>OX031007.1:92197281-92797281 GCA_943735925.1 Pollenia amentaria
CTTCTCTAAATGTATTTATTTCGTCTGGGTCCACGAATGAGTCAATGCATTTGATCATTACCTGAAGACCTTTACTGCTCTTCATTTTATATGTGTCAAAGATTTAATAAAGTGCTTCAAATTTAGTAAGTACTTTGCGAAAATAGTCTTCATGATGTACCTGTATTTTTGTCTCATTTATACTACCTCGCGTTATTGCACCTACATAAAAATCATTTTCACCTATAAACAAAATCAAACTCTTTATTATCTCATTTGAGTTCTACTCTCTAGGCGATTTGATATACATTTCGGAAGATTCTTCATCCAGAACTGAAAAATGATTTTGGGAATTTATTCTACCAGATGCACCGTCTTTTTATACTTTTGGGGCGAAAGCACCTGCTAAAGAGGTAGGGCTACGACCCCGTTTAAGCACTGTTATATTGTATATGTACTTTTCAATACCAACTTGTACTTGAGGCTTTTGAGAATTTTTTACTAGTGTTACTAAGTTTTCCATTGCTCAATAAAATTGTTTTTGCAGCAGTGGCAAAACTTGCAGGTGTTAGATTTGTTAGTGTACTACGATCAACCGTATTTGTAAACACAGAGGGAGAGAGAACGCGTACGATTAATAGGTTTTGCCTTTAGGTATTTACTTTTATCAATTTTTTTTTTTATTTATTTCTGTATTGCTAACATTCATTGTTACATATGCATTTCTTTCGTTTTGTTTTATTGTCTTTTCATTATTCATATACTTTACTGTTTACTGTGCCCTTTTTCTTATTAATTATGTTGTTGTAACACCGAAATAAAAAAAATCTAATTTTTTGCACAGATTTTATGTATTTATGTACATGCAGTGGCTGTCAGCTTTTTTGATGCAAGCAAAATCAAGAAATTAATGTCCATAGAACTTTAGCATTATTTTTGCTTTTTGAAAAATTAAAAACGCCACTTTATTGACAATATTATTTCATATTAGCTGTTATATTAAATAAAAAAAAAACACAAACAAAAATAACTTATTTACTTAAATAAAAACGGAAGCTGCTTCTTAGACCCAAATTTTCAGCACTTTGAATCAAATTTTCTTTGCGGATATTTAAATACATTGTTTTGTACATATTTCCTTCAATAAAAACTAATTTCATAATGGATTTACGTTTTTTTAGATTTGCTTGCATCAATTAAGCTGACAACCACTGTCCATACATATACTTTTTCTTTTCTTGTATTTTGTTCTTTCTTTTTTAATAAGAATAATTTTTTAATCTATTGTTCACTCTTATATTAAATAATTTAAATTAAAAACTACACAATTAGAGCGTCCAATTCGCTTGTAAAATGATATAATTAAAACAAATTTATGTTAAAAAAAATCGTATGCGGATTTAAAAAAAACACGTCTGTTCTCAACGAGCCCGACCGAACTTTTTTATTCATATAAAACGAATTTCTTGAAATTTAATGACAATCGATGCATTTCGCCACAAATTTACGTTAGTTTTTGTCAAGTTTTTAAATATGGTAAAATTATGTTCTCCTTAATGCTTAATTTGTTAAATGGTGAAATTGTTTCAGAATTCCCACTTCGTAGTTTTGAGCTTTCTGTTCCTATTCGCCCTTCTAGACTTTAATATTTTCATTCTAATTATTCAAATGAGTTCTGAAGTTGACAATGTTTTTACATATATTGATTTCTATGTTTTTTCGTTAAAAATAACCACTTAGCTATCTTAAAATAGCTTTAGACTTAATTTTTTCGTTTTTAGATACTAGATTTAATTATGTAAGCATACAAGCAAGTAAAAATATCAATTTCATTGCAGAATTAGGAAAATAAATAAATAAAAAAAATTGCGCGGAAATCCGAGAATTTGATTTGTATTTCCCGTTTGCCCGGGAAACCAAAAAGTGCGGAGAAAAACCTACAATTATGATGTACCGTATCAAAATACATTAACACAACTGGGACGAAGGACGAATTTTTGGCCGCGAATATTCGTCGCCAAAAATAGAACATACACACAATAATAGCGTCCGGCGAAATTCGTCATACGCGGCGTCTTTGCAATAGATTTATTTCTATTTCATACGCCGGCGAACGACGAACAAATCAGTACCAGGTGACCATATTTCTTTTTAGTTTGGAAGTATTTTAGTTAATAAGTTACTTTTTAGTTTTATAATTGTTTTTTTTTTATTGTATACAATTTTAAATAAATATACAAAGTACTTTGCTACTAAAAAAGTTTTTAGTTTTGTGTTTGATTATGTTTAAAGTTTTAAGCATTATTTTTTTAATATGGTCACACTATTTCTCTCTCTTTGCACAAACAGCAATCAACTTTCTCAATTTCAAAAGCCGCTAGTTATTCGTCGTTATTGTGCTTCATACGACGATTTTACTGAAAAATTCGTCGTGTTGTCGAAATTCGTCGTTCGTCCCAGTTGTTCCTAGCATTAACCTTTTTATCAACAAAGTTTTAAAAGATGTTAGCGCCTTTCAATAAATAATAAATAACAAAGAAAAAGAAGGTTTTGTATTTTAATTTTTGTTTATTCGCAATAAGCTTGCCTTTGTTGTATTTTAACAAGTGATCATGTGTATTGTTTTTAGTTTTGGTTAGTTTTCAACGTAAAGAGTTTTTTGCTTCTCCTGTAAAATTTCTTCAATGTAACTTAGGGCTTTTTTGATATTATATGACGATATATTTGCTTTTAAACTTTTCACAAATTTGGTTGATTTCAAAGGATTATAGTAGGTTTTGCAGACAATTTTAGTCGAATAAAATGTTTTTAAACGACAGCCCTAATACTCAGTCAAGACCGTCACTTTACGCCATAGATAGGCAAAATGCCGACCATGGGCGCCTTTTTATTCTCTTATCTGCATGTACTTAAACAAACGTACGGAAGAAAAAAATGAAATCAATTCAGTTTCGCATGCAGCGTTGCCAGAAGCTTTGGGCTGAAAATCTTATTTTGAAGAAAAACATCATATTTTAAAGAAAAAATTATAACTTTTTTTAATTCAAACATTCTATTAAAGAGGCAAAAAGTAATAACGATTAATAATAAACAACAGATTTCTTATAACTATTAAAAGTGAAATACATGTAAATATACATGCATATGTACGTGTAGATATCTTTAAAGTAATCGCCGTATTTATAAAAAAAACCATACAAATTTTGTTTAAAAAACATTTAATTTTTTTTACAAAAAAGGCCGTAAATTAACAAAAAAGGAAAATTAATAAATAAAAAGATAAAAATAATCCAATTTAATAGTACATAGTATGTACAATAGGGGTATAACCAAAAAAAATACCTATCACGACGGGGTGGCTACTGATGTATATAGCAAGAAAACAGTTTTTTGAGATCAATTTGGATAAAAAACCTCCCCCCCAAACCGTTTTTTCTAAAAGCTTCCAAAAAATAATAATATTTGAATTTTTATTTTTTAAATACCATACATACAGTCATCTACTATATATTAACTTCTGATACTAAAAATTAACTTTGTTGAAAGAAATAAACTTTAAGTTCAAAGTGCGTGTTGTTCTGCAATGTTGAAAAATATCTTGCAGAAATTTGAGTATATGTATAATGAGAGTTCTACTTCAAATTTACCCAAAAAGCCATTAAAATCACCCAAAAGCCATTAAAATTACCCAAAAGCCATTAAAAAGCCATTAAAATTACCCAAAAGCCATTAAAATTACCCAAAAGCCATTAAAATTATCCAAAAGCCATAAAAATGTCATAAAATTTTAAAAAAGGTAAAATTAGGGGGGAAATTCCTGAACACGTGTTAAAGTATGTCAAATGAACACGTGTTAAAAAAGGTCAAATTTTTAAAAAAAAAAAATGTTAAAGTATGTCAAATGAACACGTGTTAAATTTTATAGGAAAGCAATGCACAAGTGGTGGGTGCATTGTTGAAGCCTTTCTTTTGTTGTGATCGATAGACAGACATAGAGATATGTAGATAGATACACAGACAGACCTTGAGGAAGAAATTGGAAAAATATTTTTGTGTGTGTTTTGTGGAAGACAGACATACTGTGTACTTGTCAATGCACTTGTTGAAGCCTTTCTTTTGTTGTGATCGATAGACGGACCTTGATTTTGAAAAAAAAATTTGTAGACAATTTTTTCAAAGCGCTGATATTAAAATTAATAATTTATGGGGTGTGAGATGATAAGGGTATTGTATTGTATTGAGGTGTGTCTTGAATATAGATAGATAGATACACAGACAGACCTTGAGGAAGAAATTGGAAAAATATTTTTTTTTTTATTTTTGTGTGTGTTTTGTGGAAGACAGACATACTGTGTACTTGTCGATGCAATTGATTTTGAAAAAAATTTTTGTGGACAATTTTTTCAAAGCGCTGATATTAAAATTAATAATTTATGGGGTGTGAGATGATAAGGGTATTGTATTGGAGTGTGTATTGAATATAGATAGATAGATACACAGACAGACCTTGAGGAAGAAATTGGAAAAATATTTTTTTTTATTTTTGTGTGTGTTTTGTGGATTGTTGGGAGAAAATACACATTTCTGATAAAAGTCCTTTTTGTTGTGTGTGTGTTTATGGGTAACCAGATGGAGGGTTGTTGTTATTTTGTTTGTTTGGGTGATCGACGAAAATATTATTGGATGGATAGACAGACATACAGACAGACTAGCTTCGTAACAGCAAATGGTTTTTCAATTTTATTTGGGGTTGAAGAATAAATTCAAAGTATCTATAAATTATGATTTTATTTAGTTATTAAAAAAAAAAAAATTGTATAGATGCAATTGGTGTTTCTATTTAAATTTTTATTTGGGTGGAAGAAAAATTCAAAGTATTTATTTATGATTTTTTAAAAGAAAAGAGAAGATAAAAAGGGGGAAAAGGAAAGTTAGTCAGACAGACAGATAGTATTTATACTAGTTTGCATGGATTTTCCTATGTAAGTATTAAAAGTAAAAAAAAGGCTTAGTGGAGTATACTTCTGAAAACTACTTTTATTTACATTTGAACACTGAAGATATAAAGAATGAATTCGAGCCTGTTGGAAATTGAATTTGTGGACGAAAATTCTATGGAAGCAGCAGAAGAAGACATTACACAGACGCGTACAAATGCGTTAATCGACGAAGCTATAGCGAATATGCTAAAAACCCCAGGAATTGAAATCCCCAACAACCAGCTGGCATACTATGATTTTTTGTGGGAAATTGAGGATTTTCTGGACGATGAAGAGGGAGATACCATCATTTTGAAGGCAAATGATGGTTTTTATTTGGACGAAGATGGAGATCGTTATATTAGGGAAGTAGACTTATGTTTATAGATGTAGTAGTGATTTTTTTTTTAATTCAAAATATATTTTAAGAAATTAATAAATAAATATAAATAATAAAAACTAATAAAATTGAAATTAGAATTTGTTTGTTTTTACAATGGGTGTGGTGGGTAAAATTAAAAAACATTATCGATAATTTTAATGAATTAGAGCAAACAACATATGTTAAAACTAAGTGTAACCAAAAAAAAAAAAAAACAAAAATTTTTTCTATAAATTGTGAATTTATTTAGTAATTTATTACATTTCATTATAAATTATCAAACGATGAATATTAACGCGGAATTAATTGCTTCATTCAACAAATTAAATATAAAACATATTTTAAGTGTTAAAAATATGATAGGTGGAAAGGACTATCCTATTACAGGAGCTGAACGGGTAACTACAAAATATGGAGATGCCATTGTCTTGGAATTGGATGGAGCTATGCTTTATCTTCCTAAAAGGTTTAATGTCTTAACTGAAAACGATGTTGGGAGCCTATCAACTGGCTCATATATAATTTCAAAGATTCCTTTAGATGACGAAAAGGATAGCATTAATTATAAGCTAGAAATTAAGACGGCTGCTCCTATGAAAGGATATTACCCTTATACTCATTTTAATACATTTAAATAAAATAATTTTTTCAATAAATAAAAATGATTGAACAATAAAAAAAAATTATTATAGATTCTAGTGTTTTTTTTTTTTATTTTATTAGTATATATATATATATATAATATAGAAATATTAATATTTTTAATAAGTTGTAACTGAAATCTTAATGTGGAAAGATGGAGGTTATTGAAGCTTTTCTACAAGAATTTGGAAGTGTAATCTTTGAAGAACATTTGGAATTATTATGTACATTCAAAAGAGAATATACAAATTTTAATGTATATAATATGCCTTGCTCTCACGAAAGTACAAGTGGAGATGTCGTGGGTTTGTGTGGATGCTACTTTTTCTATAAGAGGAAAAAGGAGGTTATAAGAATTATAGAAAATTATAAAAAGATATTAAAATATTTTAGAAGTCTAAATTTATGTACAAGAAAACAAAAATAATTAAATAAAAATAAAAAAAAAAAAAAAAAAAAAAAAGATAAAAGCATTTTTTTTCTTTAAATAGAGAGTTTCAAAGCAAAAATATTATTAGTTTACATTTAAAATTCATCGAGAATGTTCAATCTTGTAAGAAGCCCGAAAATATACGACTGTGTATTTGAGTTGGAATATTTTATAAATTTAAAATTAAAGATATCCTGCGGATTTTCCACAGCTCTTGGTTTTAAGCCTATTGTCTGGTTGCATTATAAGGATAGGAACTTCATTGGATTGGACCGGGATGAATGGATAAACCTTATGAGCTATAAGGAATATATTAAGGCAACACTTAATCAGTATGAATTCCAAGATTGTATGAATCTAATTAATAAGGATGAAAAGAAGGATGTTCAATATACATTTCAGTATAGGAATAATATTTGCTATCTCATCCTACAACAGGGAAACCATAAAATAAAAATTGATCCTGAAACTTGGAAATCTCTGACTCAAATTGGAATATTCTTGACGACATTTTTAAGCTGGAATACAATTCTTCGCAAGCAAATCTTATATTTTTATTATGAACATTATATTCCTAATTGCTCTATTTTAAATAAAACAAATGTACAATATTATGAAATTAAAAATATAAATGAAAGAGATATAGAAATTGATTTAACCAGACTTTGTTATGAGTTTGGAAAAAAAATGCAAAATAAAATTAAAACAGATGTTAAAATCTATAGATTATTATTAAGAATGGATAATAAATAAAAAACAAACAAAAAAAAAATATATAATAAAAAAAAAAAAATATATAATAAAAAAAAAAAATATATAAAAACAAACAAATATTTGAGTTTTTTATTAATTCTTTATTTTGAAATTTATTAAAAATTTTAAACATAAATGACCACAAATAAAAGTATTAAATTTTTGATATCTTAAATAGTTATATTTAATGTTTTTACCCAAGTATCTTAAAACTTCTATAGGTGGTTGGAGATTACCAAAACTATCAAAGTATTCTACATTGTCATTATTTTTATAAAATGCTACCCAATGCGTTCCATATCCTCTATTTGAATCCAAGTTTATAATTCCATTCTCTATTCGGTGTGGAGTTTTAGGAAGTTTATCCCTCATATATACTCCTCTAAAATAAGGAATATACTTCTTCCCAAATGTTCTCAAGTCCACATCTGTTAGCGGTCTATTAGGTAGCTGCTTTAATAGTTTTTTGATGAGGTATAAAATATTCCATAGCCTTTTTTATAGGGTTTAAGATATAGACCTTTACCCATAGCTATTGCCTCTAATGTTTTGTTATGACGCTTACTTTCTTCGAGCTGTTGTCTACCATTTTTAGCTAAAGTAATAGTTTTAGCGATTGCTGACCCACCAGAAGCTATTGCTCCCAATGCTCCAAGTGCTGTTAGAATAGGGACAAGTGGAAGAAAACCGCCAAGTTTAGGTATGTTGATAATTCTAGGAATTTTTACTATAGATTTTTTTCCAAGAAATGAATGTTGGATAGCTTTTCGTGCAGTTTTAATAGCGGTTTTGATGTCATTTGGTTTTTCCTTTTTTAAAATATCGGTTGCTGATTTAACGGCATTCTTAAAAATATTTCGTCTACACTTTTTCTTTTGTTTGTCAGTTTTTACTCCCAAGCCCAATTTAACTTTTGACTTCATTGTGTTAGTGACAAGGTATGCGTTGAGTTTTTCTCCAAATGTACTATCTTTAGCTTTAACTCTACTCCAAGCTTTTTCTGCTAGTTCTTTATCTGCGTAATGTCGTTTATGAATATCAGTGTTCTGGGCATAAGCAATATCATGAATTTTACAAGCTGCATCTAACGGATTGATACCTTTATCACCCCTTTGTAATCGTTTTTCCAATTTAGTGCCTGGTCCACAAAATTGATAACCCGGTAAATGAAGTTCAAGTGGTAGTGAATTAATTAAGCTATTTACAAGTCCTTTTCCAAAGACGAAATGTTTTCTACTAAATTCTTTATTTTTATACACAATCATTTATATATATATAAAAATTGCTTTTCTGAAAATAAAAAATAAATAAAAAATCTAAAAGTAAATAAAACGTTACATTAAACAAACGTATGCTTTCAGTTATTAAGATGCGTTTGGTAAAACAACAATCGAATATTTCAGTGAGAAACTTGGATTTAATGGAAAACAGAAATGGTTTTAAACATAGCTGTCTTTTACCTAATTCTATCAGAGCACTAATAGTTGGTCCCTCAAACTGTGGCAAAACAAATATAATGCTAAGTTTAATTGAAAGTCCGAATGGTTTAAAATTTAAAAATATTTATATATACTCAAAATCATTAAATCAACCGAAATATAAATATCTGTCAAGATTAATTTCATCAGTAAAGGGTATGGGACTTTATACATTTTCAGACAATGAACATGTCATACCACCCGAAAAAGCTAAAGTAAATTCTATTATGATATTTGACGATGTCGCTTGTGAAAAACAAAATAATATAAGATCATATTTCTGTATGGGGAGACATAAGGATATTGATTCTTTTTATTTATGTCAGACTTATACACATATTCCAAAACATTTAGTACGTGATAATGCAAATATGATTATTTTATTCAAGCAAGATGAATTAAATTTAAAGCACATCTACAATGATCATGTTGGCAGTGACATGAGTTTAAATATGTTTCGTTACATTTGCGGAGAATGTTGGAAGGATAAATATGGATTTCTTATAATAAGTAAAGATGATGAAATGAAGCAAGGGCGTTATAGAAAAGGCTTTGATCTATTCATTCAGATTTAGTCATATAAATACTACTAACTACATCAGACGTATACCTATTAATATTAAATACGTTTTTTTTTCCACTTGGAAACTGTCAAAATTATTCCACGAAGCTGTTTATCTGTTTTAAGAAGCTGTTTAGCTGTTTCAAAAGCTGTTTAACTGGTTTCAAAAGCTGTTTATCTGTTTTAAGAAGCTGTTTAGCTGTTTTCAAAAGCTGTTTAGCTGTTTTCAAAAGCTGTTTAGCTGTTTTAAGAAGCTGTTTAGCTGTTTAAAGAAGCTGTTTAGCTGTTTAAAGAAGCTGTTTAGCTTTTTTTTTTTCATCAAAGTTATAATCATGGAAGAAAATATTTTAAAAGAGTTGGTGAAATCCAAAAAAATTTTAAAGAAAAAATTTCAAAGCATAAGACTGGGAGAATTGGAAAAATTTAATAATTTAGAAAGAACGTTTAAACCTTTAACAGAACCTCTAAAGAAACTAGTCAAATTGTCAGATTCGTCAAATCTAACAATACCCACAGACGAAAAATATAAATGTAAGCACAATACTAAAATAAAAACGGAAAATAATACTATATTCACCAGCACTCCTAAGAAAAAATTATTGAACGAGAAAAACATTAATTCAGCACCTAATAAAATAAAAAGGGATAAAGAAGAAGAAGAAGAAGAAGAAGAAGAAGAAGAAGACTATAATAGTAATAGTGAAGATGAAGTAAATGATAAATCGAAAAATGAACAATTTTATTCTCAATCATCCGATTGGGAGTTTGATTTATCAACCCTAAATGGAAATAAAAAGCTTGACACTATATTTGGACCTCATAAAATGGAAAATGGAGACTGGAAATTTGGAAATTCTATTTTAAAGCTAACCGATGATAAAATAATAATAGGTCAAAAATCTTGGGCACTAACCCCAGGGTTATACTCATTACTTTTTCATAAAAATCCAAAACAAT
The DNA here is from genome assembly GCA_943735925.1 of Pollenia amentaria. NCBI lineage: Eukaryota > Metazoa > Arthropoda > Insecta > Diptera > Polleniidae > Pollenia > Pollenia amentaria. The sequence continues at coordinate 92,207,444 of OX031007.1, forward strand.
TTGATTCGTCAGAGCTAGCAATATATAAAAATATTTTACTTGATACAAATGCACATCGAAGAAACTATGATCCTAATAATCAAATCAATGGAAACAGAGGTTATAAATATAAAAAAATAATAAATAAATTGTTTACTACAACTACTCACGTTGGTAAGGGTTTAATGGAGGTAAATCTTAATAAACCGAACTATATATACTGGGATAATCCTAATGAAATTGTAGACCGATTGAGGCTGTTAATAGCATCACAACATGCTGGTAACAATAATCATTCTAATGAAATAATATCTATAATCGAAGAACTAAGGGAAGCAAATATAATTGAATAACTTTTAAATAAATAAATAAATAAAAAAAATTATGACTGTTGACAAATTTGGTCATTACTATAATCAAAAATATATAGGAGATATAACAAGAAACAACATTTCAAAAAAATTCGGTATCAAACTCAACGTAAATAATATTGATATAGAGAATAAAAGAATTTTAAATTTGTCACCTCCAATGAATGGGACAGATGCTGTTAACAAAAATTATGTGAATATACAAATGACCCATATGCAAGAACATTTAAAAAGGGGTATAAACAAAGAAGTTTTAATTGTAAGAAATGAAATAAAGGATTTAAATAAGAAAATTTCTGATATATATAGTGCAATGATTCATCACAACAAACTTTCATCACAACAACAACAACAACATAATGGAAAAAAGAACGATAATAAATGAACTACATTCTAGAGCACGCAAAAATTTCTTAAGACGGAAAGTAATAACAAAGGGAATTGATGATCTTTGGCAAGCAGATTTAGTAGAAATGGGTAACTATTCCATTATAAACAACGGATACAAATATATGCTAACAGTTATTGATACATTTTCAAAATATGCTTGGGCTGCAGCAATTAAAGCAAAAACCGCAAATGAAGTTTCCAAAGCTTTCCGGGAAATACTAAGTAAGGGGCGAATACCTAAAAATTTACAAACAGATGACGGAAAAGAATTTTTTAATAAGGAGTTTGGTTTACTAATGCGTAAATATTCAATTAATCATTACTCTACTTATAGTGTAATGAAAGCTTCAATTGTTGAACGCTTTAATCGAACACTAAAAGGTATGATGTGGAGAGAATTTAGTTATAATGGAACATTTCACTGGATTGATATTTATAAAAAACTAGTTGATCAATATAACAGAAAAACTCATAGTAAAATTAAAATGGCGCCTATTGATGTAAAACGTGAACATGAACAACATCTACTGAAAACTGCATTTAGCAGTTTAAAAATGTTTAAATCATCAAGGTTTAAGGTTGGGGACTATGTTCGCATAAGTAAATATAAACATATATTTGAAAAAGGTTATACACCAAATTGGACTACAGAAATATTTAAAATAAAATCGATACAGAACACCTACCCAATAACATTTTTACTTGAAGACTATCAAGGAAATCCTATAAAAGGCGCATTTTACAAGGAAGAAATACGTCGTACACGTTATCCTAATACATTTCTGGTGGAAAAAATTTTAAAAGAAAAAGGTGATAAAGCGTATGTTAAATGGTTAGGTTTTCCAAACCAACATAATTCTTGGATAAGTAAAAATGAAATATTATAAGAAAACAAATACAAAAAAAAAAGTTTTTCTAATAAATGTATAAATTTAATAAAACAAAAAAACTCAAGCATTTTCATTTCATTTACAATTTACCATTCAGGATGTCAATTACTTTAGCTTTAAGTGGAAATTCATCAATCCTAACGGCAAATTATTTCCCACCAATAGATCTAAAAGATGACTATGAATGTTCTCTAGTTGATTTTCATTCATATAACTCTATTCCTAATGTAGATTATGATAATAATTTATTTCATATAGGAGATAAAATAATTGAAATTCCTATTGGATCATACGAGTTACAAGATATTGTTGATTATATAGTTGGGCAGTATAAAGCAGAAAATTATAATAAATCTATTCTCATTAAAGCTAATAATAATACTTTACAAATTGAAATAACTTCATCCCACGATGCAATTTTATTTAATCGAAAACGATCCATTGGTACGCTGTTAGGTTTTAGTGAAGAAATTTTAAAGGCTGGTATGAAACATATATCAAATCAACCTGTAAATATATTAAAAGTGAATGCTATACAAATTCAGTGTAACATCATAACAGGAGCATATATGAATAATTCTCCCGCACATATACTACACGAGTTCGCATTAGACGTACCACCAGGCTATAAATTAGATGTTATTGCTAATAACCTAATTTATTTACCAGTAAACGTCAAAGAAATAACATATCTCAAAATTTGGATTGTTGACCAAGAAAATCGTGCAGTTAATTTCAGAGGTGAAGAAATAACACTTAGATTACATCTAAGACCCAGAAAAAAATGATAATTTACAATAAAACTAAGCACATTAAAGTTAATAGGGTCATTCCTACTAATCATATTAAAGCTATAAGACCATCATTATCGAAAGAAAACACCACCTTTTTAAAATTGCTTAAGTTAAAAATAAAGAAAAATGTCTGATATACTCAATGTCATTGAAAAACCGTATTCTGATGAAAATATAATAAAAAAAGATTATCACAGCTATGTGCCCTATATTCAATCATTTAAAAACAATGATGAAATTCGAATTACACTACAAAATCAAGACTTATATGTTCTTCCGTCTGAAAGCTACTTATATATAGAAGGAAACATAAAAAACACTAAAGGTGAAGAAGCGTCAGAAAATACTAGATTGAGGAATAATTGTGTTGCATACTTATTTGATGAAATACGGTATGAGATTAATGGTGTTGAAATTGATCGTACTCGATACTTGGGAATATCCAGTACAATTAAGAATTATGTCTCACTAAATGAATTTGAAAGCAATATGATGAGAAATGCAGGGTGGAATATTTCTGAAGACCTGTCAATGCGAAAATTTAATTTTTATATTCCCCTTAAACTACTATTGGGATTTGCTGAGGATTTCAATAAAATAATTTTAAATAGTAAACATGAACTTATTCTTTTACGAAGTTCAAATGATGATAAGGCGTATTACTCTACAGATGCTAATGAAAAATTATGTTTATCGATTAAAAACATAACATGGAGAATACCACATATTCACCTATCAGATACACGAAAAATACAAATAATGAAGATTATAAAGGAGGGTGTTTCATTACCCATAGCATTTCGCAGTTGGGACTGTTATTTTAATCCAACATTTTCCGGAGGCAGAAATCACAACTGGAATATTAAACTATCAGTGAATAGAGAAAGGCCAAGATTTCTTTTATTCGTATTAGAAAACGATAATAAATATATACATTCAGATTTGAAAAATGTTAAAGTGCATTTAAATTCAGAATCGTATCCATATGATGATTTAAATTTAAAATTTGAGGAGAATCGATACGCTATTTTGTATGAAATGTATGCTAAGTTTCAACAAAATTACTATATGAGAGAAGCACAACCTCTTCTTTCATGTGAGAAATTTAAAAATATTCCAATTGCAGTAGTTGATGTTAGTTATCAAAATGAAATTGTTAAAAATGGGCCTATCGATGTGAAAATTGAGTTCGAGACAAGTAGTCCAGTATCAAAAAATACAAATGCTTATTGTTTAATCCTACACGATCGTATGATGGAGTACACACCTTTAACTGGAATTGTTCGAAAAGTTATATAATCTATTTTAAAATACATTCTAATACTTACTTTTTTTTTCATTTAATTTCTATTAAATAAAGAATAAAACTGTTGGTTTTTTTTTAAATAAATTTTGGTTTTTTTTTATTTTATGTGTATATAGGTGTATATATTTACATATATTTACATTTACATATTCTATACTAATTATTTAGTGACTCAATATCACTAATTAACCTACTTAATTCTAAATCACCATTATCAGTATCTAACTGATAATGGTGCCATGCAAGTGTATTAATCTCATCATTTCTTATTTTACGTTTACTATCAATAAAATTTAAAGCTATTTTATTAACTCTATTTGTTAGTATTGTGTGTAACTTAGATGTGAATGTGTACATACATGCCCCTACTGATTTCTTATTAAATAAGACATGTTTATAATGATCTATAGTATAATTGTCTACCACGCATTTTTTAACCCCCTTAGCTTTTTTAACATCTTTATCATCTTCAACTGTGAAAGAATAAACTTTGGGTCCTAAGCCTACATATTCAGTGATGAATTTACCTTCAGTTTCATCTTTCATCATTCCAAGTACTTTTTTATTTAATTGAGGAAAGTTAAATGGATTATTTTGTAAATATGCTGATGTGTCAAAGAGTGTTTTTAAATCTCCTCTTATATCATCATAGAAATCATCAGTTTTAATTGAGTAAATAAAAGAGTCAGTGTCCATATAATTGAGATTTATATTATCTCCGAATTTAGGTTTCATATACTCATAATGGAAATCATACATTTTCCATTTTGATAGATCAAGTACACAAAAGCCTAAATAAATGGGTTTATTGTAATATGTCAAAGTTTTGTTCATTTGTACAGCCCATAATTTATCAGTAAACTGTGAAATACTGTGAAAATTTGGTTTTGCTATAAGTTCACCTACACCCAATTTATTGCGATTAGTACGACCCCATTCACTAACCAACCGAACGTCTTTTCTCTTATCGACATTTTCCATGGTTTTACCATACACAGCATTATTGAGCAATTTATAGAAATCTTTTTCAAATTGATTCTTAGCTTCTGTTCTATGTGTCGTATTTAAATCTATGTATGTCTTTAACCACGGCTTTTGATTAAATTTCAGAATTCGGTGAACTTTTTCCAAAACCAATCCATTATTTAAACATTGCTCTAATGTTTTATAATGTATGACATATTTCTTTTTGTTAGATAGATCAGCAATTAATTTTTCATATTTACTCCCACCAATTATTTTGTTTTCCACACAGAATGGCAGGTCATTATGATAATCATGACAGCTAGACGGGTATGATAAATCGACTTCATAAATATAACCAACATCTGAGTTATGTGGAATATTTTTGGGGTGAATGAAGTCATTTGTCCAACTGAAGCCTCCATATGGTAGTGACTCTGACATTGCCCAACCATAAAGATTATTTGCGTCTAAATATAAAATGTATTCGGAGGGTTTTGTAGGATCATAATCATTAAGATATTTATGATTCGCCTTACTATACCTCTTACTACATTGTGAAAGACCACCACGAATTCCTCGTTTAATAAAATTATACATTTCTAGATCTGTTAATAATTCTAGCTCAATTCTTGTATATTTTAACATTGCATCCCAAGAAAGCCCTGGGATGGTATAATAATGTGGAGGATCTAGGTTATAAATCTTCTTACAGAGCTTTCTGAAGTTTTCAAATATATCTGTAAGTAACAACACGTCAGTTTTTAAATACAGCTCCATGTAATCCTTAATAGTCTCACAATCAAATTTTGTCCATATATTTTGTGCTAGCAAATAATCTTCTTCTGAACATTTTTTATCATTTAACCTACTATAAAATGCTTCAATTGGTGGGAGTTTCTTTTCATTTAATTTTTCAAATGAATTTAAATATTCATAAGGAAAAACACCCTTTCGCTTCATAAGAGAAAACTTCTCAGCATCTGGAAAATATTTTCTAACTGCATTTAAATCTTGATCATTGAGGTTACTAGCTAATGATTCCAAACCAGATGCCATAAATCTTAAAGAGTCTAAAAATCTAAGCTCAATTTTTTTTCCAGTTTTATAAACTCGCACCTTTTCAAGTTGTTTTGAAATAATATGCTGAGGAATATTTTGCTTCACTTTTCTTATATACAACTCATTTATATAATCATCAATTTCTTCATCAGTATATACCCGAACAGTATGCGACAAAGAAATGTATAATTCTTTATTTATTGGAATTACATTTGTCTCCCCTTTAATACTAAGTAATTCTTTAATAAATAAGTGACAGTCATATTTCGAAAAATTATGGAAAAATATAGGAATAAAATTTGGAATTTTAAAATTTAAATTACACGAATTATGTGCAGCCCCTCTATATTTTCCTGATAAGTGGCAGTGATCTCTCACAGCTAGTTCATCGCCTAGTGCTAAACCGCAAATATGACAGTTAATAGAGTTTAAAAATTGTTCTTCTTCTAAGGGTGTTAATGAATGCATGGGGACAATTTTTTCATAATACTTCTTATAAATTTGTCTACATTCATTTATTAAATTATTTACAAAATGTTGCCCTACATTAACACTACTACTACTACTACTACTACTAAATCTAAATTTTCATTAAAATTACACTTAATATTAAAACCATATGCACATGGAACATGTTTTTTTGTAAATCTACTATTTTCATTAATACTACTTACATCTACTTCCTCGAGAACGCATTCAAAATCCGCATACACAGTGAACGGGAGATCCATTTGTCGCTCATGATGGGAAAACTTTATGATGGATTTGTCTCCCTCCGGCATCTTGGGAATGCACTCTCCACATTCTTTTTCTTTGTGAAAAATCATTTTTTCCGGTATATCTGTGTGGTAAAGGCATGCGTTGCAAAATATAATTCTTCCATTATGCGCAGATATTTGACTTGAAAGTAGTCTAAAAAAAGAAATAAATTTATTAAATTGAATAGATTTTTTTTTAAAAAAAAAAAATTTTATATAAGTTTTTGATAACTACCTTGAAATATTGTTTATTAGTATGTAGTGCATTTTATCACCACATTCGTCTTCCAGCAGCATAAGGTTTATATGCATATTTTTTTCCTTTTTGGTAATGTAGTATGGTCCAATAACAGCCTTGGATTTCCTATCAAACCCGAACACATTTACACTTATATCAGTATTATTTCTTTCAAATACTTTAATATCTTTCACATCAGTAGGAAATTGCATTGATGTGAAATTAAGTGTTCTACCGCAATCAAGCTTAATATTATTGTCAGCAATATTTGGTATATTGTAAATTGTCTGCCTATGTGTATTAATATTATCACCATTATAAAATGCTGCTATTACACTCCATTTAAAGCAAAATACATCATTGTTTTGAATGTTGACACAAGCTTTCTTCCTCGCCAACTCTACGGGTGTAGGTATATATTGGGATCCTGATAATGGTGATGCTTTATTTATGTTTATTTCCAGCCATTTAATTTGGATAAGCGTCCAACCAGAATCTCTTTCTTGAAACTCAGACATCTTCGCCTTAATCTTTTCAAATTGAAGTGTGAGAGCTGAGCCAATATTGTCTGCCCTTGATAAGCGTATCATTTCCGTATTGTGGTACATATCAGTTTCTGGTTTAAGAGGATGTGCTGGTAGCTTATATCGAGCTGTCAATTCCAAATTAAATTTCACAATTATGTGCTCAGCCAGACAATTATTTAATAATTTCTGAACATACATTTGACCCTCTTTCAAATATTCATTTACATTCAAATTCAAATCTCCTTTCGGGAAACGGTACGTCAAAAGTCGAGATTTAAATGAATTTTTTATCAATTGAATCCGGTTTCCAATTCTCTCCTGTACATTTTTCTTGTGTTCGGGTTGGGAGCAATGAATAAACCACTGTTGTGGTTGAATTTTAACATTACAATCCTCACACATAATAAAAGATTCTGAACATGACTCAGGCTTTTGTTGTTTAAATGGTATATTTGATTGTAACATCGATAGACGCTTCCTAGATGCATCCGATGTTGAAGGATGTTCATCCATTTCTTCTACTTGTTGTTGTTGTTGCTCTTGTTGGTGTTGTTGTTGTTGTTGTTGCTGTTGTTGTTGTTGTTGCTGCTGTTTTTGTTGCTGTTGTTGCTGTTGAAGGAAATCTAGATGGATTTCCATATGTTTTTTCCTCTCCATTGATGTTAGGGATATATGATTGCACACATCACATGGCACATGAATTTGAATATGTTTTTTTAATTTTTGTTTCTTTTTATATTGGTTTTGGCAAATTTCACAAATTAGTACACTAGCCATTATTATTATTTTAAAATATTAATTTCTTTTTTTTATTTTCACAAAAAAAAAACAAACTTTCTTAAGCAAGTCTACTTTAGAAACTAATGAATAGAATATATTTAAAACCTTTTATATACTTTCAAATATCTATACAATCGTAAATTTACTTATCAAGAAATAAAATGCCAGACTGTCTCTGTATATCTGTCTGTCTGACTAACTTTCCTTTTCCCCCTTTTTATCTTCTCTTTTCTTTTAAAAAATCATAAATAAATACTTTGAATTTTTCTTCCACCCAAATAAAAATTTAAATAGAAACACCAATTGCATCTATACAATTTTTTTTTTTTTAATAACTAAATAAAATCATAATTTATAGATACTTTGAATTTATTCTTCAACCCCAAATAAAATTGAAAAACCATTTGCTGTTACGAAGCTAGTCTGTCTGTATGTCTGTCTATCCATCCAATAATATTTTCGTCGATCACCCAAACAAACAAAATAACAACAACCCTCCATCTGGTTACCCATAAACACACACACAACAAAAAGGACTTTTATCAGAAATGTGTATTTTCTCCCAACAATCCACAAAACACACACAAAAATAAAAAAAAATATTTTTCCAATTTCTTCCTCAAGGTCTGTCTGTGTATCTATCTATCTATATTCAATACACACTCCAATACAATACCCTTATCATCTCACACCCCATAAATTATTAATTTTAATATCAGCGCTTTGAAAAAATTGTCCACAAAAATTTTTTTCAAAATCAATTGCATCGACAAGTACACAGTATGTCTGTCTTCCACAAAACACACACAAAAATAAAAAAAAAAATATTTTTCCAATTTCTTCCTCAAGGTCTGTCTGTGTATCTATCTATCTATATTCAAGACACACCTCAATACAATACAATACCCTTATCATCTCACACCCCATAAATTATTAATTTTAATATCAGCGCTTTGAAAAAATTGTCTACAAATTTTTTTTTCAAAATCAAGGTCCGTCTATCGATCACAACAAAAGAAAGGCTTCAACAAGTGCATTGACAAGTACACAGTATGTCTGTCTTCCACAAAACACACACAAAAATATTTTTCCAATTTCTTCCTCAAGGTCTGTCTGTGTATCTATCTACATATCTCTATGTCTGTCTATCGATCACAACAAAAGAAAGGCTTCAACAATGCACCCACCACTTGTGCATTGCTTTCCTATAAAATTTAACACGTGTTCATTTGACATACTTTAACATTTTTTTTTTTTAAAAATTTGACCTTTTTTAACACGTGTTCATTTGACATACTTTAACACGTGTTCAGGAATTTCCCCCCTAATTTTACCTTTTTTAAAATTTTATGACATTTTTATGGCTTTTGGATAATTTTAATGGCTTTTGGGTAATTTTAATGGCTTTTGGGTAATTTTAATGGCTTTTGGGTAATTTTAATGGCTTTTGGGTGATTTTAATGGCTTTTTGGGTAAATTTGAAGTAGAACTCTCATTATACATATACTAACCCTATATTTGGATTCCTACGGTCTTTCTTCATAGAAATAAGTTTTCGAATTTTTGTCACCACGATGTTTTATACAGTAACAAACTATATATATATATATATGGATTTTTGATTTTTTCACTTTTTTGGGTATACCCTATAAACGGCTAATTTCTCGAAAGTGACAACCTTATATTTGGATTTATACGGTCTTTCTACATAGAAATAAGTTTTCGAATTTTTCTCACCACGATGTTTATCCGGTGTATACAGTAACAAACTATATATATATGTATTTTTGACTTTTACACTTTTTTGGGTATACCCTATAAACGGCTAATTTCTCGAAAGTGACAACACTATATTTGGATTCCTACGGTCCTTCTACATAGAAATAAGATTTCGAATTTTTGTCACCACGATGTTTATCCGTTTTATACAGTAACAAACTATTTTTGTCACCACGATGTTTTATACAGTAACAAACTATATATATATGGATTTTTTATTTTCACACTTTTTTGGATATACCCTATAAACGGCTAATTTCTCGAAAGTGAAAACCTTATATTTGGATTTATACGGTCTTTCTACATAGAAATAAGTTTTCGAGTTTTTGTCACCACGATGATCATCCTTTTTATACAGTAACAAACTATATATATATGGATTTTTGATTTTTACACTTTTTTAGGTATACCCTAAAAACGGCTAATTTCTCGAAAGTGACAACCCTATATTTGGATTCCTACGGTCCTTCTACATAGAAATAAGTTTTTGAATTTTTATCACCACGATGTTTATCCGTTTTATACAGTAACAAACTATATATATATGTATTTTTAATTTTTACACTTTTTTGGGTATACCTTATAAACGGCAAATTTCTCGAAAGTGAAAACCCTATATTTGGATTCCTACGGTCTTTCTACATAGAAATAAGATTTCGAATTTTGTCACCACGATGTTTATCCGTTTTATACAGTAACAAACTATATATATATATGGATTTTTGATTTTTACACTTTTTTGGTATACCCTATAAACGGCTAATATCTCAAAAGTGACAACCCTATATTTGGATTCCTACGGTCTTTCTACATAGAAATAAGTTTTCGAATTTTTGTCACCACGATGTTTATCCGTTTTATACAGTAACAAACTATATATATATGTATTTTAAATTTTTCCACTTTTTTGGGTATACCCTATAAACGGCTATTTTCTCGAAAGTGACAACCTTATATTTGGATTTATACGGTCTTTCTACATAGAAATAAGTTTTCGAGTTTTTGTCACGACGATGTTTATCCGTTTTAGACAGTAACAAACTATATATATATGTATTTTTAATTTTTACACTTTTTTGGGTATACCCTATAAACGGCTAATTTCTCGAAAGTGACAACCCTATATTTGGATTCCTACGGTCTTTCTTCATAGAAATAAGTTTTCGAATTTTTGTCACCACGATGTTTTATACAGTAACAAACTATATATATATATATATGGATTTTTGATTTTTTCACTTTTTTGGGTATACCCTATAAACGGCTAATTTCTCGAAAGTGACAAACTTATATTTGGATTTATACGGTCTTTCTACATAGAAATAAGTTTTCGAATTTTTGTCACCACGATGTTTATCCGTTTTATACAGTAACAAACTATATATATATGGATATTTGATTTTTACACTTTTTTGGGTATACCCTATAAACGGCTAATTTCTCGAAAGTGACAACCTTATATTTGGATTTATACGGCCTTTCTACATAGAAATAAGTTTTCGAATTTTGTCACCACGATGTTAATCCTTTTTATACAGTAACAAACTATATATATGGATTTTTGATTTTTACACTTTTTTAGGTATACCCTAAAAACGGCTAATTTCTCGAAAGTGACAACCCTATATTTTGATTCGTACTGTCTTTCTACATAGAAATAAGTTTTCGAATTTTTGTCACTACGATATTTTTCGGTTTTGGGAATGAAAAACTATATATATGATTTATCAAATTAATTTTTAATCTTGTTATATTATTACTTAGGAACATCATGGACATGAAATAACAAACTTTTTTTTTTGTTGAAACTGTTTACAAAAATACGTGGAAATGAAATAACATTCTTCTTTTTTTTAATTGAAATTGGCTGCAAATACACATACTTTAGTACTTTTTTTACTTTTATCAACTATGCAAAAAAGTATGTTTTCTTCGGTATGTAAAAAAAATAAAAATAAACGTGCGTGAACAAATCATACCGAAGAAAGCAAACTTTTTTGCATGGTTGTATAAAATAGTATAAAAGAAAATATGTACTAAAGTACGTGTATTTGCAACCAATTTCAATAAAAAATAGTATATTTCAAGTTCACGTGAAAACTTATTTCTATTGCTTTTTTTAAGGGACATTTCAAATTTAATTTTTCGAAAATTTATAATATATCATTTGGTTAAAACTTACTATTTTTCTCCAAAATACAATAAACATTTTCGCTTAGGAATATATATTAAAATAACAATAAAAACTCAAATGAGTTTTTGTTTTGAATATAAATTCTTAAATAAAATTTCTTTTCTTTCTGATTTAATATAGCGTTGACAGTTATTAAAATTTAGATTATTGTTTGGAAATATGTTCACATTATGTTTGGAGATAATATCTTTCAAGTTGTTTGTTTCTACCTGACGTAGGTTTCCAATAAATTTTCTTAGAATCTCACTTGGACGGTTCTTCTCATATTGGCTTACACCTTACCCTTAATGTAACCCTATAGAAAAAATTGGAAACAATTAAATATGTCGAACGCGAACTTTCCTAAATCTTTGGGATCTTCATGTTCAAAGTACCCATGGAAAAAGTTAAAGTTATTTTGTACGATTTTTTATTCTATTCAACCTTTACTTTTTATTAACAGCAGTTTCAAACGTATATTATACGAGCTGTAAGTTTAAATTTTAAATAATTTTGACTAACTCTACTAAAAAGAGAGAGGACTTTTATATTACTCTTTTCAAATTGAGTGCTTTAATAACTTCCCTTTAAGAAGACTACCGGTCATTTTACTAGTAAAATTACCAGTAGTTTTGACCACTATATTGGATAAAGTTTCTATTAGTTTCTTAAGAGCAAAATGAAAAAACTAACCGAAACTCTTGTTTACATGTGATTTTGCCTCTCTTCCTCTCTTTCTAACTAATTAATTCCACTCGACTACGGAACATACATATATCTGTACTGCCGACTACGCTGCTTTATATTAGTTAGTGATCGCGTAAATAATGGTTAACACTAACTAGTTAGTCATAACGTAAATAGTGGTTAGCACTAACTAGTTATTCATAGCGTAAAAATTGGTTATTTTAGTTTTAAAATAGTTTTTATTAAAAAAATATAATCAAGCAGGCTTCATTAAAGTATATAATAGGTGTGGGTGCGGGACCACGCAACGTCATTTCTGTGGCTGCTCTATAACGTTCCTTTCTCACATGGGTCTGGATTTCGTTTTGGGATCTTATTTATAAAAGTTCTTTTGTAATGTAGGTAAACGTACTCATTACCAATTAATTTCTCGTAGATCATATAAAGAAATATTATTTTGTTAACAACTTGTCACTAAAAAGTGGAATACATACATTCATTCACACTTGAAAAGTCATCCGGATTTTAAATATTTGGTATAATTTGCTCCTTTATTATCACCACCAAATCTATAACGAGTATCCCGGCCAAAGCAACCACCCGAATGACCGATACCTGTTGGAAGACCACTTCTTTTAACACGACTGTTTCGTACATGACGTGTTATTTCCTTAAAGTTTACCACCACGTTTTCTGGAGCCGCCATCAGTACGCCATCCTTTACTTTAATATGCAACGTAGTTGCAAAGGAGATAAGCAAATTCATTTTTTAACTTAACATGGCAAATAACTTTTGTAATATTTAATTTTTAAACCACAGAACTAACATTTAAACAATTCAATTTTTTTACAAGAATCGACAGGCCAAGCATATGAAAAAATTATATTAAAAAATTGGCATTATTTCGATTGTGTTATTTGTTCCACTGTAACATATGTGTTAGAGTTATTGTTTTCTTGTAGTATCGACACCACCTGTAGTTGAATTCGCCTTGTTGCAAGTGTGTTAGTAAATTGTTTTTTTTTAGTTTTGGTTATGCATTTCTTCTAGGGTTACTTTGTTAAGAATCTTTATTTTTATTATTAGAGTATGAACTAGTTTTCTTAAAAAACTAACGAGCAAAAGTATTTTACATAAGTATTTATACTTTTGCTATTCTTATGATTATAGTGAGAATACTTATCTGTTACTTTTTATAATGTGTGGAAAAAATTATACTTAAGATTAGAATGTAAAAATAATGTGTAAAAAATATTTGTATTGCTAACATTTAGTATTTGTAAACTTAAGAGATAAGCTATAGTCTTTTCTGTTAAAGATGAAATAGGTTTTCCGCACTGTACTTTTTTATGCTTATGACTAGCATTTAACCCGCTACTTCGTTAGCGCCCCTTTTTCTTATGTGGACATATTTTTACGCCAAAGTTTATGTTTCTAGGTTTAAACCCGCTACTTTGTAAAGGGACGATTTGTACTTCTAAACGTTCGTATTTCAAAAAATTTTATTTGTATTTTTTAGATACGTTACGAATGTGATAATTTTTTTTCCAATGTTTATTGGTTTAATACATAGATGGCGTGGCAAAATAGTTTTAAAATACAGGTTTATTCCCCAAAAGGGTCTAATTTCAAAAAAGTACCAGAAACCTAACCGCTTATTATTTTAATGAACATCAGGGAATTTCCCGTTTTAACCTTTTTTACCCTTTAACCATAAAAATCTCCAAAACTCCCATTATAGGTAATCGATTTCGAGAGAGGCCAACCTCCCGGGCAAATTTCAGCATTTTAGTTCAGGTGTTTAGGTCGTGCGATGATAAATCAGGCAGTAACTTTACAATTTTGTATTATATAGGTAGATGAAGAAAAATGTTTTGAAAAAAATAACAGAATTAGGAACGATTTTCACCCCTTAAACGTTCGAATTTCGAAACGCATCAAATTTGTATTTGTATATTTTAGATAAGTTACGATTGTGATATATTTTTTATATTAATGTTTATTGGTTTAAAATATAGATGGTATAGCAAAAAAGTTTTAAAATTCATGTTTTACCCGTTTACTCCTTATTTCAAAAAAGTGCTAAACACCTGTCCGCTTATTTTTAATGAACAATAATAGGTATTAAATTTTTTTGTATCCCTTTTAGTTTAGCAGATATGAGGTTAGCGAATTTCCGTTTTTACCGCCTTTTTTCTATTGAACAACAAAAGAGGCCCGCCTCAGGTCCAAATGTCAACTTTTTAGCTTCAGGCGTTTAGGCTGTGCGATGAAAATAAATAGATGAAGAAAAAATATCTTGGAAAAAGTAACAAAATTACGTACGATTTTTACCCCCTAAACGTTCGAATTCAGAAAAAGTAAAAAAAATTTCAATTGGCATTTTTAGATAAGTTACGAATTTTATATAATTTTTATTTCTATGTGCATTGATTTAAACGGTAGATGGGTACCAGACACCTGTTCTCTTTTTTATTTAATGAGCAACAATAAAAGCACAAAATAAAGTACAAAAAAGTACCAAAAATTGCCTCTTACAGATGCTCATTCAACGCTTTGCTTGTTTAATTTTATGTTTGTAGCTGCAATACTAACAAAAGTTCAATATTTACCTGTTGGCAAACAATACAGTACGAAAAAGTACTAAAAAACCACTCTTACAGATTCTCATTCACTTGGGAACTTGTATGTTTAATTTTATGTTTATAGGTCCAATTTTAACGGAAATTCAAAAAGTAACAGGTGAAGAACAAAAAGTACCAAAAAGCCCCTCTTACAAATTCTCATTCACTCAGGGCATTGCATTTTTAATTTTATGTTTGTAGATCCAATATTAACGAAAATAAAAAAGGTACCAGTTAAAAAACGAAAAAGTACCAAGAAGATCCCTCTTATAGGTTCTTGTCCACTCAGGACATTTAATGTTGAATTTTATGATTTTAGGTCCAATACTAACGGAACTTCAAATAGGTACCAAGAAGCCCCTCTTACAGATTTTGATTTACTCAGGAGCATGCATGTTTAATTTTATGTCCATAGGTCCAATATTAACGAAAATTAAAAAAAGTACCAGTTAAATAACGAAAAAGTACCAAAAAGATCCCTCTAACAAATTCTTATTCACTCAGGACTTTGCATGTTTAGTTTTATGTTTCTAGGTCTAATACTAACGGAAATTAAAACAGTACCAGTTGAAGATCAAAAATACCAAAAAGTACCCTCAGAGGTTCTTATCCACTCAGAACATTGCATGTTGAAGTTTATGTTTCTAGGTCCAATATTAACGATAATTAAAAAAATTTTCAGTTGTGGAACCAAAAACCTAAAGTAAGAAATAAAATTTCCCGTATTTCCCTTTTTTGGTACTTTTTTCTTCCCATTGAAGCATAAAAAATTTCAATATTGTAGTAGGAGCCCATAATTTAATACGTATATGTCAATGAATAAAAAAAAATGTTTTGTAAAAAAGTACCAAAAATAGTAACGGTTTTTACCCTCTAAACGTCCGAATTTCAAAAAAGTACCAAATTTGTATTTGGATTTTTTAGATAAGTTTCAAATGTGATATAACCCTTATTTCTATGTTTATTAGTTAAAAAGATAGTTGGGGTGACAAAAAAGTATCAAAATACAGATTTTACCCGTTTACTCCGTATTTCCCCTTTTTGGTACTTCTTTTCTCCCCATAGAAGCATGAAAAATTTCAATATTGTAGTGGGAGCCCATAATTTAATACGTTTATGTCAGTAAATAAAAAAAATGTTTTATAAAAAAAGTACCAAAAATAGTTACGCTTTTTACCCCTTAAACGTCAGAATTTCGAAAAAGTACCAAAATCGTATTTGGATTTTTTAGATAAGTTTCAAATGTGATATAACCCTTATTTCTATGTTTATGGGTTTAAAAGATAGATGGGGTGACAAAAAAGTACCAAAATGCAGGTTTTACCCGTTTACTCCGTTAAAGGGCTGAATTTCCAAAAAGTAGCAGACACCTGTCCGCTTATTTTTCTAAAGAACAACGAAAAGTATTACATTTTTTTTGTATCTCTTTTAGTTATAGAGATATAAGGGTACCGAATTTACCCGTTTTTGCACTTTTTTACCCCCTAAACATTCGAATTTCCAAAAATCCCGTCTTAGTGGATCGATTTGGGGAGAGACCAACCCCTGGTCCAAATTTCAAGATTTTAGCTTCAGGCGTTTAGGCTGTGCGATGATGAATCAGTCAGTCAGTCAGTCAGTCAGTCAGTAACGTTACAATTTTATATATATAGATAATTATTTATGCTGGTCCCAATTAGCTTATCTCTTAACTCTCCTCCTTGTTTAAAATGAATCGACCCGATTCAAGGAGTGGTTAACTTGGCTAGTTCCCTATTATAATAACTTGGAAATTTTCTGTTGCTCTGATTTGTGTCAGTGCTATGAAATATTTAGTTAATTTTAAAATTACCAATGTTATTAATATTATAAAAATAATTGTGAGAAATAAATAGACAAAAGATCTAACTGGGTGTTCTTCAATGGGAATCATGAACTTCTTCAGTGAGTCCAAATTATTAAATGTTAAATTTGATGTGGATGTTAAAATTTCAATTATTTCTAAATTTTCGTCATGTTTATTATGAATGGCTTCTTGCATTCTATCGTGAATGTTTCTGAAAGTAATATTATTTATTTTTACCTCATCACTATAACTTACTAGTTTAGTTTCTGATACCGTTTGATTATCTATAATATTTGTTCCATCCAAGAGGATAAATATTTCTTCTATTTGCATTAGTTGAGTGTTATATTTCTGTATTATTTTACATTTAGCTTTTCTATTTTCCAATACTAGTTTAATACAATTATCTTGTTCATTATTTATTATACATATATTTTTGCTTAAGTAATTTTTGCAATTTTTTATTCTGATATATTCTTTGTCACAGAGTGCAATATTTTCGTCTGTTGAAATCTTACCATGTCCAATGTTGAGCGGCGTGAATTTAAATAACTTGCAATATTTACATATTTATAAATGGGTATTTGTAAATTGTAATATATACTTAGTTCATTAGTTCTTGCAATGTAGACGTTGGAATATTCTAATACATTAATAATTGGTACAGAGTTTATTTCATGACGAACTATTTTTTTTAACATCATCTAGATCTAGTGATTCCGCTAAGTATTCATTATTCTTGGCTGCATTTATTGTTCTAACTAGAAGTAGCAATTGATCATGTATTTCTGCTAGAAGAACGTGATTCATAATTTTTTGACCGTTCATGGAGTCTAATAGCTTCTCAAATCTTGAGTTGATTATTTTCTGTTTTTCATTATTTTCGATTAATTTATTTATTGTTGATTCAATTTGAACTGCTTCATCATGATCATGATAAATAATTAGTATTGTGGTTATTTTATTGAACTGTTAATGGTTTTTAATCCAAATTTAGATATTTTTAATTAGGCTTAAGTTCATTGAATTTAATTTGCATTAAATTATTTTTATGAAGAAAGGAATTTTTACAACATGGAAGATTAATTAAAATTGTTATTGATAATTTATAATTTTCATTGATAATTTTCATAATTTTCAGAATGAAAATTATCAATAACAATTTTAATTAATCTTCCATGTTGTAAAAATTCCTTTCTTCATAAAAATAATTTAATGCAAATTAAATTCAATGAACTTAAGCCTAATTAAAAATATCTAAATTTGGATTAAAAACCATTAACAGTTCAATAAAATAACCACAATACTAATTATTGTTAACAGCTAAGGCACGAGCTATGTTTACATTTGTCCTTCAAGTTGTGCTGAAAAAGGTCAACTAGAAAAAAGAAAGACAAAAACAGGAAAAACAAAAAAATGTACTTTGGACTTCAAGAAGAATTCTTGACAAAAGTACGAAAAAACAGAAGTAAGGAAAAACATGTGAGATCAATTAGAAATGGATAATCATTCAAAAAGCAAATTTCGATCTACCAAAGGTTAAAATACAATTTGGTTTAAGGATTGATGTTTGACTACTGACGTCAGCAGTCTTCGATGGCTGCGAGTGTAAGACGGCAAATCCCTTTGAGAAGACCTAGTGGTTGAGGTCGAAACATGTCAGGGTAACCAGCCGCCTGGGTTCGAATCACACGCCAGACAGCCTGGCTTCGAATCCCAGGTCAGTCAAGAATGAAAATTATCAATAACAATTTTAATTAATCTTCCATGTTGTAAAAATTCCTTTCTTCATAAAAATAATTTAATGCAAATTAAATTCAATGAACTTAAGCCTAATTAAAAATATCTAAATTTGGATCATGATAAATTTTAGTGCCGATCGATGTTCTGTGAGTTGTTCTAATAGTGCTTTAATCTTTTTCATCCAAATTATTTCTTCTGCAGTTGCATTGTAATAATTATAAAATCTCTCTTTATATGGTATGAATATCTTTGTTAAATTTGTGACATGAAATAAGAATTCATATTCATTAAATAAAAATACATCATCTGTCCTTGTTAAAATGTATTTTTTACCCTCTATGGCGAAAAATAATTAGAAATTGAAAAATTAATATTTTCATTGATAAAAATTATATTTTATATAGATCTGCATGATAATACTGTTGTCATTATGATTATATGTTTTTGTTCAAGTGTGGTAATACAGGGTCGCTTAATAGTAATGCAGTTCTACATAATATAGTATGTATTAAAATCCATTCTGGCAATACCGCTATTTACTATAATGCCGTTTATTACTAAGTCAGTTATATATAATTGCATACGTTTAAAGATATTTTTGTCTGTATTAAGGATTCGTACGGGCAAAAAGTTAACGATGATCATGTCATTACCTCTAACATTGTATTCAAAGAAGTATTATCAAAGCATTTAAACATATGTATGTAAATATGTATGATATATATTATGATTTCTAATATTTTTATACTTTTAACAAAATGTATTGCAGTTACTAAAATATCTATTAATTATTTTAATTTTATGTTACAAAAATGACAACTAACGGTGCGAAATATTCGCACGGGTCATCTAGTATATATATATATGGATTTTTGATTTTTACACTTTTTTGGGTAAACCCTATAAACGGCTAATTTCTCGAAAGTGACAACCCTATATTTGGATTCCTACGGTCTTTCTACATAGAAATAAGTTTTCAAATTTTTGTCACCACGATGTTTATCCGTTTTATACAGTAACAAACTTTATATATATATATATGGATTTTTGATTTTTACACTTTTTTGGGTATATCCTATAAACGGCTAATTTCTCGAAAGTGACAACCCTATATTTGGAATCCTACGGTCTTTATACATAGAAATAAGTTTCTGTATTTTTGTCACCACGATGTTTATCGGTTGTATACAGTAACAAACTATATATATATGTATTTTTGACTTTTACACTTTTTTGGGTATACCCTATAAACGGCTAATTTCTCGAAAGTGACAACCCTATATTTGGATTCCTACGGTCCTTCTACATAGAAATAAGTTTTCGAATTTTTGTCACCACGATGTTTATCCGTTTTATGCAATATCAAACTATATATATATATATGGATTTTTGATTTTTACACGTTTTTGGGTATACCCTATAAACGACTAATTTCTCGAAAGTGACAACCTTATATTTGGATTCCTACGGTCTTTCTACATAAAAATAGGTTTTCGAATTGTTGTCACCACGATGTTTATCCGTTTTATACAGTAACAAACTATATATATATGGGTTTTTGATTTTTACAATTTTTTGGTTATACCCTATAAACGGCTAATTTCTCGAAAAAGACAACCCTATATTTGGATGCCTATGGTCTTTCTACATAGAAATAAGTTTTCGAATTTTTGTCACCACTATGTTTATCCGTTTTATACAGTAACAACCTATATATATATGGATTTTTGATTTTTACACTTTATTGGGTATACCCTATAAACGGCTAATTTCTCGAAAGTGACAACCCTATATTTGGATTCCTACGGTCTTTCTACATAGAAATAAGTTTTCGAATTTTTGTCACCACGATGTTTATCCGTTTTATACAGTGACAAACTATATATATATATATATATGTATTTTTGATTTTTACACTTTTTTGGGTATACCCTATAAACGGCTAATTTCTCGAAAGTGACAACCCTATATTTGGATTCGTACTGTCTTTCTACATAGAAATAAGTTTTTGAATTTTTGTCACTACGATATTTTTCGGTTTTGGGAATGAAAAACTATATATATGATTTATCAAATTAATTTTTAATCTTGTTGTTATATTATTACTTAGGAACATCATGGACATGAAATAACAAACTTTTTTTTTGTTGAAACTGTTTACAAAAATACGTGGTAATACAGGGTCGCTTAATAGTAATGCAGTTCTACATAATATAGTATGTATTAAAATCCATTCTGGCAATACCGCTATTTACTATAATGCCGTTTATTACTAAGTCAGTTATATATAATTGCATACGTTTAAAGATATTTTTGTCTGTATTAAGGATTCGTACGGGCAAAAAGTTAACGATGATCATGTCATTACCTCTAACATTGTATTCAAAGAAGTATTATCAAAGCATTTAAACATATGTATGTAAATATGTATGATATATATTATGATTTCTAATATTTTTATACTTTTAACAAAATGTATTGCAGTTACTAAAATATCTATTAATTATTTTAATTTTATGTTACAAAAATGACAACTAACGGTATATATATATATGGATTTTTGATTTTTACACTTTTTTGGGTAAACCCTATAAACGGCTAATTTCTCGAAAGTGACAACCCTATATTTGGATTCCTACGGTCTTTCTACATAGAAATAAGTTTTCAAATTTTTGTCACCACGATGTTTATCCGTTTTATACAGTAACAAACTTTATATATATATATATGGATTTTTGATTTTTACACTTTTTTGGGTATATCCTATAAACGGCTAATTTCTCGAAAGTGACAACCCTATATTTGGAATCCTACGGTCTTTATACATAGAAATAAGTTTCTGTATTTTTGTCACCACGATGTTTATCGGTTGTATACAGTAACAAACTATATATATATGTATTTTTGACTTTTACACTTTTTTGGGTATACCCTATAAACGGCTAATTTCTCGAAAGTGACAACCCTATATTTGGATTCCTACGGTCCTTCTACATAGAAATAAGTTTTCGAATTTTTGTCACCACGATGTTTATCCGTTTTATGCAATATCAAACTATATATATATATATGGATTTTTGATTTTTACACGTTTTTGGGTATACCCTATAAACGACTAATTTCTCGAAAGTGACAACCTTATATTTGGATTCCTACGGTCTTTCTACATAAAAATAGGTTTTCGAATTGTTGTCACCACGATGTTTATCCGTTTTATACAGTAACAAACTATATATATATGGGTTTTTGATTTTTACAATTTTTTGGTTATACCCTATAAACGGCTAATTTCTCGAAAAAGACAACCCTATATTTGGATGCCTATGGTCTTTCTACATAGAAATAAGTTTTCGAATTTTTGTCACCACTATGTTTATCCGTTTTATACAGTAACAACCTATATATATATGGATTTTTGATTTTTACACTTTATTGGGTATACCCTATAAACGGCTAATTTCTCGAAAGTGACAACCCTATATTTGGATTCCTACGGTCTTTCTACATAGAAATAAGTTTTCGAATTTTTGTCACCACGATGTTTATCCGTTTTATACAGTGACAAGCTATATATATATATATATATGTATTTTTGATTTTTACACTTTTTTGGGTATACCCTATAAACGGCTAATTTCTCGAAAGTGACAACCCTATATTTGGATTCGTACTGTCTTTCTACATAGAAATAAGTTTTTGAATTTTTGTCACTACGATATTTTTCGGTTTTGGGAATGAAAAACTATATATATGATTTATCAAATTAATTTTTAATCTTGTTGTTATATTATTACTTAGGAACATCATGGACATGAAATAACAAACTTTTTTTTTGTTGAAACTGTTTACAAAAATACGTGGAAATGAAATAACATTCTTTTTTTTTTAAATTGAAATTGGCTGCAAATACAATACTTTAGTACTTTTTTTACTTTTATCAACTATGCAAAAAAGTATGTTTTCTTCGGTATGATTTGTTTACGCACGTAAAAAAAAATAAAAATAAACGTGCGTGAACAAATCATACCGAAGAAAGCAAACTTTTTTGCATGGTTATATAAAATAGTATAAAAGAAAATATGTACTAAAGTTCGTGTATTTGCAACCAATTTCAATAAAAAATAGTATATTTCAAGTTCACGTGTTTTTGCATCAAATTTCAACAACAAAAAAAGTTTGTTGTTTCAAGTCCACGATGTACCTATGTAATATGATGACAAATAGACTAAAAATTAATTTGAAAAATCATATATAGCTTGTTACTGTTTAAAACCGATAAATTTCGCGGTGCCGAATATTTGAAAACTTATTTCTATTGGAAATATGTTCACATTATGTTTGGAGATAATATCTTTCAAGTTGTTTGTTTCTACCTGACGTAGGTTTCCAATAAATTTTCTTAGAATCTCACTTGGACGGTTCTTCTCATATTGGCTTACACCTTACCCTTAATGTAACCCTATAGAAAAAATTGGAAACAATTAAATATGTCGAACGCGAACTTTCCTAAATCTTTGGGATCTTCATGTTCAAAGTACCCATGGAAAAAGTTAAAGTTATTTTGTACGATTTTTTATTCTATTCAACCTTTACTTTTTATTAACAGCAGTTTCAAACGTATATTATACGAGCTGTAAGTTTAAATTTTAAATAATTTTGACTAACTCTACTAAAAAGAGAGAGGACTTTTATATTACTCTTTTCAAATTGAGTGCTTTAATAACTTCTTTTCAAGAAGACTACCGGTCTTTTTACTAGTAAAATTACCAGTAGTTTTGACCACTATATTGGATAAAGTTTCTATTAGTTTCTTAAGAGCAAAATGAAAAAACTAACCGAAACTCTTGTTTACAAGTGATTTTGCCTCTCTTCCTCTCTTTCTAACTAATTAATTCCACTCGACTACGGAACATACATATATCTGTACTGCCGACTACGCTGCTTTATATTAGTTAGTGATCGCGTAAATAATGGTTAACACTAACTAGTTAGTCATAACGTAAATAGAGGTTAGCACTAACTAGTTATTCATAGCGTAAAAATTGGTTAGTACTAGCCTTTATAAAATAATGTTTATTTTTTTATTTTAGTTTTAAAATAGTTTTTATTAAAAAAATATAATCAAGCAGGCTTCATTAAAGTATATAATAGGTGTGGGTGCGGGACCACGCAACGTCATTTCTGTGGCTGCTCTATAACGTTCCTTTCTCACATGGGTCTGGATTTCGTTTTGGGATCTTATTTATAAAAGTTCTTTTGTAATGTAGGTAAACGTACTCATTACCAATTAATTTCTCGTAGATCATATAAAGAAATATTATTTTGTTAACAACTTGTCACTAAAAAGTGGAATACATACATTCATACACACTTGAAAAGTCATCCGGATTTTAAATATTTGGTATAATTTACTCCTTTATTATCACCACCAAATCTATAACGAGTATCCCGGCCAAAGCAACCACCCGAATGACCGATACCTGTTGGAAGACCACTTCTTTTAACACGACTGTTTCGTACATGACCTGTTATTTCCTGAAAATTTACCACCACGTTTTCTGGAGCCGCCATCAGTACGCCATCCTTTACTTTAATATGCAACGTAGTTGCAAAGGAGATAAGCAAATTCATTTTTTAACTTAACATGGCAAATAACTTTTGTAATATTTAATTTTTAAACCACAGAACTAACATTTAAACAATTCAATTTTTTTACAAGAATCGACAGGCCAAGCATATGAAAAAATTATATTCAAAAATTGGCATTATTTCGATTGTGTTATTTGTTCCACTCTAACATATGTGTTAGAGTTATTGTTTTCTTGTAGTATCGACACCACCTGTAGTTGAATTCGACTTGTTGCAAGTGTGTTAGTAAATTGTTTTTTTTTAGTTTTGGTTATGCATTTCTTCTAGGGTTACTTTGTTATCTTCTCGGCCGCTAAGCAAGTTAAGAATCTTTATTTTTATTATTAGAGTATGAACTAGTTTTCTTAAAAAACTAACGAGCAAAAGTATTTTACATAAGTATTTATACTTTTGCTATTCTTATGATTATAGTGAGAATACTTATCTGTTACTTTTTATAATGTGTGGAAAAAATTATACTTAAGATTAGAATGTAAAAATAATGTGTAAAAAATATTTGTATTGCTAACATTTAGTATTTGTAAACTTAAGAGATAAGCTATAGTCTTTTCTGTTAAAGATGAAATAGGTTTTCCGCACTGTACTTTTTTATGCTTATGACTAGCATTTAACCCGCTACTTCGTTAGCGCCCCTTTTTCTTATGTGGACATATTTTTACGCCAAAGTTTATGTTTCTAGGTTTAAACCCGCTACTTTGTAAAGGGACGATTTGTACCTCTAAACGTTCGTATTTCAAAAAATTTTATTTGTATTTTTTAGATACGTTACGAATGTGATATTTTTTTTTTTCAATGTTTATTGGTTTAATACATAGATGGCGTGGCAAAATAGTTTTAAAATACAGGTTTATTCCCCAAAAGGGTCTAATTTCAAAAAAGTACCAGACACCTAACCGCTTATTATTTTAATGAACATCAGGGAATTTCCCGTTTTAACCTTTTTTACCCTCTAACCATAAAAATCTCCAAAACTCCCATTATAGGTAATCGATTTCGAGAGAGGCCAACCTCCCGGGCAAATTTCAGCATTTTAGTTCAGGTGTTTAGGTCGTGCGATGATGAATCAGGCAGTAACTTTACAATTTTATATTATATAGGTAGATGAAGAAAAATGTTTTGAAAAAAATAACAGAATTAGGAACGATTTTCACCCCTTAAACGTTCGAATTTCGAAACGCATCAAATTTGTATTTGTATATTTTAGATAAGTTACGATTGTGATATATTTTTTATATTTATGTTTATTGGTTTAAAATATAGATGGTATAGCAAAAAAGTTTTAAAATTCATGTTTTACCCGTTTACTCCTTATTTCAAAAAAGTGCTAAACACCTGTCCGCTTATTTTTAATGAACAATAATAGGTATTAAATTTTTTTGTATCCCTTTTAGTTTAGCAGATATGAGGTTAGCGAATTTCCGTTTTTACCGCCTTTTTTCTATTGAACAACAAAAGAGGCCCGCCTCAGGTCCAAATGTCAACTTTTTAGCTTCAGGCGTTTAGGCTGTGCGATGAAAATAAATAGATGAAGAAAAAATATCTTGGAAAAAGTAACAAAATTACGTACGATTTTTACCCCCTAAACGTTCGAATTCAGAAAAAGTAAAAAAATTTTCAATTGGCATTTTTAGATAAGTTACGAATTTTATATAATTTTTATTTCTATGTGCATTGATTTAAACGGTAGAAGGGTACCAGACACCTGTTCTCTTTTTTATTTAATGAGCAACAATAAAAGCACAAAATAAAGTACAACAAAAATTCAATAATTACCTGTTGGCAAACAATACAGTACGAAAAAGTACTAAAAAACCACTCTTACAGATTCTCATTCACTTGGGAACTTGTATGTTTAATTTTATGTTTATAAGTCCAATTTTAACGGAAATTCAAAAAGTAACAGGTAAAGAACAAAAAGTACCAAAAAGCCCCTCTTACAAATTCTCATTCACTCAGGGCATTGCATTTTTAATTTTATGTTTGTAGATCCAATATTAACGAAAATAAAAAAGGTACCAGTTAAAAAACGAAAAAGTACCAAGAAGATCCCTCTTATAGGTTCTTGTCCACTCAGGACATTTAATGTTGAATTTTATGATTTTAGGTCCAATACTAACGGAACTTCAAATAGGTACCAAGAAGCCCCTCTTACAGATTTTGATTTACTCAGGAGCATGCATGTTTAATTTTATGTCCATAGGTCCAATATTAACGAAAATTAAAAAAAGTACCAGTTAAATAACGAAAAAGTACCAAAAAGATCCCTCTAACAAATTCTTATTCACTCAGGACTTTGCATGTTTAGTTTTATGTTTCTAGGTCTAATACTAACGGAAATTAAAAAAGTACCAGTTGAAGATCAAAAATACCAAAAAGTACCCTCAGAGGTTCTTATCCACTCAGAACATTGCATGTTGAAGTTTATGTTTCTAGGTCCAATATTAACGATAATTAAAAAAATTTTCAGTTGTGGAACCAAAAACCTAAAGTAAGAAATAAAATTTCCCGTATTTCCCTTTTTTGGTACTTTTTTCTCCCCATTGAAGCATAAAAAATTTCAATATTGTAGTAGGAGCCCATAATTTAATACGTATATGTCAATGAATAAAAAAAAATGTTTTGTAAAAAAGTACCAAAAATAGTAACGGTTTTTACCCTCTAAACGTCCGAATTTCAAAAAAGTACCAAATTTGTATTTGGATTTTTTAGATAAGTTTCAAATGTGATATAACCCTTATTTCTATGTTTATGGGTTTAAAAGATAGATGGGGTGACAAAAAAGTACCAAAATACAGGTTTTACCCGTTTACTCCGTTAAAGGGCTGAATTTCCAAAAAGTACCAGACACCTGTCCGCTTATTTTTCTAAAGAACAACGATAAGTATTACATTTTTTTTGTATCTCTTTTAGTTTTAGAGATATAAGGTTACCGAATTTACCCGTTTTTGCCCTTTTTTACCCCCTAAACATTCGAATTTCCAAAAATCCCGTCTTAGTGGATCGATTTGGGGAGAGACCAACCCCTGGTCCAAATTTCAAGTTTTTAGCTTCAGGCGTTTAGGCTGTGCGATGATGAATCAGTCAGTCAGTCAGTCAGTCAGTCAGTAACGTTACAATTTTATATATATAGATATATTTTTGCTTAAGTAATTTTTGCAATTGTTCATTCTGACATATTCTTTGTCACAGAGTGCAATGTTTTCGTCTGTTGAAATCTTACCATGTCCAATGTTGAGCGGCGTGAATTTAAATAACTTGCAATATTTACATATTTATAACTGGGTATTTGTAAATTGTAATATATACTTAGTTCATTAGTTCTTGCAATGTAGACGTTGGAATATTCTAACACATTAATAATTGGTACAGAGTTTATTTCATGACGAACTATTTTTTTAACATCATCTAGATCTAGTGATTCCGCTAAGTATTCATTATTCTTGGCTGCATTTATTGTTCTAACTAGAAGTAGCAATTGATCATGTATTTCAGCTAGAAGAACGTGATTCATAATTTTTTGACCGTTCATGGAGTCTAATAGCTTCTCAAATCTTGAGTTCATTATTTTCTGTTTTTCATTACTTTCGATTAGTTTATTTATTGTTGATTCAATTTGAACTGCTTCATCATGATCAGGTATACCAGTGATAAATTTTAGTGCCGATCGATGTTCTGTGAGTTGTTCTAATAGTGCTTTAATCCTTTTCATCCAAATTATTTCTTCTGCAGTTGCATTGTAATAATTATAAAATCTCTCTTTATATGGTATGAATATCTTTGTTAAATTTGTGCCATGAAATAAGAATTCATATTCATTAAATAAAAATACATCATCTGTCCTTGTTAAAATGTATTTTTTACCCTCTATGGCGAAAAATAATTAGAAATTGAAAAATTAATATTTTCATTGATAAAAATTATATTTTATATAGATCTGCATGATAATACTGTTGTCATTATGATTATATGTTTTTGTTCAAGTGTGGTAATACAGGGTCGCTTAATAGTAATGCAGTTCTACATAATATAGTATGTATTAAAACCCATTCTGGCAATACCGCTATTTACTATAATGCCGTTTATTACTAAGTCAGTTATATATAATTGCGTACGTTTAAAGACATTTTTGTTTGTATTAAGGATTCGTACGGCCAAAAAGTTAACGATGATCATGTCATTACCTCTAATATTGTATTAAAAAAAGTATTATAAAAGCATTTAAACATATGTATGTAAATATGTATGATATATATTATGATTTCTAATATTTTTTTACTTTTAGCAAAATGTATTGAAGTTACTAAAATTTCTATTAATTATTTTGATTTTATGTTACAAAAATGACAACTAACGTTGCGAAATATTCGCACGGGTTATCTAGTATATATTATTTCTAAAGCACTTTTTTTGTTGGTTGTAAATATCTCCCATACCACCGCATCAAATTAAATGAATGATATCTCATTTTAAAGCTTATTTCTAACACTAATGGCGAAAAATAATTAGAAATTGAAAAATTAATATTTTCATTGATAAAAATTATATTTTATATAGATCTTCATGATAATACTGTTTTCATTATGATTATGTGTTTTTGTTCAAGTGTGGTAATACAGGGTCGCTTAATAGTAATGCAGTTCTAGTAGAACTGCATGATAATACTGTTGTCATTATGATTATATGTTTTTGTTCAAGTGTGGTAATACAGGGTCGCTTAATAGTAATGCAGTTCTACATAATATAGTATGTATTAAAATCCATTCTGGCAATACCGCTATTTACTATAATGCCGTTT
This sequence comes from Pollenia amentaria, assembly GCA_943735925.1. Classification (NCBI taxonomy): domain Eukaryota; kingdom Metazoa; phylum Arthropoda; class Insecta; order Diptera; family Polleniidae; genus Pollenia; species Pollenia amentaria. The sequence continues at coordinate 92,236,778 of OX031007.1, forward strand.
ATTACAAAGTCAGTTATATATAATTGCGTACGCTTAAAGATATTTTTGTTTGTATTAAGGATTCGTACGGGCAAAAAGTTAACAATGATCATGTCATTACCTCTAACATTGTATTCAAAGAAGTATTATCAAAGCATTTAAACATATGTATGTAAATATGTATGATATATATTATGATTTCTAATATTTTTATACTTTTAACAAAATGTATTGCAGTTACTAAAATATCTATTAATTATTTTAATTTTATGTTACAAAAATGACAACTAACGGTGCGAAATATTCGCACGGGTCATCTAGAATAGTATATATATATGGATTTTTGATTTTTACACTTTTTTGGGTATATCCTATAAACGGCTGATTTCTCGAAAGTGACAACCCTATATTTGGATTCCTTCGGTCTTTATACATAGAAATAAGTTTTCGTATTTTTGTCACCACGATGTTTATCCGTTGTATACAGTAACAAACTATATATATATGTATTTTTGACTTTTACACTTTTTTGGGTATACCCTATAAACGGCTAATTTCTCGAAAGTGACAACGCTATATTTGGATTCCTACGGTCCTTCTACATAGAAATAAGTTTTCGAATTTTTGTCACCACGATGTTTATCCGTTTTATGCAATATCAAACTATATATATATATGGATTTTTGATTTTTACACGTTTTTGGGTATACCCTATAAACGACTAATTTCTCGAAAGTGACAACCGTATATTTGGATTCCTACGGTCTTTCTACATAGAAATAAGTTTTCGAATTGTTGCCACCACGATGTTTATCCGTTTTATACAGTAACAAACTATATATATATGGGTTTTTGATTTTTACACTTTTTTGGTTATATCCTATAAACGGCTAATTTCTCTAAAGTGACAACCCTATATTTGGATTCCTACGGTCTTTCTACATAGAAATAAGTTTTCGAATTTTTGTCACCACGATGTTTATCCGTTTTATACAGTGACAAACTATATATATATATATATATATATGGATTTTTGATTTTTACACTTTTTTGGGTATACCCTATAAACGGCTAATTTCTCGAAAGTGACAACCCTATATTTGGATTCGTACTGTCTTTCTACATAGAAATAAATTTCCGAATTTGTGTCACTACGATATTTTTCGGTCTTGGGAATAAAAAACTATATATATGATTTATCAAATTAATTTTTAATCTTGTTATATTATTACTTAGGAACATCATGGACATGAAATAACAAACTTTTTTTTTTTGTTGAAACTGTTTACAAAAATACGTGGAAATGAAATAACATTCTTTTTTTTTTTAATTGAAATTGGCTGCAAATACACGTACTTAAGTACTTTTTTTTACTTTAATACTACTTTTATCAACTATGCAAAAAAGTATGTTTTCTTCGGTATGATTTGTTTACGCACGTAAAAAAAATAAAAATAAACGTGCGTGAACAAATCATTCCGAAGAAAGCAAACTTTTTTGCATGGTTGTATAAAATAGTATAAAAGAAAATATGTACTAAAGTACGTGTATTTGCAACCAATTTCAATAAAAAAAAAATAGTATATTTCAAGTTCACGTGTTTTTGCATCAAATTTCAACAACAAAAGAAGTTTGTTGTTTCAAGTCCACGATGTACCTATGTAATATGATGGCAAATAGATTAAAAATTAATTTGAAAAATCATATATAGCTTGTTACTGTTTAAAACCGATAAATTTCGCGGTGCCGCAAATTTGAAAACTTATTTCTATTGCTTTTTTTAAGGGACATTTCAAATTTAATTTTTCGAAAATTTATAATATATCATTTGGTTAAAACTAACTATTTTTCTCCAAAATGCAATAAACATTTTCGCTTAGGAATATATATTAAAATAACAATAAAAACTCAAATGAGTTTTTGCTTTGAATATAAATTCTTAAATAAAATTTATTTTCTTTCTGATTTAATATAGCGTTGACAGTTATTAAAATTTAGATTATTGTTTGGAAATATGTTCACATTATGCTTGGAGATAATATCTTTCAAGTTGTTTGTTTCTACCTGACGTAGATTTCCAATAAATTTTCTTAGAATCACACTTGGACGGTTCTTCTCATATTGGCTTACACCTTACCCTTAATGTAACCCTATAGAAAAAATTGGAAACAATTAAATATGTCGAACGCGAACTTTCCTAAATCTTTGGGATCTTCATGTTCAAATTACCCATGGAAAAAGTTAAAGTTATTTTGTACGATTTTTTATTTTATTCAACCTTTACTTTTTATTAACAGCAGTTTCAAACGTATGTTATACGAGCTGTAAGTTTAAATTTTAAATAATTTTGACTAACTCTACTAAAAAGAGAGAGGACTTTTATATTACTCTTTTCAAATTGAGTGCTTTAATAACTTCCCTACAAGAAGACTACCGGTCATTTTACTAGTAAAATTACCAGTAGTTTTGACCACTATATTGGATAAAGTTTCTATTAGTTTCTTAAGAGCAAAATGAAAAAACTAACCGAAACTCTTGTTTACATGTGATTTTGCCTCTCTTCCTCTCTTTCTAACTAATTAATTCCACTCGACTACGGAACATACATATATCTGTACTGCCGACTACGCTGCTTTATATTAGTTAGTGATCGCGTAAATAATGGTTAACACTAACTAGTTAGTCATAACGTAAATAGAGGTTAGCACTAACTAGTTATTCATAGTGTAAAAATTGGTTAGTACTAGCCTTTATAAAATAATGTTTATTTTTTTATTTTAGTTTTAAAATAGTTTTTATTAAAAAAATATAATCAAGCAGGCTTCATTAAAGTATATAATAGGTGTGGGTGCGGGACCACGTAACGTCATTTCTGTGGCTGATCTATAACGTTCCTTTCTCACATGGGTCTGGATTTCTATATGGAAATCTATAACGAGTATCCCGGCCAAAGCAACCACCCGAATGACCGATACCTGTTGAAAGACCACTTCTTTTAACACGACTGTTTCGTACATGACCTGTTATTTCCTGAAAATTTACCACCACGTTTTCTGGAGCCGCCATCAGTACGCCATCCTTTACTTTAATATGCAACGTAGTTGCAAAGGAGATAAGCAAATTCATTTTTTAACTTAACATGGCAAATAACTTTTGTAATATTTAATTTTTAAACCACAGAACTAACATTTAAACAATTCAATTTTTTTACAAGAATCGACAGGCCAAGCATATGAAAAAATTTTATTCAAAAATTGGCATTATTTCGATTGTGTTATTTGTTCCACTCTAACATATGTGTTAGAGTGGAGCAACGAATGTAAAATTGTTGCAAGTCAAGGCGAATTCAACTACAGGTGGTGTCGAAACGCCATCTGATTTTGACAGTTCAAGCTACTTTGTTTTAATTTGTTATTGTTTTCTTGTAGTATCGACACCACCTGTAGTTGAATTCGCCTTGTTGCAAGTGTGTTAGTAAATTGTTTTTTTTTTTTGGTTTTGGTTATGCATTTCTTCTAGGGTTACTTTGTTATCTTCTCGGCCGCTAAGCAAGTTAAGAATCTTTATTTTTATTATTAGAGTATGAACTAGTTTTCTTAAAAAACTAACGAGCAAAAGTATTTTACATAAGTATTTATACTTTTGCTATTCTTATGATTATAGTGAGAATACTTATCTGTTACTTTTTATAATGTGTGGAAAAAATTATACTTAAGATTAGAATGTAAAAATAATGTGTAAAAAATATTTGTATTGCTAACATTTAGTATTTGTAAACTTAAGAGATAAGCTATAGTCTTTTCTGTTAAAGATGAAATAGGTTTTCCGCACTGTACTTTTTTATGCTTATGATAATTATTTATGCTGGTCCCAATTAGCTTATCTCTTAACTCTCCTCCTTGTTTAAAATGAATCGACCCGATTCAAGGAGTGGTTCCTTGGCTAGTTCCCTATTATAATAACTTGGAAATTTTCTGTTGCTCTGATTTGTGTCAGTGCTATGAAATATTTAGTTAATTTTAAAATTACCAATGTTATTAATATTATAAAAATAATTGTGAGAAATAAATAGACAAAAGATCTAACTGGGTGTTCTTCAATGGGAATCATGAACTTCTTCAGTGAGTCCAAATTATTAAATGTTAAATTTGATGTGGATGTTAAAATTTCAATTATTTCTAAATTTTCGTCATGTTTATTATGAATGGCGTCTAGCATTCTATCGTGAATGTTTCTGAAAGTAATATTATTTATTTTTACCACATCACTATAACTTACTAGTTTAGTTTCTGATACCGTTTGATTATCTATAATATTTGTTCCATCCAAGAGGATAAATATTTCTTCTATTTGCATTAGTTGAGTGTTATATTCCTGTATTATTTTACATTTAGCTTTTCTATTTTCCAATACTAGTTAAATACAATTATCTTGTTCATTATTTATTATACACTAGCATTTAACCCGCTACTTCGTTAGCGCACCTTTTTCTTATGTGGACATATTTTTACGCCAAAGCTTATGTTTCTAGGTTTAAACCCGCTACTTTGTAATGGGACGATTTGTACCTCTAAATGTTCGTATTTCGAAAATTTTTATTTGTATTTTTTAGATACGTTACAAATGTGATATTTTTTTATTTCAATGTTTATTGGTTTAATAGATACATGTAGTGGCAAAAAAGTTTAAAGATACAGGTTAACTTCCCAAAAGGGTCTAATTTCAAAAAAGTACCAGACACCTAACCGCTTATTATTTTAATGAACATCAGGTTAGGGAATTTGCCGTTTTAACCTCTTTTACCCTCTAACCATAACAATTTCCAAAACTCCCATCATAGGTAATCGATTTCGCGACAGGCCAACCTCCCGGGCAAATTTTAGCATTTTAGTTCAGGCGTTTAGGTCGTGCGATGATGAATCATGCAGTAACATTACAATTTTATATTATATAGGTAGATGAAGAAAAATGTTTTGAAAAAAATAACACAATTAGGTACGATTTTCACCCCTTAAACGTTCGAATTTCGAAACACATCAAATTTGTATTTTTTAGATAAGTTACGAATGTGATATATTTTTTATTTTAATGTTTATTGGTTTAAAATATAGATGGTATAGCAAAAAAGTTTTAAAATTCATGTTTTACCCGTTTACTCCTTATTTAAAAAAAGTCCTAAACACCTGTCCGCTTATTTTTAATGAACAATAATAGGTTTAAATTTATTTGTATCCCTTTTAGTTTAGCAGATATGAGGTTAGCGAATTTCCGTTTTCACCGCCTTTTTTTTTATTGAACCACAATAAGTATTAAATTTTTTTGTATCTCCTTTAGCTTAGCAGATATGAGGTCAGCGTGATCGATTTGGCGAGAGGCCTGCCTCAGGTCCAAATGTCAACTTTTTAGCTTCAGACGTTTAGGCTGTGCAATGAAAATAAATAGATGAAGAAAAAATATCTTGGGAAAAGTAACAAAATTACGTACGATTTTTACCCCTTAAACGTTCGAATTCAGAAAAAGAACAACATTTTCACTTGGTATATTTTAGATAAGTTACGAATTTTATATAATTTTTGTTTCTATGTGCATTGATTTAAACGGTAGATGGGGGACAAAAAAGAACCAAAATTCAGGTTTTACACTTTTACTCTTTAAAAGAGCCGAATTTCGAAATAGTACCAGACACCTGTTCTCTTTTTTATTTAATGACTAACAATAAAAGCACAAAATAAAGTACAAAAAAGTACCAAAAATTGCCTCTTACAGATGCTCATTCAACGCTTTGCTTGTTTAATTTTATGTTTGTAGCTGCAATACTAACAAAAATTTAATAAGTGCCTGTTGGCAAATAATACAGTACGAAAAAGTACCAAAAAACCACTCTTACAGATTCTCATTCACTTGGGAACTTGCATGTTTAATTTTATGTTTATAGGTCCAATTTTAACGGAAATTCAAAAAGTAACAGGTAAATAACAAAAAGTACCAAAACGCCCCTCTTACAGATTCTCATTCACTCAGGACATTGCATTTTTAATTTTATGTTTGTAGATCCAATATTAACGAAAATGAAAAAGGTACCAGTTAAAAAACGAAAAAGTACCAAGAAGATCCCTCTTATAGGTTCTTGTCCACTCAGGACATTTAATGAATTTTATGATTTTAGGTCCAATACTAACGGAACTTCAAATAGTACCAGTTAAAGACCAAAAGGTACCAAGAAGCCCCTCTAACGAATTCTCATTCACTCAGGACCTTGCATGTTTGATTTTATGTCAATAGGTCTAATTTTAACGAAAATTAAAAAAGTACCAGTTAAAGAATGAAAAAGTACCAAAAAGATCCCTCTAACAAATTCTTATTCACTCAGGACTTTGCATACTTAGTTTTATATTTCTAGGTCTAATACTAACGGAAATTAAAAAAGGACCAGTTAAAGATCAAAAAATACCAAAAAGTACCCTCAGAGGTTCTTATCCATTTAGGACATTGCATGTTGAAGTTTATGTTTCTAGGTCCAATATTAACGATAATTAAAAAAATTGTCAGTTGTAGAACCAAAACCTAAAGTAAGAAATTAAATTTCCCGTATTTCCCCTTTTTGGTACTTTTTTCTCCCCATTGAAGCATAAAAAATTTTAATATTGTAGTAGGAGCCCATAATTTAATACGAATATGTCAATGAATAAAAAAAAATGTTTTGTAAAAAAGTACCAAAAATAGTAACGGTTTTTACCCCCTAAACGTCCGAATTTCGAAAAAGTACCAAATTTGTATTTGGATTTTTTAGATAAGTTTCAAATGTAATAAGGGTTATATTTCTATGTTTATTAGTTTAAAAGATAGATGGGGTGACAAAAAAGTACCAAAATACAGATTTTACCCGTTTACTCCGTATATCCCCTTTTTGGTACTTTTTTCTCCCCATTGAAGCATGAAAAATTTCAATATTGTAGTGGGAGCCCATAATTTAATACGTTTATGTCAATAAATAAAAAAAAATGTTTTATAAAAAAAGTACCAAAAATAGTTACGCTTTTTACCCCTTAAACGTCCGAATTTCGAAAAAGTACTAAATTCGTATTTGGATTTTTTAGATAAGTTTCAAATGTGATATAACCCTTATTTCTATGTTTATGGGTTTAAAAGATAGATGGGGTGACAAAAAAGTACCAAAATACAGGTTTTACCCGTTTACTCCGTTAAAGGGCTGAATTTCCAAAAAGTACCAGACACCTGTCCGCTTATTTTTCTAAAGAACAACGATAAGTATTACATTTTTTTTGTATCTCTTTTAGTTTTAGAGATATAAGGTTACCGAATTTACCCGTTTTTGCCCTTTTTTACCCCCTAAACATTCGAATTTCCAAAAATCCCGTCTTAGTGGATCGATTTGGGGAGAGACCAACCCCTGGTCCAAATTTCAAGTTTTTAGCTTCAGGCGTTTAGGCTGTGCGATGATGAATCAGTCAGTCAGTCAGTCAGTAACGTTACAATTTTATATATATAGATATATTTTTGCTTAAGTAATTTTTGCAATTGTTCATTCTGACATATTCTTTGTCACAGAGTGCAATGTTTTCGTCTGTTGAAATCTTACCATGTCCAATGTTGAGCGGCGTGAATTTAAATAACTTGCAATATTTACATATTTATAACTGGGTATTTGTAAATTGTAATATATACTTAGTTCATTAGTTCTTGCAATGTAGACGTTGGAATATTCTAATACATTAATAATTGGTACAGAGTTTATTTCATGACGAACTATTTTTTTAACATCATCTAGATCTAGTGATTCCGCTAAGTATTCATTATTCTTGGCTGCATTTATTGTTCTAACTAGAAGTAGCAATTGATCATGTATTTCTGCTAGAAGAACGTGATTCATAATTTTTTGACCGTTCATGGAGTCTAATAGCTTCTCAAATCTTGAGTTCATTATTTTCTGTTTTTCATTACTTTCGATTAGTTTATTTATTGTTGATTCAATTTGAACTGATTCATCATGATCAGGTATACCAGTGATAAATCTTAGTGCCGATCGATGTTCTGTGAGTTGTTCTAATAGTGCTTTAATCCTTTTCATCCAAATTATTTCTTCTGCAGTTGCATCGTAATAATTATAAAATCTCTCTTTATATGGTATAAATATCTTTGTTAAATTTGTGCCATGAAATAAGAATTCATATTCATTAAATAAAAATACATCATCTGTCCTTGTTAAAATGTATTGTTTACCCTCTATGGCGAAAAATAATTAGAAATTGAAAAATTAATATTTTCATTGATAAAAATTATATTTTATATAGATCTGCATGATAATACTGTTGTCATTATGATTATATGTTTTTGTTCAAGTGTGGTAATACAGGGTCGCTTAATAGTAATGCAGTTCTACATAATATAGTATGTATTAAAACCCATTCTGGCAATACCGCTATTTACTATAATGCCGTTTATTACTAAGTCAGTTATATATAATTGCGTACGTTTAAAGACATTTTTGTTTGTATTAAGGATTCGTACGGCCAAAAAGTTAACGATGATCATGTCATTACCTCTAATATTGTATTAAAAAAAGTATTATAAAAGCATTTAAACATATGTATGTAAATATGTATGATATATATTATGATTTCTAATATTTTTTTACTTTTAGCAAAATGTATTGAAGTTACTAAAATTTCTGTTAATTATTTTGATTTTATGTTACAAAAATGACAACTAAAGGTGCGAAATATTCGCACGGGTTATCTAGTATATATTATTTAATTTCTCTAAAGTGACAACCCTATATTTGGATTCCTACGGTCTTTCTACATAGAAATAAGTTTTCGAATTTTTGTCAACACGATGTTTATCCGTTTTATACAGTGACAAACTATATATATATATATATATATATATATGGATTTTTGATTTTTACACTTTTTTGGGTATACCCTATAAACGGCTAATTTCTCGAAAGTGACAACCCTATATTTGGATTCGTACTGTCTTTCTACATAGAAATAAATTTCCGAATTTGTGTCACTACGATATTTTTCGGTCTTGGGAATGAAAAACTATATAAATGATTTATCAAATTAATTTTTAATCTTGTTATATTATTACTTAGGAACATCATGGACATGAAATAACAAACTTTTTTTTTTTGTTGAAACTATTTACAAAAATACGTGGAAATGAAATAACATTCTTTTTTTTTTTAATTAAAATTGGCTGCAAATACACGTACTTAAGTACTTTTTTTTACTTTAATACTACTTTTATCAACTATGCAAAAAAGTATGTTTTCTTCGGTATGGTTTGTTTACGCACGTAAAAAAAATAAGAATAAACGTGCGTGAACAAATCATACCGAAGAAAGCAAACTTTTTTGCATGGTTGTATAAATTAGTATAAAAGAAAATATGTACTAAAGTACGTGTATTTGCAACCAATTTCAATAAAAAAAAATAGTATATTTCAAGTTCACGTGTTTTTGCATCAAATTTCAACAACAAAAGAAGTTTGTTGTTTCAAGTCCACGATGTACCTATGTAATATGATGGCAAATAGATTAAAAATTAATTTGAAAAATCATATATAGCTTGTTACTGTTTAAAACCGATAAATTTCGCGGTGCCGAATATTTGAAAACTTATTTCTATTGCTTTTTTTAACGGACATTTCAAATTTAATTTTATAAAAATTTATAATATATCATTTGGTTAAAACTAACTATTTTTCTCCAAAATGCAATAAACATTTTCGCTTAGGAATATATATTAAAATAACAATAAAAACTCAAATGAGTTTTTGCTTTGAATATAAATTCTTAAATAAAATTTCTTTTCTTTCTGATTTAATATAGCGTTGACAGTTATTAAAATTTAGATTATTGTTTGGAAATATGTTCACATTATGTTTGGAGATAATATCTTTCAAGTTGTTTGTTTCTACCTGACGTAGATTTCCAATAAATTTTCTTAGAATCACACTTGGACGGTTCTTCTCATATTGGCTTACACCTTACCCTTAATGTAACCCTATAGAAAAAATTGGAAACAATTAAATATGTCGAACGCGAACTTTCCTAAATCTTTGGGATCTTCATGTTCAAATTACCCATGGAAAAAGTTAAAGTTATTTTGTACGATTTTTTATTTTATTCAACCTTTACTTTTTATTAACAGCAGTTTCAAACGTATGTTATACGAGCTGTAAGTTTAAATTTTAAATAATTTTGACTAACTCTACTAAAAAGAGAGAGGACTTTTATATTACTCTTTTCAAATTGAGTGCTTTAATAACTTCCCTACAAGAAGACTACCGGTCATTTTACTAGTAAAATTACCAGTAGTTTTGACCACTATATTGGATAAAGTTTCTATTAGTTTCTTAAGAGCAAAATGAAAAAACTAACCGAAACTCTTGTTTACATGTGATTTTGCCTCTCTTCCTCTCTTTCTAACTAATTAATTCCACTCGACTACGGAACATACATATATCTGTACTGCCGATTACGCTGCTTTATATTAGTTAGTGATCGCGTAAATAATGGTTAACACTAACTAGTTAGTCATAACGTAAATAGAGGTTAGCACTAACTAGTTATTCATAGCGTAAAAATTGGTTAGTACTAGCCTTTATAAAATAATGTTTATTTTTTTATTTTAGTTTTAAAATAGTTTTTATTAAAAAAATATAATCAAGCAGGCTTCATTAAAGTATATAATAGGTGTGGGTGCGGGACCACGTAACGTCATTTCTGTGGCTGATCTATAACGTTCCTTTCTCACATGGGTCTGGATTTCTATATGGAAATCTATAACGAGTATCCCGGCCAAAGCAACCACCCGAATGACCGATACCTGTTGAAAGACCACTTCTTTTAACAAGACTGTTTCGTACATGACCTGTTATTTCCTGAAAATTTACCACCACGTTTTCTGGAGCCGCCATCAGTACGCCATCCTTTACTTTAATATGCAACGTAGTTGCAAAGGAGATAAGCAAATTCATTTTTTAACTTAACATGGCAAATAACTTTTGTAATATTTAATTTTTAAACCACAGAACTAACATTTAAACAATTCAATTTTTTTACAAGAATCGACAGGCCAAGCATATGAAAAAATTTTATCCAAAAATTGGCATTATTTCGATTGTGTTATTTGTTCCACTCTAACATATGTGTTAGAGTGGAGCAACGAATGTAAAATTGTTGCAAGTCAAGGCGAATTCAACTACAGGTGGTGTCGAAACGCCATCTGATTTTGACAGTTCGAGCTACTTTGTTTTAATTTGTTATTGTTTTCTTGTAGTATCGACACCACCTGTAGTTGAATTCGCCTTGTTGCAAGTGTGTTAGTAAATTGTTTTTTTTTTTTGGTTTTGGTTATGCATTTCTTCTAGGGTTACTTTGTTATCTTCTCGGCCGCTAAGCAAGTTAAGAATCTTTATTTTTATTATTAGAGTATGAACTAGTTTTCTTAAAAAACTAACGAGCAAAAGTATTTTACATAAGTATTTATACTTTTGCTATTCTTATGATTATAGTGAGAATACTTATCTGTTACTTTTTATAATGTGTGGAAAAAATTATACTTAAGATTAGAATGTAAAAATAATGTGTAAAAAATATTTGTATTGCTAACATTTAGTATTTGTAAACTTAAGAGATAAGCTATAGTCTTTTCTGTTAAAGATGAAATAGGTTTTCCGCACTGTACTTTTTTATGCTTATGATAATTATTTATGCTGGTCCCAATTAGCTTATCTCTTAACTCTCCTCCTTGTTTAAAATGAATCGACCCGATTCAAGGAGTGGTTCCTTGGCTAGTTCCCTATTATAATAACTTGGAAATTTTCTGTTGCTCTGATTTGTGTCAGTGCTATGAAATATTTAGTTAATTTTAAAATTACCAATGTTATTAATATTATAAAAATAATTGTGAGAAATAAATAGACAAAAGATCTAACTGGGTGTTCTTCAATGGGAATCATGAACTTCTTCAGTGAGTCCAAATTATTAAATGTTAAATTTGATGTGGATGTTAAAATTTCAATTATTTCTAAATTTTCGTCATGTTTATTATGAATGGCTTCTAGCATTCTATCGTGAATGTTTCTGAAAGTAATATTATTTATTTTTACTTCATCACTATAACTAACTAGTTTAGTTTCTGATACCGTTTGATTATCTATAATATTTGTTCCATCCAAGAGGATAAATATTTCTTCTATTTGCATTAGTTGAGTGTTATATTCCTGTATTATTTTACATTTAGCTTTTCTATTTTCCAATACTAGTTTAATACAATTATCTTGTTCATTATTTATTATACATATATTTTTGCTTAAGTAATTTTTGCAATTTTTTATTCTGATATATTCTTTGTCACAGAGTGCAATATTTTCGTCTGTTGAAATCTTACCATGTCCAATGTTGAGCGGCGTGAATTTAAATAACTTGCAATATTTACATATTTATAACTGGGTATTTGTAAATTGTAATATATACTTAGTTCATTAGTTCTTGCAATGTAGACGTTGGAATATTCTAATACATTAATAATTGGTACAGTGTTTATTTCATGACGAACTATTTTTTTAACATCATCTAGATCTAGTGATTCCGCTAAGTATTCATTATTCTTGGCTGCATTTATTGTTCTAACTAGAAGTAGCAATTGATCATGTATTTCTGCTAAAAGAACGTGATTCATAATTTTTTGACCGTTCATGGAGTCTAATAGCTTCTCAAATCTTGAGTTCATTATTTTCTGTTTTTCATTATTTTCGATTAATTTATTTATTGTTGATTCAATTTGAACTGCATCATGATCATGTATACCAGTGATAAATTTTAGTGCCGATCGATGTTCTGTGAGTTGTTCTAATAGTGCTTTAATCTTTTTCATCCAAATTATTTCTTCTGCAGTTGCATTGTAATAATTATAAAATCTCTCTTTATATGGTATGTATATCTTTGTTAAATTTGTGACATTAAATAAGAATTCATATTCATTAAATAAAAATACATCATCTGTCCTTGTTAAAATGTGTTTTTTACCCTCTATGTTTTCGATGACGTTACCAGCACGGCTAATATCAGGTATAGTTGTTTCATGTTCTTTAGTTGTGATGTTCTTAATATTGTTTTTATGAACAGTTTTTCCTCCTCGGGTTAGGATCGTGTCCCCACGGTCTTCTTCTACAACTTCTTTTTTATACCTGTGTTGACTTTTCTTGCGAACACCTGCGATTCTTACCAAAATTTGAGTACCTTTTTCGAATGTTCGATGTTTTGCGTGTGTGTTCAATCTTTCTAGTACTTTGGTTGATGCTTTACGTAAATTTTTTGTAACTGCTTCTTAACTGTAATGTATTATACCGAAATGTATTTGTCTTGGCCTGTATCCTGTTACAGTATGTATTGAGTTGTCTAATTCTTTAACAGCTCTAAATGTTTCTTCTTTTACTGAAGAGGAGTTTTGTATTTTAAAAATGCGTGTTAATTCACTATTAGAGTTTTGAGCTCTTTCTACTTGTCCGTTTGCTTTTGATCGATGCACTGGTGTTTCTATATAAATGCTGGTATAACGAAACTTGCTTCATTATCAGTTATGAGTCGTTTAAATTCAGGAAAATTATTGATAATTATTTCTTCCATTTTATCTTCTATTTTTGCTTTTGTAATTATTTCTTGGGCGACTATGTATTTGGAGAATGTATCTATAGTCACAAGATACGTGTTTTTTTCATTAAAGTAAATGTCCGCAAGTATGTATTCTCTTGGTTTTGCTGGTATATCTGATTCTCGGAGAGGCTCATTAGTTCGGTTTCTCTCATAACGTCCAAATAAACATGCAGGGCAGTGATTGTTAAATTGCTTGCTTTCTTTTTCTATGGTTGGCCAATAATATTTTTCCAAAATTCTTTTGTTGTATTAACGTAGCTTCTATGAGCTCTTAAATGTATTTCTTCTACAATTTGAAGTTGATTATTTCTATCAGTTACATCTTTTAATTGTCTTGGTGTGTGTACAAAATTAGTACCTATTAATGTTTCTTTAATTAGTACTGCGTATTGGTACAAATCTTCTATATTCATATGTTTAGCCACGATTCGGTTTGGGACCAATATCCTTTTTAATTCACTTATCAGATCATTGTTATTTGAAAAATTAATAGTGTGGCGTTCTTTACTAGGAAAAATAGTGCGTGTTCGTGTTTCGGTTTGGAGTAGGTACGAGTTCTAATTGTATACCGTATGTATTAAATGGTTGTGTAACAGTTTTTATTATATTACTTGCGGAAGTTTCGGCTGAGTGTTCCGTGTCTATAGAAGATGTATTAATAATTTCCCTTGATAGCGCGTCTGCTACAACATTTTCAGTACCGGGTTTGTATTTAATTTTAGCACCATAGTCCTCTATTATGGCGTTCCAACGTTTCAATTTAGGGTTGGGATTTTTTTCGGAGATAGCATATGTTAGTGATTGATGATCTGTAAAAATGGTAAGATCTGCTTTTCCATATATATAATTTCGGAGTTTTTGTAAAGCACAGATTATAGCTAACAGCTCTTTTTCATTCGTGCTGTAGTTTTGCTCTGTCGTACTAAGTGAGCGGGATAGAAAATAAATTGGGTTTTAATTTTGACTTAACACTGCACCAATAGCTATGTTGGATGCATCTGTGGTAAGTTCAAAAGGTTTGTCAAAATTGGGTTGAAATAATTCAACCTATTCCTTTAATTTGAGTTTTAATAAACTTACAGCTTCTATGGCTGCTTTACCTCAATTAATTCTTGTATTACTACTCTTGTAGTATTCAACTTCGGTCATGAAAAATTTGGACTTTTCGTCCGAAACTTTCAAGGTAGCTTTATTTAAAGCTTCAAACACTATGTGTATATGGTCTAAATGTTCCTGAGGAGATGATGAAAAAATTAAAACATCGTCTATGTAAACGTATACGAATTTACCTATGAATTCTCGAAGTATGTCATCTACACATCTTTGAAAGATTGATGGGGCATTTTTTAATCCAAAAGACATACGTTTGAATTCATACTTGCCTCCATTAACACAAAATGCAGTTTCCTTTTTTATCTTTATCTGGTGAAATCCAGATTCTAAGTCTAATGTTTTAAAATATTTAGCCCTTCCTAAATTCTGTAATGTAATGTTGACATCAGGTATAATGTATCTATCAGTTATAGTATGTTCATTAAGTTTCCTAAAGTCTATGACCATTCGTCGTTTTGGCTTTCCGTTTTCATCCAATCCTTTGTTATGGACTGTTTACATTGGGGAATTATAAGGACTATAACTTTTCTGTATAATATCTTGTTCCAATAAATTGTTTATTTCTTTATTCACGAATTCTGTATCATTTAAATTACCTGGATATTGGTTTGCCCAAATTGGCGCATTTGTCGTAGTTCTAATACAGGGATTTCCAAAAAATTTTTGGTTGTGTAGTAGTGAGTACCAGAGAGTAAAAAATTGAGAGAATGCATTCATTTACAGCCGAAATAAAATGTTAGTAATATATTTTATAAGTTGTATAACACAAAGGTACAAAATTAAAAAAAAGCAGTTTTAAAATCAGCGACATTGAATTGGTAAAGAACTGCTACAAATTTTCTATCAACACAAAAAATGTTTAATTTTGTTCCCTTGTGTTATACAACTTATAAAATAAAATCTTTTAAATTTATACTTTTATGGCAGTTTCGTAATAGTAGAATGCTTTTCAAATGGGATGAACTTAATTTATTACGTTGCTTGGAACAAATAAATTTTAAATCCGAAAAAATTTGATCGCATAGGTAAGTAGTACCGAATAAAGAGAGGCACTTAAATGAATTTTTTTTTAGTTCAGGATAGAACTCGCCATCCAAATCTTTCCAGAAGTCTACAATATTATTTTCGTCTGGAGCATTTACTTCGCTTCGTAGTATGATTAGTTCTGATTGAATATCAAATTCGTAGTTGCTTACATCGCAACGAAAAGGGGTTTCGAAAAGATCTAATAGCGGTTGTAAAATTACAAAATCTTGAAACCTGTCTTGAAAATTATTGAAAAGTGTTTCAAATATTTCGGCATATTCATATCTTTTGTCGATTTCGAGATTTCTATAAACAAGTGAAGTTTTTGGAAAATTGGAAAAATCACCAGTTTTAATTTTGTGAAAAAATTAGAAAAAGTTTTGTTTTAAAATTGTGAATGATTTTTGACAAGTCGCATATATTGCGTTCCTTTCCTTGCAATTCCAAATTAAGTTCATTTAACATACTTGTCGTATCTGCCAAAAAAGCTAAGTCTAAAATAAAATTATTGTCTCTTAAACACAGTACTAAAACTTTTTCTATTTTCTCAGTTTCTAGGAACTGAAGAACTTCTTCTCTTAAATCATAAAGTCTATTCAGGCAATCACCGCGACTTAGCCACCGAACTTCTGTAAACATTTTCAGGTCACAATTCACAGCATTTTTGTTTTTTAAAAAGGTTACAAATTTTCGGTGGGTAAGCGCTTGATGTCCGCCTCAAATTTTATTTATTACTAGTGTAAAGGTTACGGGTTGTGCTAGTGTATGTCCTAGTAGGTTCACCGGCGCTAATAAACGCCACTGGTGTTAAGTTTATGGGGCAGGTTGATATGCCCTTGTTTTCTTTGAATTTTACTGGCAGTTCAATATGCCATAAATAAATAAAATTGCCAGGTTTAAAGGCAGATCTTAAGTGATCCTTTATTAAAATTCTTTTCTCTTATATACAAGAATAACGGTATCCTAAAGCTACAATTGTTACAGAAATAGTTGTTGCATGCAAACTACACTTCTACTACATTTCAAATATTCAATAATACATTAGGGAAGTGTAGATTTGCATGAGCGAAAAAATACATAAAAATAAAGTAAATTAATTACAATGTTTACTTATTAAAACAATATAAATTATGTTACACTACACCCTAACCCTTAAGAAAAATTTTACATTTTAGAAAATAATTTATAAAATAAAAAAATTTTCCCTCTATAAATACATATATATCTTAATCTTGTATTACATATTTTTTTAAATTGTTATTATGAAATTCTTTACTTGTATACCCTAAATCCAGGACAGAGTTTACTCCTCTCGTTTCAATTACTCTATACGGTCCATGGTATGGTGGTTGGTTTTTTTTTCGATTAAAATTTCGGACAAGAGCCATATCACCCTTCTCTAATTTTAGAGGATTAATGTCTGTACATTGATCTACTCTTTTCTTTTTTGAATTTTCTAAATATTCCTTTGCTTTATCTAAAGAGAACCGCAACCGCGCCTTTAGTTCTTGAGCATAATTGTCAGTATTGTAAATAGGTTTTGAATCGAAAACATTGTCATCGGGAAGGCTTGGCAATCTCCCAAACAACAGTTCGTACGGCGTATAATTCGTATCTATATGAGGTGTGGTGTTATAAGCAAAACAGAAGTATGGTACCCATTGGTCCCATTCATCGTTCTTGCAAAAATTCAACATAAATTCGTTTAACACCCTATGGTTTCTCTCAATCGAGCCGAGCGTTTCATGATGATAGGGCGTGCTAAAAACCTGGTCAATCTTCAGTAAAATGCATATCTCAGACATTAAAGCGTTCAAAAACTCCGTACCCCTGTCTGATTTGAGTATTTTAAAATGGCCGTATACCAAAATTAGATTATTAACTATAGCCTTTGCAACCGTTTTGGCATCTTTGGACCCCAGAGGACATGCCACAATGTACTTGGTAAGGTCATCCTGCATAGTTAGGATGTACCTAAACTGGTTTGAATACCTAAGTGGGCCTACTGTGTCTATCGAAATCACCTCAAAACTATTCCCTGGCGTATCAGTGACAACTAATTTTTCCTTCGTGTGTTTGGTTTGTTTGTTGATTCTACATTCCCTGCACCTTGATACGTGCGCCTTAATCATTCTACCCATACCCTTCCATACGTACCTCTGCTTCAGTTTCAGAGTGGTTTTCCTCACACCTAAGTGACCGCCTATAGCTGAATCATGATACCCAGCTATTAACTCGTTCTGCAATTTCTTGTCAGTTATGCGTATTGGTGCTCTGTATAGCAAGATTCTCAAATTCTCACCTTCCTTTCTGTATATCTTATTAAAAATGTTTTTAAATTCTTCAACACTCATTGTTTCAAAAATAGCATCAGTCGTGCTTAAAGCAAGTTCCTGTACATTTTGGGATAGCGTTATCGGTAGAAGTTTCTCCAGAGACAGCTGAGTGTTCACTGGATTATCGCAGCACCTTATTACTACCTCCATGTCAGTAACCATTATATAAGGCTCCCTCAATTCATTATTCATTTCAAACCTTAGCTTCATCACATTTTTTATATCCGAAATTGACGTGCATTCCCATACGAAAAGCTCACGAAGACTTCCGCCAGAAATACATCCGCCACCCTTGTCAACCTGTTGGTTTAACTTACTTTTCATACCACGGGTTATAGCCAATATACCCTGTTTGCCGGGTTCTGCTCCAGTGGGGATCATAGTCTTCAATGCGTCGGTGTCTATAACAATCCTCGACAATGCATCAGCATTGGTGTTCATTTTGCCCTTTTTGTACGATATCTCGAAATCATAATCACATAGATCAAGCCTAATCCTAGTCATCTTGGACGACGGATTCTTATGTGTAAACAATGACACCAACGGTCTGTGATCTGTAACCACGTAAAATTTCCTACCGTAAAGATAAGGACGAAAGAAGTTAATCGCCCAATGTATGGCCAGAAGCTCCTTCTCAATGACTGATTTATTCAAATCATGCTTCGACAACGACTTGCTTGCATATGATATGGGTAAATCTGAGCCAATCTCTCCCTGTGAGAGGACTGCCCCCAGTGCAAAATTAGATGCGTCCGTGGTTAAAATAAAGGGCTTTTCAAAGTCCGGGTATTGTAGAATCGGAGGGTTCAACAGTTTTGATTTCAGCGTCTCAAATGATCTATTGCAATCTTCATCCCACACAAAAGGTTTATCCTTCTTTAATAACTGATTTAAATTCCTCGCTATCCGCGCAAAGTCCTTAACAAAACGCCTGTAGTAATTGCAGAATGCAATGAACCGCCGGACCTCATCCGCATTCTTTGGTACTGGATAATTCCTTATCACACTGTCCTTGTCTGGATCAGTACGTATCCCCTTATCGGTTATAAGGTGACCTAAATAAACCACCTCGGTTTTCAAAAAACAACACTTGCTAGTGTTCAACTTCAGGTTATACTGTTTCAAACGCTGAAAGACCTTTATTAAATTATCATGGTGATGTTGCACACTACACCCGAACACAATTATGTCGTCGACATATATAAATGCCTCCGCGCCTAGGCCACTCAACGCTATCGTCAGCATGCGCTGGAAACTGTTAGACGATATTTTAAGACCAAAGGGTAATCGTGTGAACTGAAAGTGACCATTTCTAGTAGAGAATGATGTTAAAGGTCTAGAATCCTCGTCCAGATTGATCTGGTGGAACGAACTGCTCATATCCAGCGTAGAGAAATATTTCGCTCTCCCTAATTTATCAAGCACATCCTCTATCCTCGTCAAAGGGAACTTGTCGTTCACTATCTTCTCGTTTAACCTGCGAAAATCTATAACCAGACGCCATTTGCGCCCACCATCAGCCGACTTTTTCGGCACTACTAACAGTGGTGAATTGTGGGGGCTCACCGACCGTTCAACGATCCCATCTTCCAACATTTTGTCCACCTGATCATTTATCTCCTTCATCTGTGATTCTGGTAATCTGTAAGGCTTAATGTAAACCGGCGTATCATCTGTTGTCTGTATATGCTGCGTATAAAAATTATTAACAGTGAGTTTCTCACCCTCTACATGAAAAATCTCATTATATTCAGCGATTATACTCAATAATGACTGTTTCGCCACGGGTTCTATCGATTCAACATCCAGCTCTTCCAAGACCCTACTTAGCCTATCCACCGTTATGTCGAAATGCGCCATATTGCCTGCCACCAGACAAGCCTCCGTATCCTTGACCTGTTCCTTATTATCCCTTATATTCAAACTGTGCACCAACACAATGGCGTTATCATACAGTTTTCGTAACTCAAGAACTAACGAATTGCCTTCCTCGTTTTCCAAAGCTCCAGAATATTTTTCCAATTCCTCTCTTACTAATTCCAACCTAACCAACTTATCCGTCTTGTATTGCGAAGTGTAAACTCTGTTTTTCTGTTTCTTTACATTCACATCGAATTTTCGCAACTCATCAATAAATTCTACTATTTTTTCCATAAGCGCAAAATATGTAAACTCCTTTTTGTTAGTGTACAATATTACAATACAGTAATTATATTATTAAATTAGTTAACTAACTCATCAAACGCAAAATTTAAAATTATACAAAAAATTTGTTGTGTAAAATATCACGATCTGGCAACTCTAAACAGGTACTACCTTTTTCTTCAAATAACAGCTGTGTGTTGCAGCACTAATCATACACACACTTGGCAGCACTAATTAAATTTTGACATTTCATTTTCTTATACACATACTTTCGTAACCAAAACTAAAATCTTATTAATAAATGTGCTATCGTGTAATTCTTTTTTTTTTATACCAAAATTAATTCATTTCTTTTGTTTTATTCACACGGGTCCTCAAAAAAATAAATAAAAATACAATAAATAAAACAATTTATATCTTAAGTGCGTGACTTATTTTTATATTGCTCCATTTGAGCTTCCAGAGCCTCAATCTGCTGCCAAACCTCGGACGCTGTCTGCCAGGATGGTGGTGGGTCAGCATTCACTACCTCTCTGAGTGCGGCCAACTTCCGACGCAACTTCACCAACCTTCCGCCTCTTCGATGCCGTGGTAGGTGTACCTTGGGAATCTTGGTAAGTTCCTCCTCCTTACTCTTCGACAGCCTCTGCCGATACTCTGTAATAGTAATCGGCTGTGGTCCTTCTTTCATATGCGCCGGCGCTCTATGTACCTCAGGTACGTTTTTCTTTATCTCTGCTTCAGAAATGTTTGGCAGGATCGCCATGTAAAGGTTACGGGTTGTGCTAGTGTATGTCCTAGTAGGTTCACCGGCGCTAATAAACGCCACTGGTGTTAAGTTTATGGGGCAGGTTGATATGCCCTTGTTTTCTTTGAATTTTACTGGCAGTTCAATATGCCATAAATAAATAAAATTGCCAGGTTTAAAGGCAGATCTTAAGTGATCCTTTATTAAAATTCTTTTCTCTTATATACAAGAATAACGGTATCCTAAAGCTACAATTGTTACAGAAATAGTTGTTGCATGCAAACTACACTTCTACTACATTTCAAATATTCAATAATACATTAGGGAAGTGTAGATTTGCATGAGCGAAAAAATACATAAAAATAAAGTAAATTAATTACAATGTTTACTTATTAAAACAATATAAATTATGTTACACTACACTAGCATTTAACCCGCTAGTTCGTTAGCGCACCTTTTTCTTATGTGGACATATTTTTACGCCAAAGCTTATGTTTCTAGGTTTAAACCCGCTACTTTGTAATGGGACGATTTGTACCTCTAAATGTTCGTATTTCGAAAATTTTTATTTGTATTTTTTAGATACGTTACAAAAGTGATATTTTTTTATTTCAATGTTTATTGGTTTAATAGATACATGTAGTGGCAAAAAAGTTTAAAGATACAGGTTTACTTCCCAAAAGGGTCTAATTTCAAAAAAGTACCAGACACCTAACCGCTTATTATTTTAATGAACATCAGGTTAGGGAATTTCCCGTTTTAACCTCTTTTACCCTCTAACAGTAACAATTTCCAAAACTCCCATCATAGGTAATCGATTTCGCGACAGGCCAACCTCCCGGGCAAATTTTAGCATTTTAGTTCAAAAAATGTTTTGAAAAAAATAACACAATTAGGTACGATTTTCACCCCTTAAACGTTCGAATTTCGAAACGCATCAAATTTGTATTTTTTAGATAAGTTACGAATGTGATATATTTTTTATTTTAATGTTTATTGATTTAAAATATAGATGGTATAGCAAAAAAGTTTTAAAATTCATGTTTTACCCGTTTACTCCTTATTTCAAAAAAGTGCTTAACACCTGTCCGCTTATTTTTAATGAACAATAATAGGTTTAAATTTATTTGTATCCCTTTTAGTTTAGCAGATATGAGGTTAGCGAATTTCCGTTTTCACCGCCTTTTTTTTATTGAACCACAATAAGTATTTAATTTTTTTGTATCTCCTTTAGCTAAGCAGATATGAGGTCAGCGTGATCGATTTGGCGAGAGGCCTGCCTCAGGTCCAAATGTCAACTTTTTAGCTTCAGGCGTTTAGGCTGTGCAATGAAAATAAATAGATGAAGAAAAAATATCTTGGGAAAAGTAACAAAATTACGTACGATTTTTACCCCTTAAACGTTCGAATTCAGAAAAAGAACAACATTTTCACTTGGTATATTTTAGATAAGTTACGAATTTTATATAATTTTTATTTCTATGTGCATTGATTTAAACGGTAGATGGGGGACAAAAAAGAACCAAAATTCAGGTTTTACACTTTTACTCCCTAAAAGAGCCGAATTTCGAAATAGTACCAGACACCTATTCTCTTTTTTATTTAATGACTAACAATAAAAGCACAAAATAAAGTACAAAAAAGTACCAAAAATTGCCTCTTACAGATGCTCATTCAACGCTTTGCTTGTTTAATTTTATGTTTGTAGCTGCAATACTAACAAAAATTTAATAAGTACCTGTTGGCAAATAATACAGTACGAAAAAGTACCAAAAAACCACTCTTACAGATTCTCATTCACTTGGGAACTTGCATGTTTAATTTTATGTTTATAGGTCCAATTTTAACGGAAATTCAAAAAGTAACAGGTAAATAACAAAAAGTACCAAAACGCCCCTCTCACAGATTCTCATTCACTCAGGACATTGCATTTATAATTTTATGTTTGTAGATCCAATATTAACGAAAATGAAAAAGATCCCTCTTATAGGTTCTTGTCCACTCAGGACATTTAATGAATTTTATGATTTTAGGTCCAATACTAACGGAACTTCAAATAGTACCAGTTAAAGACCAAAAGGTACCAAGAAGCCCCTCTAACGAATTCTCATTCACTCAGGACCTTGCATGTTTGATTTTATGTCAATAGGTCTAATTTAAACGAAAATTAAAAAAGTACCAGTTAAAGAATGAAAAAGTACCAAAAAGATCCCTCTAACAAATTCTTATTCACTCAGGACTTTGCATGTTTAGTTTTATATTTCTAGGTCTAATACTAACGGAAATTAAAAAAGTACCCTCAGAGGTTCTTATCCATTTAGGACATTGCATGTTGAAGTTTATGTTTCTAGGTCCAATATTCACGATAATTAAAAAAATTGTCAGTTGTAGAACCAAAACTAAAGTAAGAAATTAAATTTCCCGTATTTCCCCTTTTTGGTACTTTTTTCTCCCCATTGAAGCATAAAAAATTTCAATATTGTAGTAGGAGCCCATAATTTAATACGATAATGTCAATGAATAAAAAAAAATATTAACGAAAATGAAAAAGATCCCTCTTATAGGTTCTTGTCCACTCAGGACATTTAATGAATTTTATGATTTTAGGTCCAATACTAACGGAACTTCAAATAGTACCAGTTAAAGACCAAAAGGTACCAAGAAGCCCCTCTAACGAATTCTCATTCACTCAGGACCTTGCATGTTTGATTTTATGTCAATAGGTCTAATTTTAACGAAAATTAAAAAAGTACCAGTTAAAGAATGAAAAAGTACCAAAAAGATCCCTCTAACAAATTCTTATTCACTCAGGACTCTGCATGTTTAGTTTTATATTTCTAGGTCTAATACTAACGGAAATTAAAAAAGTACCAGTTAAAGATCAAAAAATACCAAAAAGTACCCTCAGAGGTTCTTATCCATTTAGGACATTGCATGTTGAAGTTTATGTTTCTAGGTCCAATATTCACGATAATTAAAAAAATTGTCAGTTGTAGAACCAAAACTAAAGTAAGAAATTAAATTTCCCGTATTTCCCCTTTTTGGTACTTTTTTCTCCCCATTGAAGCATAAAAAATTTCAATATTGTAGTAGGAGCCCATAATTTAATACGAATATGTCAATGAATAAAAAAAAATGTTTTGTAAAAAAGTACCAAAAATAGTAACGGTTTTTACCCCCTAAACGTCCGAATTTCGAAAAAGTACCAAATTTGTATTTGGATTTTTTAGATAAGTTTCAAATGTAATAAGGGTTATATTTCTATGTTTATTAGTTTAAAAGATAGATGGGGTGACAAAAAAGTACCAAAATACAGATTTTACCCGTTTACTCCGTATATCCCCTTTTTGGTACTTTTTTCTCCCCATTGAAGCATGAAAAATTTCAATATTGTAGTGGGAGCCCATAATTTAATACGTTTATGTCAATAAATAAAAAAAAATGTTTTATAAAAAAAAGTACCAAAAATACGCTTTTTACCCCTTAAACGTCCGAATTTCGAAAAAGTACTAAATTCGTATTTGGATTTTTTAGATAAGTTTCAAATGTGATATAACCCTTATTTCTATGTTTATGGGTTTAAAAGATAGATGGGGTGACAAAAAAGTACCAAAATACAGGTTTTACCCGTTTACTCCGTTAAAGGGCGGAATTTCCAAAAAGTACCAGACACCTGTCCGCTTATTTTTCTAAAGAACAACGATAAGTATTACATTTTTTTTATATCTCTTTTAGTTTTAGAGATATTAGGTTACAGAATTTACCCGTTTTTGCCCTTTTTACCCCCTAAACATTCGAATTTCCAAAAATCCCGTCTTAGTGGATCAATTTGGGGAGAGACCAACCCCTGGTCCAAATTTCAAGTTTTTAGCTTCAGGCGTTTAGGCTGTGCGATGATGAATCAGTCAGTCAGTAACGTTACAATTTTATATATATAGATAGGTAGATGAAGAAAAATGTTTTGAAAAAAATAACACAATTAGGTACGATTTTCACCCCTTAAACGTTCGAATTTCGAAACGCATCAAATTTGTATTTTTTAGATAAGTTACGAATGTGATATATTTTTTATTTTAATGTTTATTGGTTTAAAATATAGATGGTATAGCAAAAAAGTTTTAAAATTCATGTTTTACCCGTTTACTCCTTATTTCAAAAAAGTGCTAAACACCTGTCCGCTTATTTTTAATGAACAATAATAGGTTTAAATTTATTTGTATCCCTTTTAGTTTAGCAGATATGAGGTTAGCGAATTTCCGTTTTCACCGCCTTTTTTTTTATTGAACCACAATAAGTATTAAATTTTTTTGTATCTCCTTTAGCTTAGCAGGTCAGCGTGATCGATTTGGCGAGAGGCCTGCCTCAGGTCCAAATGTCAACTTTTTAGCTTCAGGCGTTTAGGCTGTGCAATGAAAATAAATAGATGAAGAAAAAATATTTTGGGAAAAGTAACAAAATTACGTACGATTTTTACCCCTTAAACGTGCGAATTCGGAAAAAGAACAACATTTTCACTTGGTATATTTTAGATAAGTTACGAATTTTATATAATTTTTATTTCTATGTGCATTGATTTAAACGATAGATGGGGGACAAAAAAGAACCAAAATTCAGGTTTTACACTTTTACTCCCTAAAAGAGCCGAATTTCGAAATAGTACCAGACACCTGTTCTCTTTTTTATTTAATGACTAACAATAAAAGCACAAAATAAAGTACAAAAAAGTACCAAAAATTGCCTCTTACAGATGCTCATTCAACGCTTTGCTTGTTTAATTTTATGTTTCTAGCTGCAATACTAACAAAAATTTAATAAGTACCTGTTGGCAAATAATACAGTACGAAAACGTACCAAAAAACCACTCTTACAGATTCTCATTCACTTGGGAACTTGCATGTTTAATTTTATGTTTATAGGTCCAATTTTAACGGAAATTCAAAAAGTAACAGGTAAATAACAAAAAGTACCAAAACGCCCCTCTTACAGATTCTCATTCATTCAGGACATTGCATTTTTAATTTTATGTTTGTAGATCCAATATTAACGAAAATGAAAAAGGTACCAGTTAAAAAACGAAAAAGTACCAAGAAGATCCCTCTTATAGGTTCTTGTCTACTCAGGACATTTAATGAATTTTATGATTTTAGGTCCAATACTAACGGAACTTCAAATAGTACCAGTTAAAGACCAAAAGGTACCAAGAAGCCCCTCTAACGAATTCTCATTCACTCAGGACCTTGCATGTTTGATTTTATGTCAATAGGTCTAATTTAAACGAAAATTAAAAAAGTACCAGTTAAAGAATGAAAAAGTACCAAAAAGATCCCTCTCACAAATTCTTATTCACTCAGGACTTTGCATGTTTAGTTTTATATTTCTAGGTCTAATACTAACGGAAATTAAAAAAGTACCCTCAGAGGTTCTTATCCATTTAGGACATTGCATGTTGAAGTTTATGTTTCTAGGTCCAATATTAACGATAATTAAAAAAATTGTCAGTTGTAGAACCAAAACCTAAAGTAAGAAATTAAATTTCCCGTATTTCCCCTTTTTGGTACTTTTTTCTCCCCATTGAAGCATAAAAAATTTCAATATTGTAGTAGGAGCCCATAATTTAATACGAATATGTCAATGAATAAAAAAAAATGTTTTGTAAAAAAGTACCAAAAATAGTAACGGTTTTTACCCCCTAAACGTCCGAATTTCGAAAAAGTACCAAATTTGTATTTGGATTTTTTAGATAAGTTTCAAATGTAATAAGGGTTATATTTCTATGTTTATTAGTTTAAAAGATAGATGGGGTGACAAAAAAGTACCAAAATACAGATTTTACCCGTTTACTCCGTATATCCCCTTTTTGGTACTTTTTTCTCCCCATTGAAGCATGAAAAATTTCAATATTGTAGTGGGAGCCCATAATTTAATACTTTATGTCAATAAATAAAAAAAAATGTTTTATAAAAAAAAGTACCAAAAATACGCTTTTTACCCCTTAAACGTCCGAATTTCGAAAAAGTACTAAATTCGTATTTGGATTTTTTAGATAAGTTTCAAATGTGATATAACCCTTATTTCTATGTTTATGGGTTTAAAAGATAGATGGGGTGACAAAAAAGTACCAAAATACAGGTTTTACCCGTTTACTCCGTTAAAGGGCGGAATTTCCAAAAAGTACCAGACACCTGTCCGCTTATTTTTCTAAAGAACAACGATAAGTATTACATTTTTTTTGTATCTCTTTTAGTTTTAGAGATATAAGGTTACCGAATTTACCCGTTTTTGCCCTTTTTTACCCCCTAAACATTCGAATTTCCAAAAATCCCGTCTATGTGGATCGATTTGGGGAGAGACCAACCCCTGGTCCAATTTTCAAGTTTTTAGCTTCAGGCGTTTAGGCTGTGCGATGATGAATCAGTCAGTCAGTCAGTCAGTCAGAAACGTTACAATTTTATATATATAGATATCCTCTGCTGTGTTCATAGCTGGGGTATCATTTATGAAAGAGCGGTCTGATGAATTATATAGTGAAAATTGGCCTATAAGCCCATTATATTTGCCCAACATTACATTGGCTCCATCTGTGCAGACTCTAGCAAATTTGTTTATGTCTACAATGGAAAGAAGCTTTTCTGTAACAACATCATACAACAACGTACCAGTTACATTTCCATAAAATGTTTCTAAAGTAAACATTGACTCAAAAATAGTGTATTCGCTGTCTACGCATCGAATACAAATTACAAGTTCACACAGATCATTTATGTCAGTGCTTTCGTCTAAACAAATTGAAAAAAATTCGAAATTAATTACTTTTTCCCTAATTGCAGATTCTAAACATGTTCCTAATTGAACAGTACGACGCACAGTGGCGCCCGTAGAGCAAGCGAGGTTGCAAAAATCAAAATTTTCATGAGTGCCGACGAAGTTTTGAATAAACCCATGTTATAGGAAACTTTTCAACGATTTCAAATATGCCACTCTTAATAATATCACATTTTTAGTTTAGAAGATATAACCGTTCAAAGTTGACCGACTTTCGGTTTTCAAAAAAACACACAATTTTTAGTCAATTTGTTGCGATTTCAGGTGTAATATCACGAAAAATAGGTAACGAATCGCCTTATTTTTTGTTTGTATTGATTGATGTACATATTTATTAAATGTATAATGATAAAAAAAAAATTAACTGTTTGCTTTGTGTTTCTCCTGGTAAATCAATATTTAAAAACTATCCGTTTTTTCACTATTTTTCAACTTTGACGGAAAATAAAAAAAAACTATATTTTTCTATATTTGCCATATTTGCAAAACCTGTTCTTTGATTATTTCTTTACATAATTCAAAAAGTTTTATCTGCTCGTACGTGCCCGTTTGGCTTCTAGAGGTAAAAAAGTTTAAAAAGACATGGTTGCAGAAATTGTATGGCGTCCATCCCTTATATGTTTTGACGGACAGTAGTTTGATCTAATAGTTTGAAAGAAACTACTCATTGAAATTAGCAGGTACGTACCTCACATAAACAATACTTTGGCGTACAAATGGTCAGGAACAATATTGACTTATGGTCCCTACAGGTAGGCACAAATCTTATTTGGACACGTGCATAATATCAAAATTGCATTATTTAGCCTAAATCCATATGTATGCAGGGAACAGGTAAATTTTTAGGCATGGTAGCATAAGCCTATATATTGCAAAATAAGCATAATGCCTGGATTAGTCTACGCCTGAAAGTTGGCGCAACAGTTACTGAAACCATTAAACAATTTAAGTACTGAAAACATGGCGTTGAACAATTTAAAATTATTTGAACTGTTTAGAAAGTCAACCACACCAAAGTTTTTCACGGAAGTGAAAATTCTTCCTGAGAAGTTGACAGTGATCAGCAAATGGGGCTGCGATGGATCATCCGGACAAAGCGTTTATAAGCAAAGGATATCTTCCGATGACGCTACAATATCGGACGGAAATATGTTTATGGCATCTGTTGTTCCTTTGCGGCTAAAATCGGATGATTCCCTACACTGGAAAAATCCACGTCCGTCATCAGTGCATTATTGCCGACCAATAATGTTTCAGTTTGCAAGGGAATCGGCAGAACTCATAAGGACTGCGGTGAAGGACATTGAAGAACAAATAAGCAAGATTAAGCCTACAAAGCTGCAAATTGGAGAAGGAAAATATATTGAATGCAATTACGAGTTCCACCTGACCATGGTTGACGGAAAAGTCGTAAACGAACTGACAGGAACAACCTCAACAATGTCATGCCCGATTTGCAAAAAGAGTCAGAAGAACTTTTTTCAATTCAATTTATTTCATATATAATATGTGACATCTCAATTTTATATAATTAGTTGTAAAGAGTTTAAGATTAGTATCTTTTTCTGCTTAATTATAATATATTTCAATTAGTTATCATATACATATATATAGACAGAATTATATTGGAGGTAAAAATTTAGCAAAAACCTATTTAAACCCCTTTTTTCGTTTTATTTTTATATTTTTTTTATCGATTTTATATTATTATTTGTCAGAAGAACTTTGGTAATTTAAACGATTCTACAAATGAGGAGAATTACGAATATGGAATGTCACCATTGCACGCAAGGATAAGGTGTATGGAATTCTTGCTAAAACTGGCATATACCCTACCACAAGAGGAGGAAAACTTCGATGAAAATACATCAATAAAGGATAAGGAAAAGATCAGAAAGAAGCAAATACAGGATGCTTTTTTTAAACACGTTGGACTAAAAGTAGACTGTCCCAAGCACGGATACGGTAACTCAAACGATGGAAACACTTCTAGGAGATTTTTTGAAAATGATGAGGCAGTAACTAGAATCATTGGAATTGACAATCAAATCGTGAAAATTGAGTACCAGTCTTTGCCAATTGGAGAGCTTTCTGAAGAAGCACAGGAGTCTCTTAACAAATTTTATAAAAAATATAGATTGCAGAACACATTCAAAGCATCAAGGGTAAGGCAAAATAAGGACCTCTTCAACATGTTGGCAGCATCTTCCGATCCACTTATTTCTTCCCTGCGGTATGTGAAGTCACGAATAGAGTTACAAAATAATTATAGTTTAGAAATGGTTAGTCTTTTAGATATACCTTCTCTTACGAATTGTGATGAATATTTTACAGAAAATTGAAAAAATAAATTTAAAAAAAAAATAATTTTTTTTTTAATTTGTTGGGTAATAATTTAAAACATAAAACCCTTAAGAAAAAAAATAAAAACAATCTAAAAATGTAAAAATAATTTTTTTTAGTTACCATAAAATTGATTTTTCTACTAATTTTAACTTTGATAACCCATAAATAGGCCCCTACAAAGCGTAGCACCCTTTCCAAACGCTCATTTCATAGGCTGAACAGTTATCTATCATATGCTGTTTAAACTGTTCAATTATCTTATTCGGTTCAAAAGATATGATTTTTGCAACGAAAAAACTCAAATGGCGCCACTGTGCGACGGCCTACAGTTTGACTGGACAGGGGAAGAGACTCTATAAATTTAGTATTATAATTAAGCCTTTCCCAAATTTTTTTCACCAATTGCTTGATAACAATGGTCTTCCTTTCTTAACAATTTCCAATATTACTAAACTTGAAATCTCCTTTTTCAATTTGGGAACTGATTTTGGTTCATAAATTTCCTCTTCTAATAACCATTTTTTCAATTTTTCTAAAGAAATTATTTTATTTTTATAAAACAGGTCTTCTCTTACCTTATCATTTAAATTATTTATATTTTTATGAAAACGATCGCAATGCTGTTTAATAACATATTCCGTTCCTTCCTTAAATGTTGCATAGCATATAAGGCATTGGATGTTACTAAACCTCTGCACAAATGCATTTAAAAGCCGTTTCAAGACATTCGTTTGTTTTTTAAATACTGATTGTCGCTCACTCTTTGCTAACGAATCAAATGCTATGTTGTGCAAAACACATATAACAAAAAATAAATAAAAACACACAATTGCAAACTAATTGTAATTAGTGTGTTATAAACGAGCAAATACGAAGTGTAAGGAGCACGGAATTCACTCCAAACAGCAACAAAGCAAAACAAATCACACTAAATAAACCAAATCACACGAAAGAACTGTAGCGAAATAGGTGATAAGAATGAATTATCTTGTTTTTTATTTCAATTATTAGGTATGACTAGCTAGATTTGTATGAAGCAAAAAACAATTAAAGATGAAACATATTTTTATAGAATATTTAAGTTTTTATTTTAAATTATTTTATTATTACAAAAACTTATTATCAAATATTTAATTAAAAGTAAAAAAAATAAAAGGTAATTCTATTATTTGCAAAATTAATATAAAAATAATACATACAACGATCAAAATCTGAGAAACAATCGGCAATAAACATCAAGATCACACATTGTGAATCAGTGATGCAAAATGTGGCACAGTTGTGCCATTTGTGGCACTTTCGAATGTTTGATGGCCCTGTGGAAACATTTTTTGGCCCTTTCAGGTCAAAATTTTAATCACTGCTTTAAATTGTTTAGAACATTTTTCAATGTTATTTTTTTACTGTTTCGAACACTTCTTTTATTAATGGAATTGTTTTGATTGTTCAGGGCCAAATAAACCACACAAGGGATTTGATCTTGATAAAAAAAAACATATAAATCATGTTTGTATAAAATCGACGTTTCTTGAAGATATCTTGAAGATGTCGCACTGTTTTTCTGGCTGGGTTAAAATAAAACCAAAAAAAAAAGGACAAAAATACTTGCAAAAAATGTAAATTTTGGTTTTGTTCTTAATAGAACAAAACACATATGTGACAGCGCATAGAGAATGGGACCTAAGGGTAAAAAAGATCAATTTTCACTTTTTTTTATGTGGACAACATCTGAGCGCGTTTTCAAGGTTGACCAACACGTTCCTGACGTCATGAGATGTGTCGCTTTCAAATGAGATCAATACTAACATGCTCAGTGATGGTACACCAAAGACACACGTATTTAAATCTTTAAAATGGTTTTAAATGACTTTTACCCTTAGGTCCTTTTCTCTATGCGCTGCCACATATACTTTATTACTAATTTGATTGGTTTTATTTAAATAGCCAGCCAGCAAAATAGTCCGACGTCTTCCAGATATCTGGAAGAGTATTTTACTGGCATAATATTTAAAAATATTAAACATTTTTTTTGGCCCTATCAAAGTTGTTTTGGCACTTTAAAATCGTCAATTTGGCCCAAAACATAAAAACTCAAAATGCATCACTGTTGTGAATTGAAAAGTTTACCGTACATAACTGTATTATAGACACACAATTGTTGTGTGTTGTTTTTTCGTTCAAATCAAATTATGGATTGAGTTGGTTTATTTAAATCCAACTACTGCTTTACACTAATTTGTTTGAAACGAACTACTGTTTTAACATTGATTTGGTTTTTCATAATGGATCATTCGAGCTGATTTAAAAAAAAAATACAGTAGTTGACACAACAATAATTTGGTGTTGACAACTGTGCACAAGAAACAAATGCATTCGTGCAGGGGTTTAGATGTTACCAAAAGCGCTTTTGACCGCACAATATTTTTTAAGTGCCATCATAAAGTTTTTTCTGTTAAGGCCTCGTTACTCTTTACGTAAATGTTGCGGATACGTAAGCGTTGCGGTCGACTTCAATGGTTGGTAGTTACTAAGAATACGTAAACGTATCATATGTTCTTAAAGTGTGTAAAAAAAAACAAAGAGAATGAAATAAAAAATTTTATTTTGTTTTGATTTTGCACTCAGTGTTGGTTTAAAGCATGTTGTTAATGTTCTTGTTTGAAATCGCCAATACATAACTATATCGACGCTTTTCTAAAAAAGAAGTAAAATACATATACATACTTATGTGCATATGTATATTTACAGATATGTTTGTATGTAGAGCACTGAAAAATGCTATAACATAAAAACTTTTCACGCAGAGAAAAAATATGTTTGAATATGGTCACCTCCAACAAAACTATTTTTAAAGAAAATTTTAAACATATTATGTTCAATTTAACCATATTATTGTCACCGACAACCATATTATTGTTAAATTAGTCCTACATTAAAAAGGCACAATCACATTACGGTTGCCTCTAAACATGTTATGGTTAAATATGACAAAAATATGGTTGTCGATGACAATAATATGGTTAAAATAACAATAGTATGTTTGCAATTTTATTTAAAAATAGTTTTGTTGGAGGTGACCATATATACACATATTTTTACTCTGGGTGTTGATATAGTTTTTTTGCACGTAAGCACCTAGTTAAGGAGTTATGGACCTTACAATTTTTTTAGTATATATAGTTTTTTTGCTCGTAAGCACCTAGTTAAGGAGTTATGGACCTTACAATTTTTTTAATGAACCTTACAATTTTTTTAAGACTTTATTAATATCAATAAACTTTAGTTTTGTTTTATTATTTCTTTGAGATTTTTTATTAATATCTATTTAAGTACAAATTTGACCTCACTTATATGGGTATCAGTAAGAAGTGCTACTAAACCCTCGCCTATATATGTGTACACATGGTGATAAATTCCGGAGATGCCCGTGGAAAAACCATCAAAATTACTGCAAAAAACGAGTTCACAAAAAATTATCAAGAGTAGGAATTTTTCCCCTGTTTGTCCTAAAATGTAATTTATTTCTTTGCTACCTTTATGTGAAAGAATTTAGAATTTGTTATATATGTATGTCCCTAGTGATAGTTTTAGCATGAAATAATTAATAGCCTATTTCCGATGTTCGAAAGAATTTTTTCTTTCGAACAACTACATTTAAAACAAAAACAAACTTTTTAGAATTTGTACGAATGCAATTGTACGAACGAAAGAATTCTTTTGCACATCAGAAATAGGCCGTAAACTTTTCAAATTTTGCAGTATAAATGAGCTTAATTAAAATATCCCAAAAATTCCTTATTTTACCCACTTTAAGGGGTAAACCTTAAAGGCGACGACTTTCAAAATGTACTTTTATGCGACAATGTAAAATTCATTCAAACATCGCCAAAATATTTAAAACAAAGTTTTACCCTGTTTTGTCCCTTTAAGTTAATTTTTCAAACCTATTTCCCTAATGGTAGCATAAGCCAAAAAAATAAATTTACTTTTAAAATTTTGTAGTTAAAATTGATCAAAATTAACCTGAAATTTGCCTTTTTAATGCCGATTAGGAATTCGTACGAAAAAAATTTGGATTTATTATTGTAGGGTTATTTCCAAAAATCGGGTTTTGCTAATTTTTTACCATTTTATTCCTCCCTGCTCCAAAATTCCGGAAAAATATAGCCTATAGTAATTCCGCTGTAACATTCTATCTTCTTACCAAGTTTAATCAAAAACGGAGTTTGGGCGTTATTGTAAAACAAATAAACTAATATACATATATTTATATTTATTCATATATGTATATGTATGTATGTATGTAATGTTTATATTCTTTAAATTTATGTTTTAAAAAGAGAATCTTATTAATAAAATCTAAAAGTAATCCGCCGGCTAATACGTTTGGTTGACAACACTGCTTGAAAACAAAAATAAAATTCTTGAGAGCGGATACGTAAAAACGGAGAGAAATTTTAATTTTATTAGGTTCGTCCGCAACGCAACGTTACGTTTACGTAAGAGTACCTATTTATACATATACTTGGTAATGAAAACGGAACAGCTGATCATCAACGTATACGTTTACGTAAGAGTAACGAGGCCTTTAACCTGAAACAAAAATATGTATTAGTAGTGGTATACACAATTGTGCATAGAAATGGATTTCCCTGGTCTATTTATTCAAAAATAAAATAAATTACATGAGAATTATAACGTGAAAAAGTTATTTTAGTAAAAAGTTAGGTTATTCATAGTGGTAAGTAAAATAGAAAGGGTATTCACGTTGTTGGGTTACTCATACTTCAAACATCTGTGCATACATTTAAATTCTAGCTAATGGTATATCATAACTTTTTACAAAATACCAAATGCGCACCTGAGTTTGCCTGCAAAAATGTATAAAGTCATTATAACAGCTCAAAGTTACGTTAAATAAATACCATAAATTAGTAAGGTTAACTCTTTGGACTCGGTCATATATTGTAGCATAAAAAAGTAAGCAATAAAAATAGTGCGAAACAATAAAGTTTCATTAATACATCAATAAAACACATCTTCGTACCCAATAATTTTACCTGCTGTCACATTTGCTTTTATGTGTATAGGTTTACACATAAATTGTAGGAAAACAAAACATTTTTAACTTGTTTTTTAAATATTTTTACTTACTTAAGAAAAGTGTTTTCAAAGAAAAAAACCCACCGACGCGGTTGGTACAGAAACAAAAATATTCTTACAAGCACAAAATACCAACAAATTCTTGTGGCTATTTTTTTTTTCTTAATAATTTCTGCATTTAGGTACGTCTTTTTAACGAAAGAAAAAGGGACCCTTTTACAGGCATCAAAGAATTTTTTCACAAACAAAACACATATCGTTAGCTTAAATGCAAAACAATGTAGATATTATTTGAAAATTTGAAATTTTTGCTGATTAGGATTCACGTTACATATGTATTTTTATATAATTTTAAGTTATTTACAAAATTAAAAATGACGTATCATCAAATACATATATAATTTTTTTTTAACAGCATAATGTATAATCACACTCAAGAAAAAAATTAGCAGAGTTTTTAATTCTTTTTATAAGAACACATTAATATTTTTAACCACCAAATCTGGGTAATCTGTTTTATAACTATTACCACGGTGTTAGTGGAATAAGTGATCAGATAATAATTTATAATAATAATTTTTATTATTGCATAAGAAAAAATAAGAAAGTGCTGTAAACTTATAAGAACCGAATCCATATACGTATGTAAAATAAAACCTATAATAAATGTGACTATAAGCTTCTTCCACATAGGACTGTTCGACATTTTGAAATTTTTTATCTGAAATATTAAAAATTGCTTTTAAATTTCAAATAATTACCATTTTACAAAGTTCTTTGCTTTGCACAAAATAATATAGCATCCGCTAGACATGTACACTTGTCGAAGTCACATCGACGACTGAATTGAAGAGTATAAAAATATGTGTTAGCAGTAGTGTACACAATTGTGCAAAGAAATGGAAATCCCTGACAGTTTTGTTTTCTGTTTGAAATTCAATATTGATTCACCATGGATGGAGATCATTCTCAACGGTTTTGTCCAAATTCTCTTACCTATTACTAAATTTTTGTTTATGTAATTGTGGGTTGCACCACAATCTATGAAAATTTTATATTCTCTACCTTCTTTATCCTTCATAAAAATATAGTACAACCCGTCTATTAGTTTAAATTCTTAATAATAGACTTATGTCTATAGCACTTACTACTTTTCTCTGTGGTGGTACTAATGTTGTCTTCTTGTTGAGTTTTTATCTGATTGTTTTTCTGGACTTTGTGTGCCTGTTGAAAGTTTCCACTTCGGTCACGAAATCTTTTCCAGGGTTGGCAGTGAAATCCTTGTGGGTTGTACTGCTGTCCATCGTTGTTGAAGTTATTGCAGTTTCTGGTGTTCCCTGAAGAAGTGTCCAGTGGCTCTGGGTTTGGAAAATTGCTTTGTTGTTGATGTTGTTGATTTTGATAATATGATGGCCTACTAGTATGTATTTTTATAGCTCTGTTAGGTACATTCTTTTTCTTTCTTGCCAAAAGTATTTCCATAATGTAAATTTTTGTGGTTGTTATCATGTTCGATGTTTTGAGCTATTGCATATCGATGCCTTACTTTCTCAACCTCGTATCTTAAAAAAATACGGTGTTGACTTTTTCATGTCAAACGATTGCTATTTTTGTGTTCTATTACTGCAAAAACTTATTATTTCAATACTTTGTCTCAATTCTGTACGGCTGAGCCGTAGACCGTACCTCAAAAAAAAGTTTCCCCATACACCCTCTAATACATATAAAGTATATTTGCAAGGAGGTTTCACAAAATATTTTTTTTGCCGAATGAAGGGATCGCCTTTCTACATTTTTCGTTATCTCTGAGGCATTTACAGTCCGATCTTAAAATATTATATATCAGTGTTTTTGTCTCGAGAATACCAATATTTTGCCCTTATGGGCCATTGATCTCAAGTATCACGTTTTAGTATTTTTCCACCAGATCTCTGTTTGTCAGAGATCAGAAAATTAAAGCTCGCAAGAAACTATTAAACTTTTTCTAAGGAAGTAATTCGATAATTCCGGCATTTTTTGAATCCTCCTTGCTCTACTCCAAAACATCCTAATACAAAGTAAAAAATGTATCAAAGAGTTTAACAATGCATAGTTTGCTTATTGTTTTCGCGTTGATAACTTTTTTGGTGCACTTCCGGACAAATAATCAACACGGTTGCATTGTAGAATGCTTAAAAAAGCGAGTTTCTCTGCCAACAGATGTTTTGAAACTCACCTGGTACAGAAAAGTATTCCTGAAAACATTATCAGTCATTACGTTAGCGCCGTTTGTTGCCAATCCGATAAAATATTTTAAAGGAATATTGTTTGTTGATAAGGAGTTTTTTATAAGAACAAAAATTTTAACGGCATCTGACTTGGTAATCTCATATAAGATGACAAAACTATCCTATATAAAACAAACACCGTATATTCTACTAACGTAATACATTTCATTTCACTGCCACATCCATAGTTTCATCAACAATAAAAAAATTGTGTTTTGTAAAAAAGATATAAGATATGCACTTGCTGCTTTACCGACCAAAATTAAGTTTGGCCTACCATCCGACCAAACGCAAAACATCCGACCAAATTTGGTCGGAAAAGACCAACTTCGGCAACCCTGATATATGTATATATACAAACTTTTTTTTTCAGTATTTGTTTATTGAATCTTCATATATTAAATATGAACTAACAATAATTAATCAAATCTTATCCTAATATTTACTTAATATCCTGCCAGTGCTAGACAAAAAAGATTTAGTCATCACGGTTTCTGTTCACATGTGTAGGTGTTTATCGCTCATCTGATTGGATGAGTGCTGCAGTGTCTGTTCTTCTTAAGCGAGTGTGGCCGCCATAATTTAAAATATTTCTAGCTAATGGATTTGGGTGCAGTTCCAGTTTTTACTAATGGCACATTGAGATCCTTGTGGATATTTGAGTTTTTGACGTACCTGGTGCCAGTGACCATCTGTTTTCATTTAAAATCGGCGTTATTTTTGACACTAGTAGTTTCTCAAATAGCTTTGATATATTAGAAAATAAGCTCGGACCTACAAAAGAACCTGGGACGGACCTACAAAAGAACCTGGGAATATTGATGCCATGGCTCTTGGCAATATTTAGAGCCTGCCTGAGTCTCTCACATGTCCCATCAACTTGGGCAACATATAAGATCGTCTTCATCCCCAAGAGTGGGAAGACATCTCACACTATGGCTAAAGACTTTAGACCAATTAGTCTATCCTCCTTTCTACTGAAAACACTAGAGAGGATTTTAGATATTCATATTAGATCATCGTTAGGACACAATTCCCTGTCACTGGCTCAGCACGCCTACACGAAGGGAAGGTCCACTGAAACTGCGCTTCACTCATTGGTGGGCCACATAGAGAGATCCCTGCATTACAAGGAATTTGCTTTAGTTGCATTCCTGGATATTGAGGGCGCTTTTAACAACGTTAGACCTGAATCGGTCATTAACGCTATGAGACATTTGGAAATCGGCCCAGCGATCATTCAATTTGTCAGCAGTATCTTGCACTTCAGGCGTATCGAATCCAACTTGGGCGCCTCGAACATTTCAAAGGTTGCGACTAGGGGCACCCCGCAAGGTGGTGTACTGTCACCTTTACTTTGGAATCTAAATATAAATACCCTACTCAGAGCCAATGAAAGGACGGGCTGCAGAACGGTTGCATATGCGGATGACGTCGCAGTTGTGGCTATGGGTAAAGATCCCAGACTATTGTCTGAACTAATGGAGCCCGCATTGGACGTCCTTACAAAATGGTGCCAGGGATGTGGACTGGATGTAAATCCTGCCAAAACAGAACTGGTACTTTTCACAAGGAGATACAAAATTCCCAAATTTAATACCCCGAGGATAAAGGGGGTGTCACTGGAACTGTCTGACAGCGCCAAGTATCTTGGGCTAATATTGGACAGCAAACTGAACTGGAAGATGAACACCATTTCCAGGACTAATAAGGCGGCTACTGCATTATATTGCTGCAAAAGGGCCATTGACCTAAACTGGGGAATTAACCCGAGGAATGTATACTGGCTATACGAATGTGTCATTAAACCCATTCTTTTCTACGGGGCAGCTGTTTGGTGGCCGGCGCTCAAGGTGAGGAGTCATCAAACCAGGTTTGAACGTACAATGAGAATGGTGGCGATAGCGGTAACAGGTGTCATTAGAACAACCCCCTCTAAGGCACTGTTTACTATTTTAAACTGGTTACCACCAGACATTTTGGCGAAAAGGATAGCTGCGAACGCGGCAGTAAGACTAAGGGCCACCGGAGCATGGAGGGATTACAATATCGGCCATGCTAACATTCTGAACGATATTAATTGGCACATGGATGTTGATTATGTCACACCCGAGCCAATCTTTGATCCTGGCTTCATGGTTAGCATTTTGGATAACGTGGTCCACTATGATGACCTGCAAATTCCCGCGAATGCGATTCGAATCTTCACGGACACGTCTAAAACACTGCATGGTGTCGGTTCTGGCATATACTCCGAGCAGCTAAACTGGAGCATTCCTATAAGGCTGCCGGACCACTGCAGTGTCATTCAGGCCGAGATAATGGCCATCCACACACCCGCCAGACGCATCCGGTACTGTGAAATATCTGGAAGGGATATTTACATTATTACCGTTAGCAAGGCGGCCATAAGATCCCTGGAGAATGTGTTCATCACATCGAGAATTGTCCGAGAATGCCGGATGTCTCTGGAGGAGATAGCGAGACATTCACTGGTCACCATTAATTGGGTCCCCGGACACGGGGACATACATGGGAACTGCATGGCGGATTCGTTGGCGTATGCAGGTTCCACCTTGAATCGGGACGGTTCCACATATTATGTAGGTGCTTCACTCCCAAGGTGTAAGAAACTTATAGCGCACAAGTTTCATCTTATCGCCAGTCAGAGGTGGCACGATGAAACCACCTGCGGGGAAACCAGGAAAATCTGGCCCATCATAGATGAAAAAAGGACACGGCGGGCATTACAGCAGTCCAGACATCATCTAAGAAACCTAATTACGGTTATAACTGGCCACTGGCCCATTGGGAGGCACGCCCAGAGGCTGGGGCTCCCTTATAAAGACTTGTGTAGAAGTTGCGGCGATGAGGAGGAGGAAGAGTCAACGGAACATCTTCTCTGTAATTGCCAGGCATTCGGAGACTTAAGACTCGAAATGTTTGGTCGAAGAGCCCTTGGGGACAAAACTTGTCTCTCTGATGTTGATGTTAACAGGATCCACTCCTTTATTGAATCGACCGGATGACTGCATGGGAATACTAGCAGCAAGATTTCATAGGACCCATGGGAGACGGCGTGATATGGTAACACAACGGGAACTAATTAGTGGACCCACGTGAGCTCTGCTTGATCACGGGTGCCAATGGAACCTAACCTAACCTAGACAATAAGCTTATAGGTCTATATGACTCAACTTTTGTGGGATCCTTTCTTGGTTTAGGTATCATGGTAACTAAGGATACTTTCCACTCTTGTGGGTAGTATTCAAGGCGTAAAATAGCATTAAAAATTAGTAGAATAATTTTCTTTGCTATGCTGGGTAGCTCCAAAAGCATTTTGTTACTGATCTTATCAAAACCAGGGGATTTCTTGGGGTTTAAATCATGAATAGCCTTCTCGATTTCTCTTATCTCAAATCTTAGTGGAACAGCTGATCCAACAGCAACAGGTGGTAACTCGACCGCAGTATCGAAAGATGTATGAGAGGTAAATACGGGTTTCAATTGATTAACAAAAATATTTCCTTTTTCTATGTCATTTCGTGCCCAACTTCCATTTAAGTTTCTTAATGGCGGTTTAGTGATAATTGGTCTTTTAAGATTTCTAACTGCACGCCATAATGTCAGATTGAGGAGTTGCATCAAGTTCCTTAAGATATTTTTCAAGAGAAGCCGTTTTTTGAGACTGCAGTAAGTTTCTTAGTCTGTTTGTGCACTCTTTTAGTAAAATTTTAAGTTGAGGGGATCTGTGCAATTGCCACTCTCTTCGAACTCTCCTTTTTTTCAGTCAAGAGACTCTCGCCATCTGTATAATATATTTTACTATTTTTGTTTTTTTTGCGGACTATGTGCTGTAAACTTATAAGAACCGAATCCATATACGTATGTAAAATAAAACCTTTAATAAATGTGACTATCAGCTTCTTCCACATAGGACTGTTCGACATTTTGAAATTGTTTATCTGAAATATTAAAAATTGCTTTTAAATTTCAAATAATTACCATTTTACAAAGTTCTTTGCTTTGCATGTAAACTGATGAAATGTTACATTATTCTACATTAAAGTACTATAACTTAAACTCTAAATAAAAATTGCACGCAAGGCATTGGATGTTACCAAAAGCATTTTTGACCGCACAATATTTTTTGAGTGTAAGTTGAAACAAAATAATATAGCATCCGCTTGAAATGTACACTTGTCGAAGTCACATCGACGACTGAATTGAAGAGTATAAAAATATGTGTTAGTAGTAGTGTACACAATTGTGCAAAGAAATGGAAATCCCTGTTCTAATACTACCTTCTATGGTTGTTGTAAATGGTAATGGACCTATACTATTATTTTCATTCATTAGTTGATCTATTTCCAACGCAAATTTTTGATCACCTATAAAATAATTTGTCTTCTGTATTTCTTTAGAGACAATAAACATATTCTTTTTAATGTCTATGACAGTGACTAATTGTGTTAAACCCTCAACTCCCAGCATCAAGTCATAATTATTATCATTTTTAAGTTCATAAAATTCTAATTCTTTATTAAGCAGTTTTGTTTTCTGTTTGAAATTCAATATTGATTCACCATGGATGGAGATCATTCTCAAAGGTTTTGTCCTAATTCTCTTAACTATTACTAAATTTTTGTTTATGTAATTGTGGGTTGCACCACAATCTATGAAAATTTTATATTCTCTACCTTCTTTATCCTTCATAAAAATATAGTAAAACCCGTCTATTAGTTTAAATTCTTAATAATAGACTTATTTCTATAGCACTTACTACTTTTCTCTGTGGTGGTACTAATGTTGTCTTCTTGTTGAGTTTTTATCTGATTGTTTTTCTGGACTTTGTGTGCCTGTTGAAAGTTTCCACTTCGGTCACGAAATCTTTTCCAGGGTTGGCTGTGAAA
Organism: Pollenia amentaria; assembly: GCA_943735925.1. Classification (NCBI taxonomy): domain Eukaryota; kingdom Metazoa; phylum Arthropoda; class Insecta; order Diptera; family Polleniidae; genus Pollenia; species Pollenia amentaria. The sequence goes on from OX031007.1 coordinate 92,279,266, forward strand.
TCCTTGTGGGTTGTACTGCTGTCCATCGTTGTTGAAGTTATTGCAGTTTCTGGTGTTCCCTGAAGAAGTGTCCATTGGCTATGGGTTTGGAAAATTGCTTTGTTGTTGATGTTGTTGATTTTGATAATATGATGGACTATTAGTATGTGGATTTTTATAGCTCTGTTGGGTACATTCTTTTTCTGTCTTGCCAAAAGTATTTCCATAATGTAAATTTTTGTGGTTGTTATCATGTTCGATGGTTTGAGCTATTGCCTATCGATGCCTTAGGTTAGGTTAGGTTCCATGGGCAGCCATCGAGAGACAGCTCACTTGGGTCCTTTAGCGGTCCCTTTGTGATACCCAGCGCCAATGCCCATCCCTTAGAGCAGTTATTCAGATGGCGTCACTGCAAGGTTGAGCCAATTCGTCTTCCTAATGAAGAGAAGAAGCAATCTTAGTTCTATTTTTGATAGATCCTCTAAACAGGAAAACACCGGTTCTCCCAGGTATTTTTCCCTAATGCCCCGTAGCCCAGGGCATTGACAGAGAAAGTGAAGCACAGTTTCCTCTTCCTCCTCATCATGACAACTTCTACAGTAGTCATTAAATACCAGACCCATTCTTCTAGCATGAGTCCCAACAGGCCAGTGTCCAGTTGTGACCGACACGATGGTCCTGATTTGGTTCCTATTAAACCTAAGTAGAGATTTGGTTCTCCGTTCATCATATCCAGGCCAAAGTGCCCTGGATGTGGAGCAGGTGGACTCACGGGTCCATCCCTCTTGCGCAATTCTATAGTTCTCGCGCCGCATGAGTAACTTACAGTGAGCCATTGGAAGGCCAATGAATTGATCAATGAATGTTTCATCCATACGACCACCTTCCTTGGCCAGCTCATCTGCTACCTGGTTTCCCGGGCAGTTTGAGTGCCCTGGTATCCAAATAAGCGTTAACTCCGAATGTTCAGCAATCTCATTCAAAGACATCCGACATTCCACAGTCAACGTAGATGTCGTATAGACACCCGCAAGAGAGACAATGGCAGCCTTGCTGTCAGTAAATATACGTATATCTCCCGATACGCGATAATACTTTAGCCAGTTGGCTGCCCGCTTTATAGCCGAGATTTCCGCCTGCAGGACACTACATCCATCCGGCAGACGATGCCTTACTTTCTCAACCTCGTATCTTAAAAAAATACGGTGTTGACTTTTTCATGTCAAACGATTGCTATTTTTGTGTTCTATTTCTGCAACAACTTATTATTTCAATACTTTGACTCAATTCTGTACGGCTGAGCCGTAGACTGTACCTCAAAAAAAAGTTTCCCCATACACCCTCTAATACATATAAAGTATATTTGCAAGGAGGTTTCACAAAATATTTTTTTTGCCGAATGTAGGGATCGCCTTTCTACATTTTTCGTTATCTCTGAGGCATTTACAGTCCGATCTTAAAATATTATATATCAGTGTTTTTGTCTCGAGAATACCAATAGTTTGCCCTTAGGGGCCATTGACCTCATGTATCACGTTTTAGTATTTTTCCACCAGATCTCTGTTTGTACCACCCTAATGTCAGAAAATTAAAGCTCGCAAGAAACTATTAAACTTTTTCTAAGGAAGTAATTCGATAATTCCGGCATTTTTTGAATCTTCCTTGCTCTACTCCAAAACATCCTAATACAAAGTAAAAAATGTATCAAAGAGTTTAACAATGTATAGTTTGCTTATTGTTTTCGCGTTGATAACTTTTTTGGTGCACTTCCGGACAAATAATCAACACGGTTGCATTGTAGAATGCTTAAAAAAGCGAGTTTCTCTGCCAACAGATGTTTTGAAACTCACCCATACTTTCTGCAAGTTCTGCGCCTCTTATACCATTGAAAAACATGATACAAAATACAGTATTAAAGTATCCCACAGTTCTATAATTCTTCCAAAGAAGTCCATCTTTAATAACAAACACCTTATATCTTATGGGCTGGTACAGAACAGTATTCCTGAAAACATTATCAGTCATTACGTTAGCGCCGTTTGTTGCCAATCCGATAAAATATTTTAAAGGAATATTGTTTGTTGATAAGGAGTTTTTTATAAGAACAAAAATTTTAACGGCATCTGACTTGGTAATCTCATATAAGATGACAAAACTATCCTATATAAAACAAACACCGTATATTCTACTAACGTAATACATTTCATTTCACTGCCACATCCATAGTTTCATCAACAATAAAAAAATTGTGTTTTTTAAAAAAGATATTAGATATGCACTTGCTGCTTTGCCGACCAAAATTAAGTTTGGCCTACCATCCGACCAAACGCAAAACATCCGACCAAATTTGGTCGGAAAAGACCAACCCGGCAACCCTGATATATGTATATATACAAACTTTTTTTTCAGTATTTGTTTATTGAATCTTCATATATTAAATATGAACTAACAATAATTAATCAAATCTTATCCTAATATTTACTTAATATCCTGCCAGTGCTAGACAAAAAAGATTTAGTCATCACGGTTTCTGTTCACATGTGTAGGTGTTTATCGCTCATCTGATTGGATGAGTGCTGCAGTGTCTCTTCTTCTTAAGCGAGTGTGGCCGCCATAATTTAAAATATTTCTAGCTAATGGATTTGGGTGCAGTTCCAGTTTTTACTAATGGCACATTGAGATCCTTGTGGATATTTGAGCTTTTGACGTACCTGGGGCCAGTGGCCATCTGCTTTCATTTAAAATCGGCGTTATTTTTGACACTAGTAGTTTCTCAAATATCTTTGATATATTAGACAATAAGCTCGGACCTACAAAAGAACCTGGGACTGACCTACAAAAGAAACTGGGAATATTGATGCCATGGCTCTTGGCAATATTTAGAGCCTGCCTGAGTCTCTCACATGTCCCATCAACTTGGGCAACATATAAGATCGTCTTCATCCCCAAGAGTGGGAAGACATCTCACACTATGGCTAAAGACTTTAGACCAATTAGTCTATCCTCCTTTCTACTGAAAACACTAGAGAGGATTTTAGATATTCATATTAGATCATCGTAAGGACACAATTTCTGTCACTGGCTCAGCACGCCTACACGAAGGGAAGGTCCACTGAAACTGCGTTTCACTCATTGGTGGGCCACATAGAGAGATCCCTGCATTACAAGGAATTTGCTTTAGTTGCATTCCTGGATATTGAGGGCGCTTTCAACAACGTTAGACCTGAATCGGTCATTAACGCTATGAGACATTTGGAAATCGACCCAGCGATCATTCAATTTGTCAGCAGTATCTTGCACTTCAGGCGTATCGAATCCAACTAGGGCGCCTCGAACAATTCAAACATTGCGACTAGGGGCACCCCGCAAGGTGGTGTACTGTCACCTTTACTTTGGAAGCTAAATACAAATACCCTACTCAGAGCCGTGGAAAGGACGGGCTGCAGAACGGTTGCATATGCGGATGACGTCGCAGTTGTGGCTATGGGTAAAGATCCCAGACCATTATCTGAACAAATAGAGTCCGCATTGGACGTCCTTACAAAATGGTGCCAGGGATGTGGACTGGATGTAAATCCTGCCAAAACAGAACTGGTACTTTTCACAAGGAGATACAAAATTCCCAAATTTAATACCCCGAGGATAAAGGGGGTGTCACTGGAACTGTCTGACAGCGCCAAGTATCTTGGGCTAATATTGGACAGCAAACTGAACTGGAAGATGAACACCATTTCCAGGACTAATAAGGCGGCTACTGCATTATATTGCTGCAAAAGGGCCATTGGCCTAAACTGGGGAATTAACCCGAGCAATGTATACTGGCTATACGAATGTGTCATTAAACCCATTCTTTTCTACGGGGCAGCTGTTTGGTGGCCGGCGCTCAATGTGAGGAGTCAGGTTTGAACGTACAATGAGAATGGTGGCGATAGCGGTAACAGGTGCCATTAGAATAACCCCCTCTAAGGCACTGTTTACTATTTTAAACTGGTTTCCACCAGACATTTTGGCGAAAAGGATAGCTGCGAACGCGGCGGTAAGACTAAGGGCCACCGGAGCATGGAGGGATTACAATATCGGACATGCTAACATTCTGAACGATATTAATTGGCACATGGATGTTGATTATGTCACACCCGAGCCAATCTTTGATCCTGGCTTCATGGTAAGCATTTTGGATAACGTGGTTTAATGACACATTCGTATAGCCAGTATACATTGCTCGGGTTAATTCCCCAGTTTAGGCCAATGGCCCTTTTGCAGCAATATAATGCAGTAGCCGCCTTATTAGTCCTGGAAATGGTGTTCATCTTCCAGTTCAGTTTGCTGTCCAATATTAGCCCAAGATACTTGGCGCTGTCAGACAGTTCCAGTGACACCCCCTTTATCCTCGGGGTATTAAATTTGGGAATTTTGTATCTCCTTGTGAAAAGTACCAGTTCTATTTTGGCAGGATTTACATCCAGTCCACATCCCTGGCACCTTTTTGTAAGGACGTTCAATGCGGACTCTATTTGTTCAGATAATGGTCTGGGATCTTTACCCATAGCCACAACTGCGACGTCATCCGCATATGCAACCGTTCTGCAGCCCGTCCTTTCCACGGCTCTGAGTAGGGTATTTGTATTTAGCTTCCAAAGTAAAGGTGACAGTACACCACCTTGCGGGGTGCCCCTAGTCGCAATGTTTGAAATGTTCGAGGCGCCCTAGTTGGATTCGATACGCCTAAAGTGCAAGATACTGCTGACAAATTGAATGATCGCTGGGTCGATTTCCAAATGTCTCATAGCGTTAATGACCGATTCAGGTCTAACGTTGTTGAAAGCGCCCTCAATATCCAGGAATGCAACTAAAGCAAATTCCTTGTAATGCAGGGATCTCTCTATGTGGCCCACCAATGAGTGAAACGCAGTTTCAGTGGACCTTCCCTTCGTGTAGGCGTGCTGAGCCAGTGACAGGGAATTGTGTCCTTACGATGATCTAATATGAATATCTAAAATCCTCTCTAGTGTTTTCAGTAGAAAGGAGGATAGACTAATTGGTCTAAAGTCTTTAGCCATAGTGTGAGATGTCTTCCCACTCTTGGGGATGAAGACGATCTTATATGTTGCCCAAGTTGATGGGACATGTGAGAGACTCAGGCAGGCTCTAAATATTGCCAAGAGCCATGGCATCAATATTCCCAGGTTCTTTTGTAGGTCAGTCCCAGGTTCTTTTGTAGGTCCGAGCTTATTGTCTAATATATCAAAGATATTTGAGAAACTACTAGTGTCAAAAATAACGCCGATTTTAAATGAAAGCAGATGGCCACTGGCCCCAGGTACGTCAAAAGCTCAAATATCCACAAGGATCTCAATGTGCCATTAGTAAAAACTGGAACTGCACCAAAATCCATTAGCTAGAAATATTTTAAAATATGGCGGCCACACTCGCTTAAGAAGAAGAGACACTGCAGCACTCATCCAATCAGATGAGCGATAAACACCTACACATGTGAACAGAAACCGTGATGACTAAATCTTTTTTGTCTAGCACTGGCAGGATATTAAGTAAATATTAGGATAAGATTTGATTAATTATTGTTAGTTCATATTTAATATATGAAGATTCAATAAACAAATACTGAAAAAAAAAGTTTGTATATATACATATATCAGGGTTGCCGGGTTGGTCTTTTCCGACCAAATTTGGTCGGATGTTTTGCGTTTGGTCGGATGGTAGGCCAAACTTAATTTTGGTCGGCAAAGCAGCAAGTGCATATCTAATATCTTTTTTACAAAACACAATTTTTTTATTGTTGATGAAACTATGGATGTGGCAGTGAAATGAAATGTATTACGTTAGTAGAATATACGGTGTTTGTTTTATATAGGATAGTTTTGTCATCTTATATGAGATTACCAAGTCAGATGCCGTTAAAATTTTTGTTCTTATAAAAAACTCCTTATCAACAAACAATATTCCTTTAAAATATTTTATCGGATTGGCAACAAACGGCGCTAACGTAATGACTGATAATGTTTTCAGGAATACTGTTCTGTACCAGCCCATAAGATATAAGGTGTTTGTTATTAAAGATGGACTTCTTTGGAAGAATTATAGAACTGTGGGATACTTTAATACTGTATTTTGTATCATGTTTTTCAATGGTATAAGAGGCGCAGAACTTGCAGAAAGTATGGGTGAGTTTCAAAACATCTGTTGGCAGAGAAACTCGCTTTTTTAAGCATTCTACAATGCAACCGTGTTGATTATTTGTCCGGAAGTGCACCAAAAAAGTTATCAACGCGAAAACAATAAGCAAACTATACATTGTTAAACTCTTTGATACATTTTTTACTTTGTATTAGGATGTTTTGGAGTAGAGCAAGGAAGATTCAAAAAATGCCGGAATTATCGAATTACTTCCTTAGAAAAAGTTTAATAGTTTCTTGCGAGCTTTAATTTTCTGACATTAGGGTGGTACAAACAGAGATCTGGTGGAAAAATACTAAAACGTGATACATGAGGTCAATGGCCCCTAAGGGCAAACTATTGGTATTCTCGAGACAAAAACACTGATATATAATATTTTAAGATCGGACTGTAAATGCCTCAGAGATAACGAAAAATGTAGAAAGGCGATCCCTACATTCGGCAAAAAAAATATTTTGTGAAACCTCCTTGCAAATATACTTTATATGTATTAGAGGGTGTATGGGGAAACTTTTTTTTGAGGTACAGTCTACGGCTCAGCCGTACAGAATTGAGTCAAAGTATTGAAATAATAAGTTGTTGCAGAAATAGAACACAAAAATAGCAATCGTTTGACATGAAAAAGTCAACACCGTATTTTTTTAAGATACGAGGTTGAGAAAGTAAGGCCTCGTCTGCCGGATGGATGTAGTGTCCTGCAGGCGGAAATCTCGGCTATAAAGCGGGCAGCCAACTGGCTAAAGTATTATCGCGTATCGGGAGATATACGTATATTTACTGACAGCAAGGCTGCCATTGTCTCTCTTGCGGGTGTCTATACGACATCTACGTTGACTGTGGAATGTCGGATGTCTTTGAATGAGATTGCTGAACATTCGGAGTTAACGCTTATTTGGATACCAGGGCACTCAAACTGCCCGGGAAACCAGGTAGCAGATGAGCTGGCCAAGGAAGGTGGTCGTATGGATGAAACATTCATTGATCAATTCATTGGCCTTCCAATGGCTCACTGTAAGTTACTCATGCGGCGCGAGAACTATAGAATTGCGCAAGAGGGATGGACCCGTGAGTCCACCTGCTCCACATCCAGGGCACTTTGGCCTGGATATGATGAACGGAGAACCAAATCTCTACTTAGGTTTAATAGGAACCAAATCAGGACCATCGTGTCGGTCACAACTGGACACTGGCCTGTTGGGACTCATGCTAGAAGAATGGGTCTGGTATTCAATGACTACTGTAGAAGTTGTCATGATGAGGAGGAAGAGGAAACTGTGCTTCACTTTCTCTGTCAATGCCCTGGGCTACGGGGCATTAGGGAAAAATACCTGGGAGAACCGGTGTTTTCCTGTTTAGAGGATCTATCAAAAATAGAACTAAGATTGCTTCTTCTCTTCATTAGGAAGACGAATTGGCTCAACCTTGCAGTGACGCCATCTGAATAACTGCTCTTCGGGATGGGCATTGGCGCTGGGTATCACAAAGGGACCGCTAAAGGACCCAAGTTAGCTGTCTCTCGATGGCTGCCCATGGAACCTAACCTAACCTAAGGCATCGATAGGCAATAGCTCAAACCATCGAACATGATAACAACCACAAAAATTTACATTATGGAAATACTTTTGGCAAGACAGAAAAAGAATGTACCCAACAGAGCTATAAAAATCCACATACTAATAGTCCATCATATTATCAAAATCAACAACATCAACAACAAAGCAATTTTCCAAACCCATAGCCAATGGACACTTCTTCAGGGAACACCAGAAACTGCAACAACTTCAACAACGATGGACAGCAGTACAACCCACAAGGATTTCACAGCCAACCCTGGAAAAGATTTCGTGACCGAAGTGGAAACTTTCAACAGGCACACAAAGTCCAGAAAAACAATCAGATAAAAACTCAACAAGAAGACAACATTAGTACCACCACAGAGAAAAGTAGTAAGTGCTATAGAAATAAGTCTATTATTAAGAATTTAAACTAATAGACGGGTTTTACTATATTTTTATGAAGGATAAAGAAGGTAGAGAATATAAAATTTTCATAGATTGTGGTGCAACCCACAATTACATAAACAAAAATTTAGTAATAGTTAAGAGAATTAGGACAAAACCTTTGAGAATGATCTCCATCCATGGTGAATCAATATTGAATTTCAAACAGAAAACAAAACTGTTTAATAAAGAATTAGAATTTTATGAACTTAAAAATGATAATAATTATGACTTGATGCTGGGAGTTGAGGGTTTAGCACAATTAGTCACTGTCATAGACATTAAAAAGAATATGTTTATTGTCTCTAAAGAAATACAGAAGACAAATTATTTTATAGGTGATCAAAAATTTGCATTGGAAATAGATCAACTAATGAATGAAAATAATAGTATAGGTCCATTACCATTTACAACAACCATAGAAGGTAGTATTAGAACAGGGATTTCCATTTCTTTGCACAATTGTGTACACTACTACTAACACATATTTTTATACTCTTCAATTCAGTCGTCGATGTGACTTCGACAAGTGTACATTTCAAGCGGATGCTATATTATTTTGTTTCAACTTACACTCAAAAAATATTGTGCGGTCAAAAATGCTTTTGGTAACATCCAATGCCTTGCGTGCAATTTTTATTTAGAGTTTAAGTTTTAGTACTTTAATGTAGAATAATGTAACATTTCATCAGTTTACATGCAAAGCAAAGAACTTTGTAAAATGGTAATTATTTGAAATTTAAAAGCAATTTTTAATATTTCAGATAAACAATTTCAAAATGTCGAACAGTCCTATGTGGAAGAAGCTGATAGTCACATTTATTATAGGTTTTATTTTACATACGTATATGGATTCGGTTCTTATAAGTTTACAGCACATAGTCCGCAAAAATATCAAAAATAGTAAAATATATTATACAGATGGCGAGAGTCTCTTGACTGAAAAAAGGAGAGTTCGAAGAGAGTGGCAATTGCACAGATCCCCTCAACTTAAAATTTTACTAAAAGAGTGCACAAACAGACTAAGAAACTTACTGCAGTCTCAAAAAACGGCTTCTCTTGAAAAATATCTTAAGGAACTTGATGCAACTCCTCAATCTGACATTATGGCGTGCAGTTAGAAATCTTAAAAGACCAATTATCACTAAACCGCCATTAAGAAACTTAAATGGAAGTTGGGCACGAAATGACATAGAAAAAGGAAATATTTTTGTTAATCAATTGAAACCCGTATTTACCTCTCATACATCTTTCGATACTGCGGTCGAGTTACCACCTGTTGCTGTTGGATCAGCTGTTCCACTAAGATTTGAGATAAGAGAAATCGAGAAGGCTATTCATGATTTAAGCCCCAAGAAATCCCCTGGTTTTGATAAGATCAGTAACAAAATGCTTTTAGAGCTACCCAGCATAGCAAAGAAAATTATTCTACTAATTTTTAATGCTATTTTACGCCTTGAATACTACCCACAAGAGTGGAAAGTATCCTTAGTTACCATGATACCTAAACCAAGAAAGGATCCCACAAAAGTTGAGTCATATAGACCTATAAGCTTATTGTCTAGGTTAGGTTAGGTTCCATTGGCAGCCGTGATCAAGCAGAGCTCACGTGGGTCCACTAATTAGTTCCCGTTGTGTTACCATATCACGCCGTCTCCCATGGATCCTATGAAATCTTGCTGCTAGTATTCCCATGCAGTCATCCGGTCGATTCAATAAAGGAGTGGATCCTGTTAACATCAACATCAGAGAGACAAGTTTTGTCCCCAAGGGCTCTTCGACCAAACATTTCGAGTCTTAAGTCTCCGAATGCCTGGCAATTACAGAGAAGATGTTCCGTTGACTCTTCCTCCTCCTCATCGCCGCAACTTCTACACAAGTCTTTATAAGGGAGCCCCAGCCTCTGGGCGTGCCTTCCAATGGGCCAGTGGCCAGTTATAACCGTAATTAGGTTTCTTAGATGATGTCTGGACTGCTGTAATGCCCGCCGTGTCCTTTTTTCATCTATGATGGGCCAGATTTTCCTGGTTTCCCCGCAGGTGGCGATAAGATGAAACTTGTGCGCTATAAGTTTCTTACACCTTGGGAGTGAAGCACCTACATAATATGTGGAACCGTCCCGATTCAAGGTGGAACCTGCATACGCCAACGAATCCGCCATCATAGATGACCTTTATTTCATTCAAAATACATTAAATCTAAGATTAAAATTATAATGTATCAATCCCTTATTAGACCTATAATAACCTATGGTTGTCCAATTTGGTTTAATATATCGCCTTCATACATGGAAAAGATTAGAGTCTTTGAAAGAAAATGTTTAAGAACATGCACATCATTATACAGGACTCCACAAAGCGAGTATATAAAATACATATCTAATAAGAAATTGTATAATAATGCTAATATAATAAGAATAGATAATTTTATAATAAGCCTAATTAGAAATAATATATTAAATTGTAGCCAATGTATAGAAAATAATGTTATAATGGCCCCTTATTACACAAATAATGAATATATAATTGATTCCTTGCAAAAGGGATTTGTTCCACCTGAGGCTTTTGTTTACCTTGATAACCAAAAAATTATTCAAAACGAAAATGGCATACCGGTCTATTACCATAATTATAGACGTGCTAATACAAAAGCAGTTAATTGTAATTCAGAAAATTACAATATGAGATATAGCACTAGCATATCAATCAGAGATTTGAGATTTACACAAAAATCTAATACCAAAAATTTTGGTGGTTTTCTGAATAACAGTATAATTTTCCTTTTTTTTTTTTTAACCTTTGACACTAGCCTTTCTTTACTGACTCATTAAAATTTAAGCAATGTTTTTTTTTCAACTAATTTTCATTGCAAAAAACTGGTGATATATATTTATTTATTGTAAATAAAATAAAAAATTATCATAACCACTTGTAAAAACCAAATTATTATTATATTAATAATACTTGAGCGCTCGATTATGGGACATTGTATATAGAATTTGTTATTGTTAACTAGTGTTTATAATAGTTTAAGTATAAATAATGTAAATAAATAAACAATTAAAAAAAAAAAAAAAAAAAATAAAACCTATAATAAATGTGACTATCAGCTTCTTCCACATAGGACTGTTCGACATTTTGAAATTGTTTATCTGAAATATTAAAAATTGCTTTTAAATTTCAAGTAATTACTATTTTACAAAGTTCTTTGCTTTACATGTAAACTTATGAAATGTTACATTATTCTACATTTAAGTATTAAAACTTAAACTCTAAATAAAAATTGCACGTAAGGCATTGGATGTTACCAAAAGCATTTTTGACCGCACAATACTTTTTGAGTGTAAGCTGAAACAAAATAATATAGCATCCGCTAGACATGTACACTTGTCGAAGTCACATCGACGACTGAATTGAAGAGTATAAGGCCTGGAACAGAATAAAGTAGTTGTGGTAGTAGCTGAAGCTGAGGAATGCTCTGTAGCGCAACAAAGTTCAAAATTTTGAACTTTGCGCTTCAACTTCAACTGCAACGACTACTACAACTACGTATTGTGTTGGCACTACTTTGAAACTGCCTTTTTAACTTTTCAGAGCTTGCAGCGCTATTCGTTACGTTGTACTACAGCGACAATTCTGTTTCCCACTTAAAACTATGTGTTAGTAGTAGTGTACACAATTCTGCAAAGAAATGGAAATCCCTGTTCTAATACTATCTTCTATGGTTGTTGTAAATGGTAATGGACCTATACTATTATTCTCATTCATTAGTTGATCTATTTTCAATGCAAATTTTTGATCACCTATAAAATAATTTGTCTTCTGTATTTGATTAGAGACAATAAACAATTTCTTTTTAATGTCTATGGCAGTGTCTAATTTTGTTAAACCCTCAACTCCCAGCATCAAGTCATAATTATTATCATTTTTAAGTTCATAAAATTCTAATTTTTTATTAAACAGTTTTGTTTTCTGTTTGAAATTCAATATTGATTCACCATGGATGGAGATCATTCTCAAAGGTTTTGTCCTAATTCTCTTACCTATTACTAAATTTTTGTTTATGTAATTGTGGGTTGCACCACAATCTATGAAAATTTTATATTCTCTACCTTCTTTATCCTTAATAAAAATATAGTACAACCCGTCTATTAGTTTAAATTCTTAATAATAGACTTATTTCTATAGAACTTACTACTTTTCTCTGTGGTGGTACTAATGTTGTCTTCTTGTTGAGTTTTTATCTGATTGTTTTTCTGGACTTTGTGTGCCTGTTGAAAGTTTCCACTTCGGTCACGAAATCTTTTCCAGGGTTGGCTGTGAAATCCTTGTGGGTTGTACTGCTGTCCATCGTTGTTGAAGTTATTGCAGTTTCTGGTGTTCCCTGAAGAAGTGTCCATTGGCTATGGGTTTGGAAAATTGCTTTGTTGTTGATGTTGTTGATTTTGATAATATGATGGACTATTAGTATGTGGATTTTTATAGCTCTGTTGGGTACATTCTTTTTCTGTCTTGCCAAAAGTATTTCCATAATGTAAATTTTTGTGGTTGTTATCATGTTCGATGGTTTGAGCAATTGCCTATCGATGCCTTAGGTTAGGTTAGGTTCCATGGGCAGCCATCGAGAGACAGCTCACTTGGGTCCTTTAGCGGTCCCTTTGTGATACCCAGCGCCAATGCCCATCCCGAAGAGCAGTTATTCAGATGGCGTCACTGCAAGGTTGAGCCAATTCGTCTTCCTAATGAAGAGAAGAAGCAATCTTAGTTCTATTTTTGATAGATCCTCTAAACAGGAAAACACCGGTTCTCCCAGGTATTTTTCCCTAATGCCCCGTAGCCCAGGGCATTGACAGAGAAAGTGAAGCACAGTTTCCTCTTCCTCCTCATCATGACAACTTCTACAGTAGTCATTGAATACCAGACCCATTCTTCTAGCATGAGTCCCAACAGGCCAGTGTCCAGTTGTGACCGACACGATGGTCCTGATTTGGTTCCTATTAAACCTAAGTAGAGATTTGGTTCTCCGTTCATCATATCCAGGCCAAAGTGCCCTGGATGTGGAGCAGGTGGACTCACGGGTCCATCCCTCTTGCGCAATTCTATAGTTCTCGCGCCGCATGAGTAACTTACAGTGAGCCATTGGAAGGCCAATGAATTGATCAATGAATGTTTCATCCATACGACCACCTTCCTTGGCCAGCTCATCTGCTACCTGGTTTCCTGGGCAGTTTGAGTGCCCTGGTATCCAAATAAGCGTTAACTCCGAATGTTCAGCAATCTCATTCAAAGACATCCGACATTCCACAGTCAACCTAGATGTCGTATAGACACCCGCAAGAGAGACAATGGCAGCCTTGCTGTCAGTAAATATACGTATATCTCCCGATACGCGATAATACTTTAGCCAGTTGGCTGCCCGCTTTATAGCCGAGATTTCCGCCTGCAGGACACTACATCCATCCGGCAGACGAGGCCTTACTTTCTCAACCTCGTATCTTAAAAAAATACGGTGTTGACTTTTTCATGTCAAACGATTGCTATTTTTGTGTTCTATTTCTGCAACAACTTATTATTTCAATACTTTGACTCAATTCTGTACGGCTGAGCCGTAGACTGTACCTCAAAAAAAAGTTTCCCCATACACCCTCTAATACATATAAAGTATATTTGCAAGGAGGTTTCACAAAATATTTTTTTTGCCGAATGTAGGGATCGCCTTTCTACATTTTTCGTTATCTCTGAGGCATTTACAGTCCGATCTTAAAATATTATATATCAGTGTTTTTGTCTCGAGAATACCAATAGTTTGTATTTTTCCACCAGATCTCTGTTTGTACCACCCTAATGTCAGAAAATTAAAGCTCGCAAGAAACTATTAAACTTTTTCTAAGGAAGTAATTCGATAATTCCGGCATTTTTTGAATCTTCCTTGCTCTACTCCAAAACATCCTAATACAAAGTAAAAAATGTATCAAAGAGTTTAACAATGCATAGTTTGCTTATTGTTTTCGCGTTGATAACTTTTTTGGTGCACTTCCGGACAAATAATCAACACGGTTGCATTGTAGAATGCTTAAAAAAGCGAGTTTCTCTGCCAACAGATGTTTTGAAACTCACCCATACTTTCTGCAAGTTCTGCGCCTCTTATACCATTGAAAAACATGATACAAAATACAGTATTAAAGTATCCCACAGTTCTATAATTCTTCCAAAGAAGTCCATCTTTAATAACAAATACCTTATATCTTATGGGCTGGTACAGAACAGTATTCCTGAAAACATTATCAGTCATTACGTTAGCGCCGTTTGTTGCCAATCCGATAAAATATTTTAAAGGAATATTGTTTGTTGATAAGGAGTTTTTTATAAGAACAAAAATTTTAACGGCATCTGACTTGGTAATCTCATATAAGATGACAAAACTATCCTATATAAAACAAACACCGTATATTCTACTAACGTAATACATTTCATTTCACTGCCACATCCATAGTTTCATCAACAATAAAAAATTGTGTTTTGTAAAAAAGATATTAGATATGCACTTGCTGCTTTGCCGACCAAAATTAAGTTTGGCCTACCATCCGACCAAACGCAAAACATCCGACCAAATTTGGTCGGAAAAGACCAACTTCGGCAACCCTGATATATACAAACTTTTTTTTTCAGTATTTGTTTATTGAATCTTCATATATTAAATATGAACTAACAATAATTAATCAAATCTTATCCTAATATTTACTTAATATCCTGCCAGTGCTAGACAAAAAAGATTTAGTCATCACGGTTTCTGTTCACATGTGTAGGTGTTTATCGCTCATCTGATTGAAGGTGAGGAGTCATCAAACCAGGTTTGAACGTACAATGAGAATGGTGGCGATAGCGGTAACAGGTGCCATTAGAACAACCCCCTCTAAGGCACTGTTTACTATTTTAAACTGGTTTCCACCAGACATTTTGGCGAAAAGGATAGCTGCGAACGCGGCGGTAAGACTAAGGGCCACCGGAGCATGGAGGGATTACAATATCGGACATGCTAACATTCTGAACGATATTAATTGGCACATGGATGTTGATTATGTCACACCCGAGCCAATCTTTGATCCTGGCTTCATGGTAAGCATTTTGGATAACGTGGTCCACTATGATAACCTGCAAATTCCCGCGAATGCGATTCGAATCTTCACGGACGGGTCTAAAATACTGTATGGTGTCGGTTCTGGCATATACTCCGAGCAGCTAAACTGGAGCATTCCTATAAGGCTGCCGGACCACTGCAGTGTCATGCAGGCCGAGATAATGGCCACCCACACAGCCGCCAGACGCATCCGGTACTGTGAAATATCTGGAAGGGATATTCACATTATTACCGATAGCAAGGCGGCCATAAGATCCCTGGAGAATGTGTTCATCACATCGAGAATTGTCCGAGAATGCCGGATGTCTCTGGAGGCGATAGCGAGACATTCACTGGTCACCCTTAATTGAGTCCCCGGACACGGGGACATACATGGGAACTACATGACGGATTCGTTGGCGTATGCAGGTTCCACCTTGAATCGGGAGGTTGCACATATTATGTAGGTGCTTCACTCCCAAGGTGTAAGCAACTTATAGCGCACAAGTTTCATCTTATCGCCAGTCAGAGGTGGCACGATGAAACCACCTGTGGGGAAACCAGGAAAATCTGGGCCATCATAGATGAAAAAAGGACACGGCGGGCATTACAGCTGTCCAGAAATCATCTAAGAAACCTAATTGCGGTTATAACTGGCCACTGGCCCATTGGGAGGCACGCCCAGAGGGTGGGGCTCCCTTATAATGACTTGTGTAGAAGTTGCGGCGATGAGGAGGAGGAAGAGTCAACGGAACATCTTCTCTGTAATTGCCAGGCATTCGGAGACTTAAGACTCGAAATGTTTGGTCGAAGAGCCCTTGGGGACAAAACTTGTCTCTCTGATGTTGATGTTAACAGGATCCACTTCTTTATTGAATAAACCGGATGGCTGCATGGGAATACTAGCAGCCAGATTTCATAGGACCCATGGGAGACGGCGTGATATGGTAACACAACGGGAACTAATTAATGGACCCACGTGAGCTCTGCTTGATCACGGCTGCCAATGGAACCTAACCTAACCTAGACAATAAGCTTATAGGTCTATATGACTCAACTTTTGTGGGATCCTTTCCTGTTTTAGGTATCATGGTAACTAAGGATACTTTCCACTCTTGTGGGTAGTATTCAAGGCGTAAAATAGCATTAAAAATTAGTAGAATAATTTTCTTTGCTATGCTGGGTAGCTCCAAAAGCCTTTTGTTACTGATCTTATCAAAACCAGGGGATTTCTTGGGGTTTAAATCATGAATAGCCTTCTCGATTTCTCTTATCTCAAATCTTAGTGGAACAGCTGATCCAACAGCAACAGGTGGCAACTCGACCGCAGTATCGAAAGATGTATGAGAGGTAAATACGGTTTTCAAATGATTAACAAAAATATTTCCTTTTTCTATGTCATTTCGTGCCCAACTTCCATTTAAGTTTCTTAATGGCGGTTTAGTGATAATTGGTCTTTTAAGATTTCTAACTGCACGTCATAATGAGTAGTCAGATTGAGGAGTTGCATCAAGTTCCTTAAGATATTTTTCCAGAGAAGCCGTTTTTTGAGACTGCAGTAAGTTTCTTAGCCTGTTTGTGCACTCTTTTAGTAAATTTTTAAGTTGAGGGAATCTGTGCAATTGCCACTCTCTTCGAACTCTCCTTTTTTCAGTCAAGAGACTCTCGACATCTGTATAATATATTTTACTATTTTTGATATTTTTGAGGACTATGTGCTGTAAACTTATAAAAACCGAATCCATATACGTATGTAAAATAAAACCTATAATAAATGTGACTATCAGCTTCTTCCACATAGGACTGTTCGACATTTTGAAATTGTTTATCTGAAATATTAAAAATTGCTTTTAAATTTCAAGTAATTACCATTTTACAAAGTTCTTTGCTTTACATGTAAACTTATGAAATGTTACATTATTCTACATTTAAGTATTAAAACTTAAACTCTAAATAAAAATTGCACGTGAGGCATTGGATGTTACCAAAAGCATTTTTGACCGCACAATACTTTTTGAGCGTAAGCTGAAACAAAATAATATAGCATCCGCTAGACATGTACACTTGTCGAAGTCACATCGACGACTGAATTGAAGAGTATAAAACTATGTGTTAGTAGTAGTGTACACAATTGTGCAAAGAAATGGAAATCCCTGTTCTAATACTACCTTCTATGGTTGTTGTAAATGGTAATGGACCTATACTATTATTCTCATTCATTAGTTGATCTATTTTCAATGCAAATTTTTGATTTATTTATGGCAGTGTCTAATTTTGTTAAACCCTCAACTCCCAGCATCAAGTCATAATTATTATCATTTTTAAGTTCATAAAATTCTAATTCTTTATTAAACAGTTTTGTTTTCTGTTTGAAATTCAATATTGATTCACCATGGATGGAGATCATTCTCAAAGGTTTTGTCCTAATTCTCTTACCTATTACTAAATTTTTGTTTATGTAATTGTGGGTTGCACCACAATCTATGAAAATTTTATATTCTCTACCTTCTTTATCCTTAATAAAAATATAGTACAACCCGTCTATTAGTTTAAATTCTTACTAATAGACTTATTTCTATAGCACTTACTACTTTTCTCTGTGGTGGTACTAATGTTGTCTTCTTGTTGAGTTTTTATCTGATTGTTTTTCTGGACTTTGTGTGCCTGTTGAAAGTTTCCACTTCGGTCACGAAATCTTTTCCAGGGTTGGCTGTGAAATCCTTGTGGGTTGTACTGCTGTCCATCGTTGTTGAAGTTATTGCAGTTTCTGGTGTTCCCTGAAGAAGTGTCCATTGGCTATGGGTTTGGAAAATTGCTTTGTTGTTGATGTTGTTGATTTTGATAATATGATGGACTATTAGTATGTGGATTTTTATAGCTCTGTTGGGTACATTCATTTTCTTTCTTGCCAAAAGTATTTCCATAATGTAAATTTTTGTGGTTGTTATCATGTTCGATGGTTTGAGCTATTGCATATCGATGCCTTACTTTCTCAACCTCGTATCTTAAAAAAATACGGTGTTGACTTTTTCATGTCAAACGATTGCTATTTTTGTGTTCTATTACTGCAACAACTTATTATTTCAATACCTTGTCTCAATTCTGTACGGCTGAGCCGTAGACCTTACCTCAAAAAAAAGTTTCCCCATACACCCTCTAATACATATAAAGTATATTTGCAAGGAGGTTTCACAAAATATTTTTTTTGCCGAATGAAGGGATCGCCTTTCTACATTTTTCGTTATCTCTGAGGCATTTACAGTCCGATCTTAAAATATTATATATCAGTGTTTTTGTCTCGAGAATACCAATATTTTGCCCTTAGGGGCCATTGACCTCAAGTATCACGTTTTAGTATTTTTCCACCAGATCTCTGTTTGTACCACTCTAATGTCAGAAAATTAAAGCTCGCAAGAAACTATTAAACTTTTTCTAAGGAAGTAATTCGATAATTTCGGCATTTTTTGAATCCTCCTTGCTCTACTCCAAAACATCCTAATACAAAGTAAAAAATGTATCAAAGAGTTTAACAATGCATAGTTTGCTTATTGTTTTCGCGTTGATAACTTTTTTGGTGCACTTCCGGACAAATAATCAACACGGTTGCATTGTAGAATGCTTAAAAAAGCGAGTTTCTCTGCCAACAGATGTTTTGAAACTCACCTGGTACAGAACAGTATTCCTGAAAACATTATCAGTCATTACGTTAGCGCCGTTTGTTGCCAATCCGATAAAATATTTTAAAGGAATATTGTTTGTTGATAAGGAGTTTTTTATAAGAACAAAAATTTTAACGGCATCTGACTTGGTAATCTCAAATAAGATGACAAAACTATCGTATATAAAACAAACACCGTATATTCTACTAACGTAATACATTTCATTTCACTGCCACATTCATAGTTTCATCAACCATAAAAAAATTGTGTTTTGTAAAAAAGATATTAGATATGCACTTGCTGCTTTGCCGACCAAAATTAAGTTTGGCCTACCATCCGACCAAACGCAAAACATCCGACCAAACTTGTTCGGAAAAGACCAACTTCGGCAACCCTGATATATGTATATATACAAACTTTTTTTTTTTCAGTATTTGTTTATTGAATCTTCATATATTAAACATGAACTAACAATAATTAATCAAATCTTATCCTAATATTTACTTTATGTCCTGCCAGTGCTAGACAAAAAAGATTTAGTCATCACGGTTTCTGTTCACATGTGTAGGTGTTTATCGCTCATCTGATTGGGTGAGTGCTGCAGTGTCTCTTCTTCTTAAGCGAGTGTTTTTTTTTCAGTATTTATTTATTGAATTTTCATATATTAAATATGAACTAACAATAATTAATCAAATCTTATCCTAATATTTACTTTATGTCCTGCCAGTGCCAGACAAAAAAGATTTAGTCATCACGGTTTCTGTTTACATATGTAGGTGTTTATCGCTCATCTGATTGGGTGAGTGCTGCAGTGTCTCTTCTTCGTAAGCGAGTGTGGCCGCCATAATTTAAAATATTTCGAGCTAATGGATTTGGGTGCAGTTCCAGCCTTTTTAAATATTTTACTGCATATTTCGTTATCATAGTTTTTACCAATGGCACATTGAGATCCTTGTGGATATTTCAGTTTTTGACATACCAGGGAGCGGCTGTGATTATTCGAAGAAGTTTATTCTGGCGCCTTTGAATTTTTTCGATATTAGAAGCAGAGGCAGTGCCAATAATTGAATACCGTAGCACCAAATTGGCTTTAAGATAGAGTTGTAAAGTAGAAGTTTGCAATCGCGACTAAGAACAGAATTTCTTCCAATGAGCCAATTAATTTGAATTGCTTTTAGTTTCATTTGAGTTAATTTTGCTTCTATGTGCCATTTCCACGTTAAACGCCGATCTAGATGTATACTGAGATATTTTACATGCGAGTGTTGGGGTATTATTTGATTATTGATTTTAAAATGGGGCCATGTTTCCCGACGCAATGTGAATGTTATATGTGCGCATTTTTGCTCATTGATCTTTATCCTCCATTGTTTTAACCACCTTTCCAGTTCCAATATGTGATCCTGTAACTAACGAGATGCTTCTTGACAGTTTTCATGTACGCTTTGGAAAGCTGTGTCATTTTTTTTAAATTGTTTTAAAATTATTATTATTAATTTTTTTTTGTTGGTTTTTGCCAAAGAAAACTAAATAATAATATTTCGGATGGTCATCTTAATAATTTTGATTACTAAGAACGGAAACCGTATACAGTAAATTGAAAACGAAACTAATTTTTTTTTTGTTTTAACATTCACAGTGGCACTATAAATTTAAATTTACCTTAACAATAACTACAACTAAAATACAACATTGCGTATGGCTGGTTATACTTATATAATATTAATTCCATACGTAGATAAACTTAACCTTTAATTTATTTTCGTGGTTGATATAAAAATGTTTTTTTTAACTATGCAAGTCTTCTGTCATCTGGCGCCTGCTGACTTCGATGGACCAATGAATGTAAGTTAATTCTGATTTAGATATTTTTAATCAACCATTTCGTTTCATCATATTATAATTAAAAAAAATAATAATATTACAATATACATATCTTAAAATACTTTATAATGCTCTACATACTACAAATTAAATTTATCAAACGATTTTTTTGTTATTAATCCTGTATTAAACTAACTACTGGATTTATAAAAATATTGATTTGGACATTTAGGGTGACCAATTGTGATATTACGTTTTAAATTAATTCTATTTCAAATTTAATTTTTTTTTTCCATTTTTATTAATAAATATGTTTTAATTTTTGTTGTGAAAATAATGTATTAAAATGTAGATATTTTAATTACGAAAGGTGAAGATTATAGTATGGGGTAGGTAAGTTAGTAATTATTTTTTTTTTGTTTTGTTTAGGGCTGACAAGGAAATTGTACAATATTGTCAGCATGGTGGGAGGGTATAGAAAATGTGTAGTAATTTCCATTCCAAGCTACACAATACTCATTCAGGTCTAGTTCATCTTCTTTTTGGTTTTTTATAATAAGGATCGATCTATTTTCACATGTTATCTTTAAAGCTACCTAATTTATTTTTAAATCTACTGTAGATGATTTCAATTATTTTTTTTATGGGAACTTATATTAACTCACCCCTCCGACGAGCACAGCCGTTATTAAAGGTAGCTTCCTTTTTCCCAAAAGTATAAGACCATATAAAACAAAATCGTTACAGTGATTTTGGCGCCCAACGTGGGGCCTCAGTGTTCGTTACTATTAGAACTCATGAGTGCTATTTCATCTAGATACTGAGGGCCAATAAACTTTTACCTGTGGTGGGTATCGATCTTTAGTTATATTTATAAATTTTGCTTTTGGGTTTTTTTTTTTGTTTTCTTTAACTTATGTTAAAAATTTGTTAGTTAGGACGTAAATGTTAATTGTACAGTATGATTTTCATTTCCATAATATACATTTTATGAGACATTTGTTAACAGGGTTTGGGTTCGAGCTTGAGTTGTTCTGGTAAGGTATCGGTTCAATTGTCGTACGAATCTAAATTTCCTTCTTTTCTAAATTTAATTATTTTTTTTTTTTTGCCCTTTACTTTTGAAATTTTCCCTAATTTGATTTTCTAATGTACGGGATTTAAAGTATTTTAATTTTAATCGAATACTTCTTGCATTATATAATCAATATTTTTTTTTATCTGAATATTGTTATTGGTTTAAATTTATTTGGCATTAGTCGAATATTTTTCAACAATATTGAGTTAATCTTTCTATATAAATTTTTATGCTAGACTTGAGAAACAGACTTTAACTAATATTATTTTGCTACCCTTACTATAATTCTTCACTGATTAGTATTAGTTTGCAAATTGTTATTTTAACCTGATATATAAATATATTTCATTTCATTGTGAGATTGTTTTATAGATTTTAAATTTTTTTTATATATCGACTGGACTTTATTCTTATATTACATACTTGCTTGCTGGTGGAGAATGCCACTGGTACGTAGTACTGGTGATATTCCGGCTCAGTTAGAGCAGGAGGCTTCTTATATTAATAATCAGGGAGCTGGGGGGATGCGGAAATTCCGATGGGTCGGATAGATAGACCAAGAACAAGATTGCAGGCTCGCAGAGATTCAAGTGAACAGGGAAATGTAGATACTTATGTTCGTCAATTTCTTAATGATTCCTTAAAAGAATTTAGGGAGGAAATAGGCACGATGATAACCGACACTATTCGGAATTTGTCAATAGGGAACATGCAACAGAATTCACAGGACAGGCAATTTCAACGGACTGATCGCGATAACGGAGATGAATGCGGTTCTTCTTCATCGAATAGACGTGTAGATTTTGAAAATGGTAGACCTAATAATATGTATACTGATAATAATACAGAAAAGGTATTGAATATAATTCGAAATTGGAAAATACGGTTTACTGGAGACATCTTAGAGTTTACGGTCAATGAATTTATATACCGCGTGAATACATTGACGAATGCCAACCTTAAGGGTAATTATAAACTTTTATGTGAACATGCACACATTCTGTTTGAAGGCAAGGCTTTGAAATGGTATTGGAGATATCATCGCAGTTGCGAATACATGGATTGGACTGATTTGTGTAACGCTATGAAACGTCAATATAAGGATTATCACACTGATTTCGATATAAAGGATGAAATTTTAAGACTAAAAAAAAAACCAAAAGAGTCATTCGATGAATTTTATGAATCGACTATTGTGTTATGTGACGTATTACGGACACCTTTATCGGATTATGAACTCTGTGAAATGATGCAACGAAATTTGAGACCTGAAGTTAGACACGAACTTTTGCATTTAGAACTTGTGTTGCTGAGTTACGACGTGCTGTTCGCAAGCATGAGAAATTCGTTCAGGATATGTCTACATTGAATTCCAATAGACGTGCATTTGAAAAGGGACGTGTAGCAGAAGTTCTTTCAGATACAACACAAATAGAGACAGAAAATGATTTTGATGAAAATGTGGAAGTTTGTTTAGTGGTACAAAAGGGCAAATGCTGGAACTGCGATAAATCTGGCCATAGTTTCGTTGAATGCATGGAACCTAGGTCGGTTTTCTGCTACGGATGTGGAACTAAGAGTATTTACAAGCCCAATGTCCAAACTGTTCACAGAAACGGGGAAACGCATTGAGGGATGTCCGTTTAAGGAAACACGGGCATCCAATATAAAACCAAACACTTATGGAAACAATACCCAAGTCTTAAATACACAACTTAATGAATCGAATTCACCTGTTATGACTAATGGATCTGATGGGACAAACAAACCTGACGTTAAAAATATACACCCTTTGCAAAGACCTTATCATGTTCGGTTGGAACAGTATATTCGTGCTAGAAATAGAATATTTGAAAATCCTGACATAAAACAAGAGTCGAGTAGATCTTCAAGAAGAATTCGTGAGTATTATAAAAGGAGAAATCTTTTTAAAAAATGCGTGATTTCTTCAATTATAGCAAGAGTTAATGATAACAGACCTTATATTTTACTTAATTTACAAAATAAAAATCGTTTTGCACTATTAGATAGTGGTGCGAATGTAAGTGTTATTGGTGGTGAACTATGTTTGGAAATTATTGAAACCGAAAATTATATACGTGGAGTTGGTAGCGTTAAAACTGAGGACGGTCAACAACAACGCGTTCTAGGTACGATATATTTAGATATAATTTACAACGGTCAAATGGAATCAATGAAATTTTTCCTTATTCCGACTATATCTCAGGAAATAATATGTGGTATGGATTTTTGGAAAAAGTTTGGCATACAAATTGCGACAATTAATAAAATTAATGAAATTGTTTTGGAAGAAGACCCAAACAAAATAACTATGTCAACTGTTGAAAAGCAGCAACTTTTGAAAATAATAGACTGTTTTCCACATTCTGAGCGTGACGGTTTGGGTTGTACATCTCTGATAACAAATAAAATTGATACCGGAAATGCAATTCCAATCAAACAGAGGTATTATCCCATATCTCCTGCAAGGGAAAAACTTTTATGTGGAGAAATAGATAGGATGTTAGGATTAGGTGTAATCGAGGAATGCCCAGCTTCTCCTTGGTCATCTCCTGGGGTTTTGATATTGAAACCTGGTAAAGTGAGATTTTGCTTGGATAGTAGAAAGGTGAATTCCGTGACTACAAAAGACGCTTACCCGATTCCAAACATAGACGGACTTATTTCTAGACTTCCTCCAATTTATTATATTTCCAAGGTGGATTTAAAGGATGCATTTTGGCAGATTAAATTGGACGAAGCCTCAAGACCTAAGACTGCTTTTACCATACCGAATCGGCCATTGTACCAATTTACGAGGATGCCGTTCGGGTTGTGCAATGCACCACAGACAATGTGTAGACTTATGGACATAGTTATTCCGTATCAATTAAAGACGAACGTTTTTGTATATCTGGATGACCTACTGGTCATTTCAAAAGACTTTGACGAACACTTACGACATTAACAAGAGGTGGCTACACAATTTCGAAAGGCGAATTTAACCATCAATGTGAAGAAGAGCAGCTTTGCTATAAGACAAGTACAGTATTTAGGGTACATAGTAGGAGAGGGGTGTTTAAAAGTGGATCCGGACAAAGTGAAAGCAATTTCGGAATTTCCTATTCCTAAATCAGTTCGCCAACTTCGTCAATTTCTTGGCATGGCGGGTTGGTATAGACGGTTTATCGACGATTATGCTTCACTTACATTTCCTTTGACAGAATTGCTATCAAAGGGGCAAACATTTTGATGAAGCTCAACAGTCCTTTGAGATTATTAAGCAAAAGTTAACTTCAGCCCCAGTTTTAGTTCACGCAAATTTCGATAAACCATTTATTCTGCAGTGCGATGCAAGTATGCACGGTATAGGTGCTGTTTTAGCTCAACTAGATGATGATGATAACGAAAGGCCTATAGCCTATATGTCCCAAAAATTAAATAAGGCTCAAAGAAACTATTCTATAACAGAACTAGAATGTTTAGCGGTAGTTTTAGCTATTAAAAAATTCAGAGCTTACATAGAAGGTCAAGAATTCAAGGTGATAACATACCATTCGAGTCTCAAATGGCTGATGAGACAGAAAGATTTGAGTGGCCGCTTGGCAAGATGGGCTCTCAAATTACAAGGCTTTGAATTCACAATTGAACACCGCAAAGGTAAAGAAAATATCGTTCCTGATGCATTATCCCGAGCATATGAGTATGAGGATACTATAGCTGAACTAGATTTACAGAATTTACCCGCAATTGATCTTAATTCAAGAGCATTTGATAGTTGCGTAATGAATTTATTAAATCTAATTTGCCTGATTACAAAGTAATTGGTAAATATATTTATAAAAGAATAAGATTTTCATCGGGATACGAAGATGAATCAGATTCATGGAGACTATTAGTCCCATTAGAATTACGTAGGGATGTCATTTATGTAGCTCATGATATTCCAAATGCTTCACATGGTGGCATTGCAAAAACATTGCATCGAATTCGATGATTCTTCTTTTGGCCGAAAATGGTAATTGATATTAAGGAATACATATTGAATTGTGCTTCTTGCAAAACCTCAAAAACTCCTAACACAAGTCTCAAACCACCTATGGGTCAAATGGTGATTACTGAACGGCCATTTCAGCGTATTTATATGGATCTTATTGGGCCACTACCACGAACAAAGAACGGGAATATTGGAATTCTAATTATTTTGGACCATTTTACTAAATTTACTTTTTTGAAACCATTGAAGAAATTTATTACAAAGCCAATTGGCGAATTCTTAAGAAATGATATTTTTACATGTTATGGAATACCCGAAATTATAGTGACTGACAATGGCAGTCAATTTAAATCGAAAGAATTTAAAAATTTATTACAAAAATTTGGAATACACCACCAATTTACTGCTGTCCATAGTCCTCAGGCAAACGCTTCTGAGAGAGTTAATAGATCTATTAATGAAGCTTTGAGGTCATACATACGTAACGATCAGCGCCAATGGGATGATTACCTTTCTAGTGTTAATTGCGCACTTCGCAATAGTATACATCAAACGACTGGACGAACACCATATGAGCTTCTATTTGGACAGAATATGATCAACCATGGACAAGACTACAAGATTCTAAGGAATCTGGAATTATTATCTGAATCTGATACGCAGATAGAACGTCAGGACAATTTCACTCTTTTACGAGACTCTATACAGCTGCGAATTAAGGATGCGTATGAACGAAATACGAGATCCTATAATTTGAGGTCTAGGTTAAGGGAATTCAACTTTGGACAGGAAGTTGTACATCGTAAGTTTGCTCAGAGTTCATTGGTAAATCACTTTAGTGCAAAACTTGCACCAGTTGGAATAAGAGCAGTAGTAAGGAAAAAAGTAGGCAATGTTAACTATGAGCTCGAAGATATCATTGATGGCCATATTGGTGTATATCATATAAAGGACATATGGACCTAATCACAAAGAGAGGGGAGAGTATAATTAACTCACGTGTCGCCTTTGTTTAGATTAAATTCTGCAGCAAGCTTGGTTGTTAATCTACTTTGTGGTGGCGACAATTTTGATTTTGTCTTAGTAACTTATTTAAGTTTTCAAATTTGGGAAACGTTTAGTTATTTGATTATTTTATTAACATTTTCTTTAGGGTGTATAAAGGAAAAGAAAAAGAAAATTTTTATTAAGTTTGTGTAGAAAAATTTGTAGTTAGCATTGAATTTATTGGAATTGTTGATAGACAGTTTTCGGAAAATTTTCATTCTTGAAATAAATTTCATATTGGGAGGGTCATATCAGAATATAATTTGAAGGAGAAGAAAAGAGCAACGATATTTGGAAGAATTTAGTTAGAGTTAAATTGGATTTCTCATTTGTGGCGGATATTAATTCATAAATATTTTAATTTGGAGGGAAGCAGAATTTGGGGAACTCGAAGTTCAATAATATTATTGAGAAATTCTCTTTAAAATTTCAAGCAACATCGAACCACAACAAGGGAATTTTCGCAATTTTATTTACTGTGGGGTGACCAGATCCTTTAATTTACTGGTGGCGGGGAAAAAGAAAAAAAAAGGAAATTTTTATTTTATTTTAATAACGAGTTCCGGGTTGTACACCGAAATAATTTTTTTTTAAGTCGCTATATAAAATCGTGAACTGTTAATATTGTAAACCATTACACTTAAATTGGAAGCGATTTAATCTTTAATTTCTTAAATTTTAAATTTTTTTTAATTTTTTTTTAAATTGTTTTAAAATTATTATTATTAATTTTTTTTTGTTGGTTTTTGCCAAAGAAAACTAAATAATAATATTTCGGATGGTCACCTTAATAATTTTGATTACTAAGAACGGAAACCGTATACAGTAAATTGAAAACGAAACTAATTTTTTTTTTGTTTTAACATTCACAGTGGCACTATAAATTTAAATTTACCTTAACAATAACTACAACATTGCGTATGGCTGGTTATACTTATATAATATTAATTCCATACGTAGATAAACTTAACCTTTAATTTATTTTCGTGGTTGATATAAAAATGTTTTTTTTTTAACTATGCAAGTCTTCTGTCATCTGGCGCCTGCTGACTTCGATTGACCAATGAATGTAAGTTAATTCTGATTTAGATATTTTTAATCAACCATTTCGTTTCATCATATTATAATTAAAAAAAAATAATAATATTACAATGTACATATCTTAAAATACTTTATAATGCTCTACATACTACAAATTAAATTTATCAAACGATTTTTTTGTTATTAATCCTGTATTAAACTAACTACTGGATTTATAAAAATATTGATTTGGACATTTAGGGTGACCAATTGTGATATTACGTTTTAAATTAATTCTATTTCAAATTTAATTTTTTTTTCCATTTTTATTAATAAATATGTTTTAATTTTTGTTGTGAAAATAATGTCTTAAAATGTAGATATTTTAATTACGAAAGGTGAAGATTATAGTATGGGGTAGGTAAGTTAGTAATTATTTTTTTTTTGTTTTGTTTAGGGCTGACAAGGAAATTGTACAATATTGTCAGCATGGTGGGAGGGTATAGAAAATGTGTAGTAATTTCCATTCCAAGCTACACAATACTCATTCAGGTCTAGTTCATCTTCTTTTTGGTTTTTTATAATAAGGATCGATCTATTTTCACATGTTATCTTTAAAGCTACCTAATTTATTTTTAAATCTACTGTAGATGATTTCAATTATTTTTTTTATGGGAACTTATATTAACTCACCCCTCCGACGAGCACAGCCGTTATTAAAGGTAGCTTCCCTTTTCCCAAAAGTATAAGACCATATAAAACAAAATCGTTACATTAGAGCTTGCAATAACATTGATTGCATTCTTAACATTTCCTGCATCATATTGCCCATTGTGTTTGTAACGTTATTTACTGTTTGTACTAATGTTTCCATGATTTTCTCTAGACGACTTAAATTAAAAACTGGAGTTTCATCATTATTTGGCAACTCACCTTGCATTGGCATATGATTTGATTTTAAGACGTTAGCGTAGGATGTTCTGTTATCACTAGGCTGCGGTACCTGAACGTCATTAATGTAAACTTGATTTGTTGTCTGCATTTGAGGAGGATTAGGTTTCGGTCCAACCGAGCACTTGACGATAGAGTATACAGGGCATCCTCTATAGTTGGCAGTGTGATTACCACCACAGTTGCTACATTTTTTTACATTGGGGTCGTTTTTAGACTTATCGCAGAGAGCTGTACCATGTAATTCTCCACATACGACGCAAACAGGGGTTAGATGACAGTATGCCTTAGTGTGACCCAATTCTTGGCAGTTTAAACATTTCACGGGACCATTCCTTAAACGGCGGCTCCTCTATTGTTATTTTTCTATAAAGGATATATTTCAGATTGTAAATGGGGTGCGTTTCGTTCTTTTTACGCTTAATGTCGCCGGGTTCTAACTCCACTCTAAATAGTGGCTGGGGATTTTTTTCTCTATTTTTAATGTTTATTACATTTTTTATTTTGAAGCCCTTCTCTTCTAAAAACGTTTTTATCTCACCTGGGTCCACGCATGAGTCAATGCCCTTAATCACTACCTGAAGACCTTTACTGCTCTTCAGTTGATATGTATAAAAATTCTTATTAAGTGCTTTAAATTTTGTTATTACCTTACGAAAATCATCTTCACGATTAACTTGTATTTTTTTCTCATTAATACTACCCCGTTTTATTGCAGCTATATAAAAAGAATTTTCACCTATTACCGAGATCAAATTCTTTTTTAATTCATTTGAGTTTTGCTCTCTAAGATATATCGGCGGTGGCTTAGAAGTTTTGATAACGTTTTGTGCTTCCGGGGATTCCTCATCCATAATTGCAAAACGATTTTGTGAACTTGTTCTATCAACTGTACCATCTTTTAAGACTTTTGAGACCCCGTTTAAGCACTGTTATGTACCTATCAATACCTACTTGCACTGGGGGCTTTTGACCACTTTTTACTTGTGGAGCTGAGTTTTCCATCATGCCTGATTTGGGGGTAATATTTTCATCACTTATTGGAATCGTTTTTGCCGCTGAGGCACCGCTTGCAGGTTCTATATTTTTTATTGTATTAGAATCAACCGTATTATTAGACACCGAAGGTGATACTCAGTTTTCTTTTATGCCTGATTGAGGGTTAATATTTTTATCACTTATTAAAATTGTTTTTGCCGTTGAGGCAACGGTTGAAGGTTTTATATTTGTTAGTGTATCTACCGTATTATTAAATACTAAAGGTGAGAGGGATCGCGTGCGAGTAATAGGTTTAGACGTTAGGTATTTGCTATCATCGATTCTTTTTTTTATTTCTGTATTTGTTTCGTTAACACTCACTGTGATATATGCATTTCTACTGTTTGAACTCATAAGAGTTTTTTTTTTTTACTGTTTACAGTTGTGCTCTTCTTATTTGTTATTGTTTATCAACACCGAGAATAAAAAAATGTGTGTTTATGTATGTACGTATGTACATACATGTATTTTTTTCTTTATCTTTTTCTTGTATTTACTTTTTTTAATACTTTATTTGTTCACGTTTTTATATAAAAAAAAAAATAAACCGTATTGCCGAGCTTAGAACACGTCTATCTTCAACGAGCGCGCCAGACAGAATGAATTAAGTGAGTGTGGCCGCCATAATTTAAAATATTTCTAGCTAATGAATTTGGGTGCAGTTCCAGTTTTTACTAATGGCACATTGAGATCCTTGTGGATATTTGAGTTTTTGACGTACCAGGGGCCAGTGACCATCTGTTTTCATTTAAAATCGGCGTTATTTTTGACACTAGTAGTTTCTCAAATAGCTTTGATATATTAGACAATACGCTCGGACCTACAAAAGAACCTGGGATGGACCTACAAAAGAACCTGGGAACATTGCTGCCATGGCTCTTGGCAATATTTAGAGCCTGCTTGAGTCTCTCACATGTCCTATCAACTTGGGCAACATATAAGATCGTCTTCATCCCCAAGAGTGGGAAGACATCTCACACTATGGCTAAAGACTTTAGACCAATTAGTCTATCCTCCTTTCTCCTGAAAACACTAGAGAGGATTTTAGATATTCATATTAGATCATCGTTAGGACACAATTCCCTGTCACTGGCTCAGCACGCCTACACGAAGGGAAGGTCCACTGAAACTGCGCTTCACTCATTGGTGGGCCACATAGAGAGATCCCTGCATTACAAGGAATTTGCTTTAGTTGCATTCCTGGATATTGAGGGCGCTTTCAACAACGTTAGACCTGAATCGGTCATTAACGCTATGAGACATTTGGAAATCGACCCAGCGATCATTCAATTTCTCAGCAGTATCTTGCACTTCAGGCGTATCGAATCCAACTTGGGCGCCTCGAACATTTCAAAGGTTTCGACTAGGGGCACCCCGCAAGGTGGTGTACTGTCACCTTTGCTTTGGAATCTACATATAAATACCCTACTCAGAGCCATGGAAAGGACGGGCTGCAGAACGGTTGCATATGCGGATGACGTCGCAGTTGTGGCTATGGGTAAAGATCCCAGACTATTGTCTGAACTAATGGAGTCCGCATTGGACGTCCTTACAAAATGGTGCCAGGGATGTGGACTGGATGTAAATCCTGCCAAAACAGAACTGGTACTTTTCACAAGGAGATACAAAATTCCCAAATTTAATACCCCGAGGATAAAGGGGTGTCACTGGAACTGTCTGACAGCGCCAAGTATCTTGGGCTAATATTGGACAGCAAACTGAACTGGAAGATGAACACCATTTCCAGGACTAATAAGGCGGCTACTGCATTATATTGCTGCAAAAGGGCCATTGGCCTAAACTGGGGAATTAACCCTGTATACTGGCTATACGAATGTGTGATTAAACCCATTCTTTTCAACGGGGCAGCTGTTTGGTGGCCGGCGCTCAAGGTGAGGAGTCATCAAACCAGGTTTGAACGTACAATGATCATTTTAAAACCGTATTTACCCCTCATACATCTTTCGATACTGCGGTCGAGTTACCACCTGTTGCTGTTAGATCAGCTGTTCCACTAAGATTTGAAGTAAGAGACATCGAGAAGGCTATTCATGATTTAAACCACAAGAAAGCCCCTGGTTTTGATAAAATCAGTAACAAAATGCTTTTGGAGCTACCCAGCATAGCAAAGAATTATTCTACTAATTTTTAATGCTATTTTACGCCTTGAATACTACCCACAGGAGTGGAAAATATCCTTAGTTACCGTGATACTTAAACCAGGAAAGGATCCCACAAAAGTTGAGTCATATAGACCTATAAGCTTATTGTCTAATATATCAAAGCTTTTTGAGAAACTTCTAGTGTCAAAATTAACGCCGATTTTAAATGATAACAGATGTATTCCCAATCATCAATTCGGTTTTAGAAGAAAACACAGCACAATTGCACAAACTCATCGAATAGTAAATGTCATAAGAAAAGCCTTTGAAGAAAAAAGATATTGTTCAGCACTCTTCGTCGATGTGTCTCAAGCTTTTGATAAAGTCTGGCATGAAGGTTTATTACTGAAATTGCAGCAAAACTTACCAGCAAACATACACAAGCTGTTAGAAAGCTACTTAGTCGGTCGTAAATTTATTATTAAAGAAGGCGATTTTTTAAGTTCTCCTCAGCCAATTAACGCTGGAGTCCCACAAGGCAGCATCCTGGGCCCTCTATTATACTTAATTTATACTTCGGACTTGCCTACAAACAGCTACACCCATACCTCAACATTTGCGGACGATGCAGCTTTTCTAAGCGTACACGCAAACTGTCAAGAAGCACCTCGTTACCTACAGGATCATATATTTGAACTAGAAAGGTGGTTAAAAAATGGAGGATAAAGATCAATGAGCAAAAACATTCAGATTGCGTCGGGAAACATGCCCTCCTATTAAAATAAATAATCAAATAATACCCCAACACTCGCATGTAAAATACCTCGGTATACATCTAGATCGGCCTTTAACGTGGAAATGGCATATAGAAGCTAAATTAACTCAAATGAAACTAAAAGCAATCCAAATTAATTGGCTTATTGGAAGAAATTCTGTTCTTAGTCTCGATTGCAAACTTCTACTTTACAACTCTATCTTAAAGCCAATTTGGTGCTACGGTATTCAGTTATGGGGCACTGCCTCGGCTTCTAACATCGAAAAATTCAAAGGCGCCAAAATAAACTTCTTTGAATAATCACAGCCGCCCCCTGGTACGTCAAAAACTCAAATATCCACAACGATCTCATTGTGCCATTAGTAAAAACTATGATAACGAAATATGCAGTAAAATATTTAAAAAGGCTGGAACTGCACCCAAATCCATTAGCTAAAAATATTTTAAATAATGGCGGCCTTAAGAAGAAGAGACACTGCAGCACTCACCCAATCAGATGAGCGATAAACACCTACATATGTGAACAGATACCGTGATGACGAAATCTTTTTTGTTTGGCACTGGCAGGACATAAAGCAAATATTAGGATAAGATTTGATTAATTATTGTTAGTTCATATTTAATATATGAAGATTCAAAAAAACAATGAGAATGGTGGCGATAGCGGTAACAGGTGCCATTAGAACAACCCCCTCTAAGGCACTGTTTACTATTTTAAACTGGTTACCACCAGACATTTTGGCGAAAAGGATAGCTGCGAACGCGGCGGTAAGACTAAGGGCCACCGAAGCATGGAGGGATTACAATATCGGACATGCTAACATTCTGAACGATATTAATTGGCACATGGATGTTGATTATGTCACACCCGAGCCAATCTTTGATCCTGGCTTCATGGTAAGCATTTTGGATAACGTGGTCCACTATGATGACCTGCAAATTCCCGCGAATGCGATTCGAATCTTCACGGACGGGTCTAAAATACTGTATGGTGTCGGTTCTGGCATATACTCCGAGCAGCTAAACTGGAGCATTCCTATAAGGCTGCCGGACACTGCAGTGTCATGCAGGCCGAGATAATGGCCACCCACACAGCCGCCAGACGCATCCGGTACTGTGAAATATCTGGAAGGGATATTCACATTATTACCGATAGCAAGGCGGCCATAAGATCCCTGGAGAATGTGTTCATCACATCGAGAATTGTCCGAGAATGCCGGATGTCTCTGGAGGAGATAGCGAGACATTCACTGGTCACCCTTAATTGGGTCCCCGGACACGGGGACATACATAGGAACTGCATGGCGGATTCGTTGGCGTATGCAGGTTCCACCTTGAATCGGGTGCTTCACTCCCAAGGTGTAAGCAACTTATAGCGCACAAGTTTCATCTTATCGCCAGTCAGAGGTGGCACGATGAAACCACCTGTGGGGAAACCAGGAAAATCTGGCCCATCATAGATGAAAAGAGGACACGGCGGGCATTACAGCTCTCCAGACATCATCTAAGAAACCTAATTGCGGTTATAACTGGCCCATTGGGAGGCACGCCCAGAGGCTGGGGCTCCCTTATAATGACTTGTATAGAAGTTGCGGCGATGAGGAGGAGGAAGAGTCAACGGAACATCTTCTCTGTAATTGCCAGGCATTCGGAGACTTAATACTCGAAATGTTTGGTCGAAGAGCCCTTGGGGACAAAACTTGTCTCTCTGATGTTGATGTTAACAGGATCCACTCCTTTATTGAATCGACCGGATGGCTGCATGGGAATACTAGCAGCCAGATTTCATAGGACCCATGGGAGACGGCGTGATATGGTAACACAACGGGAACTAATAAATGGACCCACGTGAGCTCTGCTTGATCACGGCTGCCAATGGAACCTAACCTAACCTAGACAATAAGCTTATAGGTCTATATGACTCAACTTTTATGGGATCCTTTCCTGGTTTAGGTATCATGGTAACTAAGGATACTTTCCACTCTTGTGGGTAGTATTCAAGGCGTAAAATAGCATTAAAAATTAGTAGAATAATTTTCTTTGCTATGCTGGGTAGCTCCAAAAGCATTTTGTTACTGATCTTATCAAAACCAGGGGATTTCTTGGGGTTTAAGTCATGAATAGCCTTCTCGATTTCTCTTATCTCAAATCTTAGTGGAACAGCTGATCCAACAGCAACAGGTGGTAACTCGACCGCAGTATCGAAAGATGTATGAGAGGTAAATACGGGTTTCAAATGATTAACAAAAATATTTCCTTTTTCTATGTCATTTCGTGCCCAACTTCCATTTAAGTTTCTTAATGGCGGTTTAGTGATAATTGGTCTTTTAAGATTTCTAGCTGCACGCCATAATGAGTAGTCTGATTGAGAAGTTGCATCTAGTTTCTTAAGATATTTTTCAAAGGATGATGTTTTTTGGGACTTCAGTAACTTTCTTAGCCTTTTTGTGCACTCTTTTAGTAAATTCTTAATTTGAGCGGATCTATGCAATTGCCACTCTCTTCGAGCTCTCCTTTTTTTCTGTCAAGAGACGCTCAACATCTGTAGAATATATTTTACTATTTTTGATTTTTTTGGGGGTTATTCTAGAATGTTGAACAGCTAGTTTTAGATAACTGTCAAAATTAACAATAGAAAGATTCACATTCTCCGGTGTACTAAGCGGAATATTTTCAGTGCAATGGGTACTGAGATATTTTTTATATTTTAACCAATTAATTTGTGTTCCCGACGTCACTAAGTAACCAGACGAAGCTACAACTCTATTAGGGTTTGTTATAATAAGAATTGTAGGTGTGTGATCAGAAGATAATTCTAAGGAAGCTACAACATAAATCGTGTCTGCGGGGATGTTTTTAACCACTCCAAAATCTATGACATCTGGAACTTTTTGCTGATCAGTAGGCCAATATGTTGTTTGTCCACTCGCGACCACATTTAGATCCATTTTACAAATTGTCTTAAACAAGACACGACCCTTAGGTGTAATTAGTCGTGACTCCCAGAAAGTGTGTTTAGCGTTGTAATCGCCAGCGGCTAGGAAACAGGGTCCTAATGATTTAAAATATTTATAATATTGGCTTTCTGATATTGAAAATCTAGGTGGAGAGTATAAAGATGAAAGTACTAAGTTTCGATTTAGCTCTTCAACACAAATGTTCGTTGCTTGCAGATAATCTTCACGATGATCAAACATTAAGTAGTGTTTGATTCGGGCTTTTATCAAAATAGCAGAACCTCCACAAGCTCTATCTCGAGGGTCATTGGTATCATATAATATATAACCATTAATTTTAAAAGTATTTCTTGAGGTCAAATGAGTCACTCTGTTTCTTGAGCCCAGCTCCTGTAGCCTTCCCCGGCATTCCGCCACCAACTTCCAGGACAATTTCCAGGAAGAGAGTGCCTTTATGGCCGCTTGGCTATCAGTGAATATCGCAATGCTGTTTCCTATCATTCCCTTGTTAAGAATGTTGCTACAGCACACATCGATGGCGTGGATCTCGGCCTGGAATACACTTGGTGTTCTTCCCATGGCTATCGAGATTCGCGTGTTTGGTCCAAATACCCCAGCACCCACCCCGTGCTCCGATTTGGATCCATCAATATACCAGCGTAGTCCCTGGTTACCATCACAGGGATTTCCACTGTCCCAAGCTCCCCCATTTGGGAGGATCGTGCTAACCTTCTGTTAAAGCTCAGTTCCGTGGTCTTAATGTCCGCCCTTGTGCAGACCGATATACTAGGAGCTAATTTCATCAGACCAGCGTGTCCGTTGACCCCATCTGCCAGTCCGGATGTTTGTTGGATCCTAAGGAGACTCGATATTGCGACCTTCCTTATATGGATGTGTAATGGCAAGATGCCCAAAATAGTTTCAAGTGCCGCTGTTGGACATGTGCGCATCACCCCCGTCAGAGCTACACAGACCATTCTCTGTAGCCTTCCGCACTTTTGAATCGCCGACCCCTGCTGGATCTTTGGCCACCATACCAGGGATCCATAGGTGATTATCGGTCTAATCATCATGAAATAAAGCCACTTAATCATGCTAGGGCCAAAGCCCCAGGTCTTCCCAAAGAAGCTCTTACAGGCCCAGAAGGCCCTAAGTGCCTTCTTCAGGGTCGCATCCAAGTGCGAGTTCCAATTTAGCCGTTTATCCAGGACAATTCCCAGGTACTTGACATCATTGGAGTACTCGATTTCCGTCCCATTCACTGACAGTCTACCCAATCTGTGCTTATATCTTCTCGTGAATGGGACCACGACCGCTTTTTGGGGGTTGATGTTCAGCCCCCTTTCATGGCACCATTTGAGAACCTTGTCGAGAGCACCCTGCATCACCTCAGTGATTGTTCTCTCAAGTCTGACGAGCAGGTCATCAATCGCAAGGCACCATAGCAGGGGAGAAAGTACCCCACCCTGTGGACAACCTTTAACAGCACTAATGCTGACGCTAGCGTCATCCCAAGAGGCGGTAATTCTCCGTTGTCTCAGCATGGCGCCGATCCAATTAATGGTATAATCATCTATCCTCTTTTGCGACAAAGCATCCTTGATAGAGTCGTAACTTGTGTGGTCGAAGGCACACCAGACGCAACCAGACGGTGCAATGCTACTTCCGTCGACCTACCCTTCTGATAGGCGAACTGCGTTCCGTGCAATGGCGCGGAGATTCTCAGCTCGTCCCGGAAGTGCAGGTCCAGTAGCCGCTCAACAGTTTTAAGCAGAAATGATGTGAGGCTAATAGGCCTATAGGACTTCGGCTTCTCTAGCGGCTTGTTGCCAGATTTGGGGATAAACACCACTCTGACCGCTCTCCACGCGGTCGGAATATGACCCCAGGTGAAGCTAGCCTTAAACAGACCAATTAGCGGGTCCATTATAATATTAAGACTTTCCTGTAGTAATACCGGGAAAATCCCGTCACCACCTGGTGACTTATAAGGGCTAAAGGAGCCAACTGCCCAGCGAACCCTATCCTTGTCGAAAATTCTACCGGCCAATCCCGCGGCTCGTCCAGCTCCTGGGATTGCCGCTTCGATCTCCGCGTGTTCATTGCCCGTCACAATAGTAGAGCCTGGGAAATGAACTTGTAGCAGGGTTTCCAGAGTTTCCCTACGATTCGTAGTGAAGGTACCATCTGTTCTCTCCACTAGGCCCACTCCATTGGAGTGTCCTTTGGCCATTACCCTATGAAGCCTTGCCGCATCAGGGAGGTTTGCTATGCCACTGCAAAAGCTCCTCCATGTATCCCTTTTGGATTTGCGTAAGGATCTGTTGTAATCAGTAAGAGCACATTTGTACTCCTGCCAATTCTTAGTCTTTTTTGCCTTGTTGAATAACCTTCTGACCTGTCGCCGTTTCAGTTCGAGCGTATCGTTCCACCATGGAGTTCTACGGCTGGAGCTGAAGTTGCGTATGGTCGTGCTCTCCCGAAAGGATGAGATCAGTGTATCCTCTACAAGGTTGGCTGCTAGCTCAATATCATCGACTGACCCGATGTCGGTCATTAGGAGCCCAGCCTTTCGGCTGACGAGGGACTGGAACTCCTTCCAGTCCGTTCGTCTAGGATTAAGAGCGCCTTTGCGCAGATCCGCCCTACCCGGTATGTCGAACCGTATATGTTGATGGTCCGACAGCGAGGCCTCATCCGTTACCCGCCAGTTACGAATTGAGTCTCGCAGGGCGCCGCTGACCAGTGTGAGGTCCAGTACCTCCTCTCTGATTGCATTAATAAAGGTCGGCTTGCAGCCGACGTTAGCTATGTCTAAGTTAGTACCTACCAGATAGTCCAGTAATAACTCACCTCTTTTGTTTATGTCACTGCTACCCCAAACGGTGTGATGAGCGTTGGCATCGCAGCCAAGAATTATCTGCTTACCATGCATACTGCAGTGACGTACCAGGTCCACCACCTCCTTCGGTGGAGCAAATTCTTCTTCGCCGGGGAAGTATGCCGTCGCTACGACGATCTCCGACGACCCCCATTCTGTGGGTATATTGATCTGTGCAGCCACTAGATCTCTGAAAATAAAATTTGTCAATGGAATAATTTCAACATTCTTGTCGACAAGTAACGCAGTGCGTGGTTTGTCCACTGACCGATCATAGATCAACTTACTTGAGAGGGATTGTAGTCCCCGGACCAGGCCACCACTGACCCACGGCTCTTGCAAAAGCGCAAGACCGATGTTCTCCTCGGCGAATATCCTACACAGTGTGGCCGACGCCCCTTTGGCGTGGTGTAGGTTCGCCTGCAGCACCCTAATGGTGCTCATCTCCATCTTTTATGGATCGCTGCACCAAATCCCCAAGCCTATTGCGTCGGGGTCCCTTCCCTCTAGAACCTTTGGTCGGTTTTTCCGGCCTTTCCTGAGGGTTGTTTGTGCTGCGATTGGCCGAAGGCTGAGTCTTTCGTTTGATTTCCACCCTCTCATCTTCCCGTTTCCTCTCGCGAGCGATCGCCGCTCCGCTGGTAGACGGGCCATCGTGTGGGGTGGGTATTTGTTTTTTCTGGGGTGGTTCCTCGACTCCTTCAGTTTTGGCCCCCGCAGGCTTTTCCTGTTTTCCTGAGGCATCGCTTGCAGGTTTAATATTTTTTATTGTATTCAAATTAAACGTATTATTAGACACAGAAGGTGATACTGCGTTTTCTATTATGCCCGATTTGGGGTTAATATTTTCATCACTTATTAAAATTGCTTTTGCCGTTGAGGCAACGATTGCAGGTTTTATATTTGCTAGTGTATCAACATTATTATTAAATACAGTGGGTGAGAGGGATCGCGTGCGAGTAATAGGTTTAGCCGTTAGGTTTTTGCTATCATCGATTCTTTTTTTATTTCTGCATTTGTTTCGTTAACACTCACTGTGATATATGCATTTCTATCATTATGTTTAATTGTTTTTTCACTGTTTGTACTCATAAGAATTTTTTTTTATTTTTACTATTTACAGTTGTGCTCTTCTTATTTGTTGTTGCTCTAAAATTTTAGATTTTATACAAATGTTGATGCTTTTTAGCCCATTCTTGGAGTATTTTGATAATAACTTAACCATTTTTAACTGATTTGGCAGATTTATATACCGACGTCTTTAGGATTATAGATTATAAAACTTGGACTCGGGACGATCTATGGTTCCCGAAAATGGGTATTTTGATCATATAAAACGTGTGCATAGGTCATACTAGAGCCCAAAATTTTAAAATTTTTATGTTTTCCTGACCATTTTTTGAGAATTTTCAATCATTTCTTTGTATGGGAGGTTCCACTTTCACTTTTCCAATCCCGCCCATGGCTTGTAGGATGCTGTGTATTGATAACCGATAGGTTTGTACCTAATTTGAGAACCTTAGCTCGTTTCGTTCTCCAGATAAACAGAAATGCATAATGTCTTTGTATGGGAAGTGAAAACATTACCAGTCATTACGTTAGCGCCGTTTGTTGCCAATCCGATAAAATATTTTAAAGGAATATTGTTTGTTGATAAGAAGTTTTTTATAAGAACAAAAATGTTAACCGCATCTGACTTG
This sequence comes from Pollenia amentaria, assembly GCA_943735925.1. Classification (NCBI taxonomy): domain Eukaryota; kingdom Metazoa; phylum Arthropoda; class Insecta; order Diptera; family Polleniidae; genus Pollenia; species Pollenia amentaria. The sequence goes on from OX031007.1 coordinate 92,319,585, forward strand.
GTAATCTCAAATAAGGTGACAAAACTATCCTATATAAAACTAACACTGTATATGCTACTAACGTAATACATTTCATTTCACTGCTACATCCATAGTTTCATCAACAATAAAAAAAATTGTGTTTTGTAAAAAAGATATTAGATATGCACTTGCTGCTTTGCCGACCAAAATTAAGTTTGGCCTACCATCCGACCAAACGCAAACATCCGACCAAAATTGGTCGGAAAAGACCAAGTTCGGCAACCCTGTAGCCCGTTTCTGTATTTCTCGCATCGTAAAATTTCCCGCATGAAACAAGTGAATTATAACAAAAACAGTGCAATATGAAACAAAAAATGGTTTTTCTCACATAAGTGTTTCTGTATATTTACTTTGGGAGAATTATCTGTCATTTAAATAATTTTCCAGCATTTATTGGAAGGATGTGAGAAAAAGTGTTTCTGTATTAATATTTTGCTAAAAGTTTCTCACAAGAACTGTCAAAATAAGTTACATTTAAAATTGATGCGAGAAAAATAAAATTTAAAAAAATGTACGCAAGTATGTGTATTATTTTTATTTTATTTGAAGGGAAAGAATTTTAATGATGAAAATAAATAAAACACAATGGTTAAATTTTGTTATTTTAATTTTTTTAAGCCCTTCATTGCTTTCGTTTTATGCAGGGCTGCCAGATATATTTTTAAAACAATCGTTAATTTCCTAAGAAAGAATAAAAAAAAATCGGCTAATTTGTTTAAAAAAATCGGACAATTTAGAATTAATTTTGACAAACTTTGTTCGATTTTTATTAAAACATAATCAAAAAAATTGGTAAAGTTCATGGGTAAAATACATATTTTATACATATATACATACATACTTAAACTTGAGGTCTATTTAAATAAAATTATTTATTTTATTTTTCTCTTTAATCCGATAACAATTTAAAATTTCAGACTGTTTTTTTCCTGAAAATATCGCTTAAAGGCGTTGTTGATTGTTGTACAAACAATGAATAATAGTTTGTGTCATTACTAGCCACTTGAGTAACCAACCCAAAAACGAAATAACACAGAAAAAGATATCATATTGCATTTTTTCGTCGGTTTGTTTATGATCAATGAAACAAGGGTGTCTTGCGACAAATGTAAACAAACCAACGAACACACACGTTGATACTTGTGTTTAAATGATGACGTGCGGTATAGTGTGCCGTTAGAATATGTCAAGACTGTGTTATTGGGTTTTGGGTACAAGTCTAAAAATAAGTAGGTTAAGTGCGATTCACAAAAGTAGCATTTAAGATCATCGTTAAGTAATGTAAAGGGCAATCTAAGTTAAGACATGCAATAGAACGAATGCTCCGGATGCATTTAAAATAAAGAATAATACTAGAGAAAAATTTTATCTTTCATTTATAACTCGAAAGTTATTACATGGCGATCCTGCCAACATTCCCAATGTGCTTATAAGAAATTAGCACTGGGAATCGAGAACTAAAAAAAAAAAAAAAAAAAAAAAAAACAACACAAGGTACCTAATTCACGCCAGGAATTAGAAGGACGGTTCGGCAGAGGAACACGTCAAGGACAACAGATGATCCAAAAAGAAAAGGAAGGAGCGGTGGAAAATTTTTTTGTTAGGGACAGAGTGCTTTAAAATTCTGCACCTGGTGGACCGGAGGCGAGGTCGCCCATGATCCGAGTTTAGGTAGAATTGTTTGAAATTTTTTTTTTGATGCAAATGTCTAGGCGATAGTAGCGGGTCCCAAGAAGCTGTCAATCGAAGAATATAGGAGAAGAAACAAACCAACGTCATTAGAGCAGCCACCAAAGATCCCGAGGGTAAAGCCACCAAAGCGAAAGGGCGGCTACGTTACAAAATTGAGGAGAAATATAGCCAACTTAAAAAGAATAGTAAATTCTGATCCACCACCTGGGAAAGGATTAAGGAGTTAGAGGAAACTTTAAACTTGTATTTGAAATCGAAAAAAAGAAATAAAATGAAGTGTATCTTTATACAAATTAGTTTAGTTATTTGTATGTTTCTAATATTAACGTTTATAGCACAGAAAGAAAATGAATTAAAAGAAAGAATAATAGAAATTATAAAGGAATTCTTGAACTCTGTAAAATTTGAAAATTTAATTTCACGTAATTAAAAAAAAAAAGGGAAAAAATAGTAGTTAAGGACATTAGATAAAAATATGATAAAAAAGATAATAAAGAATACTATAAAATTAATTGTACTTTTAATATTTTCACTAATTATCAGTTTCTCCATAAGAGCATATGTGCTAATGCAAGAGCGAATCACAACTCTTAAAAATATATTCACATTTTTCTAAAAAAAAAAAAAAAAAAAAAAAAGAGGAAAAAAATTTTAGAATATCTGTATAAATCGTGATTCGTGTATGGATTCTGTGTTCGATTCCTTAAAACCAGTTATTTCTAACACAAAAAAATCACTTAATCGTCCATATTCAAATATTACAATCACAGAAAAAAATTTGGAATTGTTAGAATTAACGGAAAAATTTAATAAATTCACTTTAGAAAATAAGGTGTCTGAAGAACAAATATCTGAGTTCGACAGATTGAAATTGGAAGCAGCAAAGGTATTGGGTTCTCATATAAACAAAGGTCAGAATAAGCAAAGAGACAATTTATCCGTGATAATGTCTAATATGGAAATTGGGGAGTTAACAGCAATCGTCAAATTAATCCCACTTTTTACGGGGAAGAAGGACGAATTGCACAGTTTTATAACAAATTTAGAAATAGTTTCCAAAACCATCCCAATTGCAAAACAAGTTGCTTTTTTCCAATTTGTTTTTAACTCCAGGTTAGACCTGAAGGTCCAGAATAGGGTCAAACAGGGTACCATTCCAACCAGGGTAGAAGAATTAGTACAGGTTTTAAAGAAATCATATCAGTCGAGAAGGAATTCGAATAGTATATTAAATGAGTTGACAGGTATATCTCAAAAGGGTGACAACCTGATGGGATTTGCTAGCAAAATTGAGAATTTGGTTACGGAGCTGAATGAGTTACAAATAATTGAGGAAGGAGAAGAAAATAGGTCTTCGATTATTAGGGCAAATGGTAAAATAGCCTACAACTCTTTCTTGAATGGTCTGTCAGATCCTCAAATTGTTGCCACCATAGATGCTAGTCGTGTTTCGACATTTACTGACGCATTAGAAATTGCGGAAAAGGCCTCATCCAGGACAAAACAGAGACAAATACTGTACTAAAGTTTGGCACCAAGACAAAGAAACGTTTCTAGCCAATGCAAAAAATGCGGCAGGGTGCATGGCGATAGGTGTTATGCCGATGGAAAAGCATGCAACAAATGCGGGAAACTAAATCACTTCGCAAACAAGTGCTTGACAAAAACAAATTCAAATAACTCAAACGATAATAGGTTCAGAAACAACGGTAACAATAACAGAAATTCAAACAATAGCAACAACCGAAGGAACAGCCAGAATTGGAACTCTAGAAATAGAAATGTTAATCACATCGAAGGTCAGGGAAACTCGCAAGCACCGGAGGCCATACGTCAGGGTTCTCCGGAGGATCTAGAATAAATAATGAGAAGAAAATTTGTAGTATATCGTCCAACCTCAAAAACTATGTCAAATTGAACATATTGAATACAGACTATCCTTTAACGTTTTTGATAGATACTGGAGCTGACGTATCTCTTTGTAAGGAAAGTTTAGTCTATCACTATAATGAAGATCAGGATGATTACTGCAATCTGACGGGAATATCAGACGAAGTAATAAAGTCGATGGGTTCGACGGATATAAAAATAAAATTTGATAACCATGAAATTACACACAAGATACAGCTGGTAAAGAATAATTTCCCAATAAAAACAGACGGAATCCTTGGTAGAGATTTTTTCTCTGAATTTAAGTGCAACTTAGATTATGACAAATATATATTATCATTTAAGATCGAAATCGATTTCATTACCCTTCCAATATATGATAATACTTTTGGAATTAACCAGGTGAAAATACCTAGTAGGATTGAAATTATTGTTCCATGCAATATCGAATTAGAAGAAGACGCCGTAGTATTAAACCGTGAAATCACTGAGGGTTTATATATGGCAAATGCCATAATACCTAAAAATGGTAATCAGCACATAAAGTTATTAAATGTTACAAAAAGATCCATAACTGTGGAGAACTTGGAAATAAAAACTGTTCCATTAAGTAGCTACGAAATCTGCTCTTTTAACACCAATCAAAGTAATAGTAAGAATACAGACCAAACGCAAACATCCGACCAAAATTGGTCGGAAAAGACCAAGTTCGGCAACCCTGTAGCCCGTTTCTGTATTTCTCGCATCGTAAAATTTCCCGCATGAAACAAGTGAATTATAACAAAAACAGTGCAATATGAAACAAAAATGGTTTTTCTCACATAAGTGTTTCTGTATATTTACTTTGGGAGAATTATCTGTCATTTAAATAATTTTCCAGCATTTATTGGAAGGATGTGAGAAAAAGTGTTTCTGTATTAATATTTTGCTAAAAGTTTCTCACAAGAACTGTCAAAATAAGTTACATTTAAAATTGATGCGAGAAAAATAAAATTTAAAAAAATGGAGCACAAATTATGTATCTATGTACGCAAGTATGTGTATTATTTTTATTTTATTTGAAGGGAAAGAATTTTAATGATGAAAATAAATAAAACACAATGGTTAAATTTTTTTATTTTAATTTTTTTAAGCCCTTCATTGCTTTCGTTTTATGCAGGGCTGCCAGATATATTTTTGAAACAATCGTTAATTTCCTAAGAAAGAATAAAAAAAAATCGGCTAATTTGTTTAAAAAAATCGGACAATTTAAAATTAATTTTGACAAACTTTGTTCGATTTTTATTAAAACATAATCAAAAAAATTGGTAAAGTTCATGGGTAAAATACATATTTTATACATATATACATACATACTTAAACTTGAGGTCTATTTAAATAAAATTATTTATTTTATTTTTCTCTTTAATCCGATAACAATTTAAAATTTCAGACTGTTTTTTTCCTGAAAATATCGCTTAAAGGCGTTGTTGATTGTTGTACAAACAATGAATAATAGTTTGTGTCATTACTAGCCACTTGAGTAACCAACCCAAAAACGAAATAACACAGAAAAAGATATAATATTGCATTTTTTCGTCGGTTTGTTTATGATCAATGAAACAAGGGTGTCTTGCGACAAATGTAAACAAACCAACGAACACACACGTTGATACTTGTGTTTAAATGATGACGTGCGGTATAGTGTGCCGTTAGAATATGTCAAGACTGTGTTATTGGGTTTTGGGTACAAGTCTAAAAATAAGTAGGTTAAGTGCGATTCACAAAAGTAGCATTTAAGATCATCGTTAAGTAATGTAAAGGGCAATCTAAGTTAAGACATGCAATAGAACGAATGCTCCGGATGCATTTAAAATAAAGAATAATACTAGAGAAAAATTTTATCTTTCATTTATAACTCGAAAGTTATTACATGGCGATCCTGCCAACATTCCCAATGTGCTTATAAGAAATTAGCACTGGGAATCGAGAACTAAAAAAAAAAAAAAAAAAAAAAAAACAACACAAGGTACCTAATTCACGCCAGGAATTAGAAGGACGGTTCGGCAGAGGAACACGTCAAGGACAACAGATGATCCAAAAAGAAAAGGAAGGAGCGGTGGAAAATTTTTTTGTTAGGGACAGAGTGCTTTAAAATTCTGCACCTGGTGGACCGGAGGCGAGGTCGCCCATGATCCGAGTTTAGGTAGAATTGTTTGAAATTTTTTTTTTGATGCAAATGTCTAGGCGATAGTAGCGGGTCCCAAGAAGCTGTCAATCGAAGAATATAGGAGAAGAAACAAACCAACGTCATTAGAGCAGCCACCAAAGATCCCGAGGGTAAAGCCACCAAAGCGAAAGGGCGGCTACGTTACAAAATTGAGGAGAAATATAGCCAACTTAAAAAGAATAGTAAATTCTGATCCACCACCTGGGAAAGGATTAAGGAGTTAGAGGAAACTTTAAACTTGTATTTGAAATCGAAAAAAAGAAATAAAATGAAGTGTATCTTTATACAAATTAGTTTAGTTATTTGTATGTTTCTAATATTAACGTTTATAGCACAGAAAGAAAATGAATTAAAAGAAAGAATAATAGAAATTATAAAGGAATTCTTGAACTCTGTAAAATTTGAAAATTTAATTTCACGTAATTAAAAAAAAAAAGGGAAAAAATAGTAGTTAAGGACATTAGATAAAAATATGATAAAAAAGATAATAAAGAATACTATAAAATTAATTGTACTTTTAATATTTTCACTAATTATCAGTTTCTCCATAAGAGCATATGTGCTAATGCAAGAGCGAATCACAACTCTTAAAAATATATTCACATTTTTCTAAAAAAAAAAAAAAAAAAAAAAAAGAGGAAAAAAATTTTAGAATATCTGTATAAATCGTGATTCGTGTATGGATTCTGTGTTCGATTCCTTAAAACCAGTTATTTCTAACACAAAAAAATCACTTAATCGTCCATATTCAAATATTACAATCACAGAAAAAAATTTGGAATTGTTAGAATTAACGGAAAAATTTAATAAATTCACTTTAGAAAATAAGGTGTCTGAAGAACAAATATCTGAGTTCGACAGATTGAAATTGGAAGCAGCAAAGGTATTGGGTTCTCATATAAACAAAGGTCAGAATAAGCAAAGAGACAATTTATCCGTGATAATGTCTAATATGGAAATTGGGGAGTTAACAGCAATCGTCAAATTAATCCCACTTTTTACGGGGAAGAAGGACGAATTGCACAGTTTTATAACAAATTTAGAAATAGTTTCCAAAACCATCCCAATTGCAAAACAAGTTGCTTTTTTCCAATTTGTTTTTAACTCCAGGTTAGACCTGAAGGTCCAGAATAGGGTCAAACAGGGTACCATTCCAACCAGGGTAGAAGAATTAGTACAGGTTTTAAAGAAATCATATCAGTCGAGAAGGAATTCGAATAGTATATTAAATGAGTTGACAGGTATATCTCAAAAGGGTGACAACCTGATGGGATTTGCTAGCAAAATTGAGAATTTGGTTACGGAGCTGAATGAGTTACAAATAATTGAGGAAGGAGAAGAAAATAGGTCTTCGATTATTAGGGCAAATGGTAAAATAGCCTACAACTCTTTCTTGAATGGTCTGTCAGATCCTCAAATTGTTGCCACCATAGATGCTAGTCGTGTTTCGACATTTACTGACGCATTAGAAATTGCGGAAAAGGCCTCATCCAGGACAAAACAGAGACAAATACTGTACTAAAATTTGGCACCAAGACAAAGAAACGTTTCTAGCCAATGCAAAAAATGCGGCAGGGTGCATGGCGATAGGTGTTATGCCGATGGAAAGGCATGCAACAAATGCGGGAAACTAAATCACTTCGCAAACAAGTGCTTGACAAAAACAAATTCAAATAACTCAAACGATAATAGGTTCAGAAACAACGGTAACAATAACAGAAATTCAAACAATAGCAACAACCGAAGGAACAGCCAGAATTGGAACTCTAGAAACAGAAATGTTAATCACATCGAAGGTCAGGGAAACTCGCAAGCACCGGAGGCCATACGTCAGGGTTCTCCGGAGGATCTAGAATAAATAATGAGAAGAAAATTTGTAGTATATCGTCCAACCTCAAAAACTATGTCAAATTGAACATATTGAATACAGACTATCCTTTAACGTTTTTGATAGATACTGGAGCTGACGTATCTCTTTGTAAGGAAAGTTTAGTCTATCACTATAATGAAGATCAGGATGATTACTGCAATCTGACGGGAATATCAGACGAAGTAATAAAGTCGATGGGTTCGACGGATATAAAAATAAAATTTGATAACCATGAAATTACACACAAGATACAGCTGGTAAAGAATAATTTCCCAATAAAAACAGACGGAATCCTTGGTAGAGATTTTTTCTCTGAATTTAAGTGCAACTTAGATTATGACAAATATATATTATCATTTAAGATCGAAATCGATTTCATTACCCTTCCAATATATGATAATACTTTTGGAATTAACCAGGTGAAAATACCTAGTAGGATTGAAATTATTGTTCCATGCAATATCGAATTAGAAGAAGACGCCGTAGTATTAAACCGTGAAATCACTGAGGGTTTATATATGGCAAATGCCATAATACCTAAAAATGGTAATCAGCACATAAAGTTATTAAATGTTACAAAAAGATCCATAACTGTGGAGAACTTGGAAATAAAAACTGTTCCATTAAGTAGCTACGAAATCTGCTCTTTTAACACCAATCAAAGTAATAGTAAGAATACAGACCAAACGCAAACATCCGACCAAAATTGGTCGGAAAAGACCAAGTTCGGCAACCCTGTAGCCCGTTTCTGTATTTCTCGCATCGTAAAATTTCCCGCATGAAACAAGTGAATTATAACAAAAACAGTGCAATATGAAACAAAAATGGTTTTTCTCACATAAGTGTTTCTGTATATTTACTTTGGGAGAATTATCTGTCATTTAAATAATTTTCCAGCATTTATTGGAAGGATGTGAGAAAAAGTGTTTCTGTATTAATATTTTGCTAAAAGTTTCTCACAAGAACTGTCAAAATAAGTTACATTTAAAATTGATGCGAGAAAAATAAAATTTAAAAAAATGGAGCACAAATTATGTATCTATGTACGCAAGTATGTGTATTATTTTTATTTTATTTGAAGGGAAAGAATTTTAATGATGAAAATAAATAAAACACAATGGTTAAATTTTTTTATTTTAATTTTTTTAAGCCCTTCATTGCTTTCGTTTTATGCAGGGCTGCCAGATATATTTTTGAAACAATCGTTAATTTCCTAAGAAAGAATAAAAAAAAATCGGCTAATTTGTTTAAAAAAATCGGACAATTTAAAATTAATTTTGACAAACTTTGTTCGATTTTTATTAAAACATAATCAAAAAAATTGGTAAAGTTCATGGGTAAAATACATATTTTATACATATATACATACATACTTAAACTTGAGGTCTATTTAAATAAAATTATTTATTTTATTTTTCTCTTTAATCCGATAACAATTTAAAATTTCAGACTGTTTTTTTCCTGAAAATATCGCTTAAAGGCGTTGTTGATTGTTGTACAAACAATGAATAATAGTTTGTGTCATTACTAGCCACTTGAGTAACCAACCCAAAAACGAAATAACACAGAAAAAGATATCATATTGCATTTTTTCGTCGGTTTGTTTATGATCAATGAAACAAGGGTGTCTTGCGACAAATGTAAACAAACCAACGAACACACACGTTGATACTTGTGTTTAAATGATGACGTGCGGTATAGTGTGCCGTTAGAATATGTCAAGACTGTGTTATTGGGTTTTGGGTACAAGTCTAAAAATAAGTAGGTTAAGTGCGATTCACAAAAGTAGCATTTAAGATCATCGTTAAGTAATGTAAAGGGCAATCTAAGTTAAGACATGCAATAGAACGAATGCTCCGGATGCATTTAAAATAAAGAATAATACTAGAGAAAAATTTTATCTTTCATTTATAACTCGAAAGTTATTACATGGCGATCCTGCCAACATTCCCAATGTGCTTATAAGAAATTAGCACTGGGAATCGAGAACTAAAAAAAAAAAAAAAAAAAAAAAAAACAACACAAGGTACCTAATTCACGCCAGGAATTAGAAGGACGGTTCGGCAGAGGAACACGTCAAGGACAACAGATGATCCAAAAAGAAAAGGAAGGAGCGGTGGAAAATTTTTTTGTTAGGGACAGAGTGCTTTAAAATTCTGCACCTGGTGGACCGGAGGCGAGGTCGCCCATGATCCGAGTTTAGGTAGAATTGTTTGAAATTTTTTTTTTGATGCAAATGTCTAGGCGGTAGTAGCGGGTCCCAAGAAGCTGTCAATCGAAGAATATAGGAGAAGAAACAAACCAACGTCATTAGAGCAGCCACCAAAGATCCCGAGGGTAAAGCCACCAAAGCGAAAGGGCGGCTACGTTACAAAATTGAGGATAAATATAGCCAACTTAAAAAGAATAGTAAATTCTGATCCACCACCTCCATGGCAACACACAGCTAAATACTGGGAAAGGATTAAGGAGTTAGAGGAAACTTTAAACTTGTATTTGAAATCGAAAAAAAGAAATAAAATGAAGTGTATCTTTATATAAATTAGTTTAGTTATTTGTATGTTTCTAATATTAACGTTTATAGCACAGAAAGAAAATGAATTAAAAGAAAGAATAATAGAAATTATAAAGGAATTCTTGAACTCTGTAAAATTTGAAAATTTAATTTCACGTAATTAAAAAAAAAAAAGGGAAAAAATAGTAGTTAAGGACATTAGATAAAAATATGATAAAAAAGATAATAAAGAATACTATAAAATTAATTGTACTTTTAATATTTTCACTAATTATCAGTTTCTCCATAAGAGCATATGTGCTAATGCAAGAGCGAATCACAACTCTTAAAAATATATTCACATTTTTCTAAAAAAAAAAAAAAAAAAAAAAAAAAAGAGGAAAAAAATTTTAGAATATCTGTATAAATCGTGATTCGTGTATGGATTCTGTGTTCGATTCCTTAAAACCAATTATTTCTAACACAAAAAAATCACTTAATCGTCCATATTCAAATATTACAATCACAGAAAAAAATTTGGAATTGTTAGAATTAACGGAAAAATTTAATGAATTCACTTTAGAAAATAAGGTGTCTGAAAAACAAATATCTGAGTTCGACAGATTGAAATTGGAAGCAGCAAAGGTATTGGGTTCTCATATAAACAAAGGTCAGAATAAGCAAAGAGACAATTTATCCGTGATAATGTCTAATATGGAAATTGGGGAGTTAACAGCAATCGTCAAATTAATCCCACTTTTTACGGGGAAGAAGGACGAATTGCACAGTTTTATAACAAATTTAGAAATAGTTTCCAAAACCATCCCAATTGCAAAACAAGTTGCTTTTTTCCAATTTGTTTTTAACTCCAGGTTAGACCTGAAGGTCCAGAATAGGGTCAAACAGGGTACCATTCCAACCAGGGTAGAAGAATTAGTACAGGTTTTAAAGAAATCATATCAGTCGAGAAGGAATTCGAATAGTATATTAAATGAGTTGACAGGTATATCTCAAAAGGGTGACAACCTGATGGGATTTGCTAGCAAAATTGAGAATTTGGTTACGGAGCTGAATGAGTTACAAATAATTGAGGAAGGAGAAGAAAATAGGTCTTCGATTATTAGGGCAAATGGTAAAATAGCCTACAACTCTTTCTTGAATGGTCTGTCAGATCCTCAAATTGTTGCCACCATAGATGCTAGTCGTGTTTCGACATTTACTGACGCATTAGAAATTGCGGAAAAGGCCTCATCCAGGACAAAACAGAGACAAATACTGTACTAAAGTTTGGCACCAAGACAAAGAAACGTTTCTAGCCAATGCAAAAAATGCGGCAGGGTGCATGGCGATAGGTGTTATGCCGATGGAAAAGCATGCAACAAATGCGGGAAACTAAATCACTTCGCAAACAAGTGCTTGACAAAAACAAATTCAAATAACTCAAACGATAATAGGTTCAGAAACAACGGTAACAATAACAGAAATTCAAACAATAGCAACAACCGAAGGAACAGCCAGAATTGGAACTCTAGAAACAGAAATGTTAATCACATCGAAGGTCAGGGAAACTCGCAAGCACCGGAGGCCATACGTCAGGGTTCTCCGGAGGATCTAGAATAAATAATGAGAAGAAAATTTGTAGTATATCGTCCAACCTCAAAAACTATGTCAAATTGAACATATTGAATACGGACTATCCTTTAACGTTTTTGATAGATACTGGAGCTGACGTATCTCTTTGTAAGGAAAGTTTAGTCTATCACTATAATGAAGATCAGGATGATTACTGCAATCTGACGGGAATATCAGACGAAGTAATAAAGTCGATGGGTTCCACGGATATAAAAATAAAATTTGATAACCATGAAATTACACACAAGATACAGCTGGTAAAGAATAATTTCCCAATAAAAACAGACGGAATCCTTGGTAGAGATTTTTTCTCTGAATTTAAGTGCAACTTAGATTATGACAAATATATATTATCATTTAAGATCGAAATCGATTTCATTACCCTTCCAATATATGATAATACTTTTGGAATTAACCAGGTGAAAATACCTAGTAGGATTGAAATTATTGTTCCATGCAATATCGAATTAGAAGAAGACGCCGTAGTATTAAACCGTGAAATCACTGAGGGTTTATATATGGCAAATGCCATAATACCTAAAAATGGTAATCAGCACATAAAGTTATTAAATGTTACAAAAAGATCCATAACTGTGGAGAACTTGGAAATAAAAACTGTTCCATTAAGTAGCTACGAAATCTGCTCTTTTAACACCAATCAAAGTAATAGTAAGAATACAGAAAATAGGTTGCATAAATTATTGGAAAGTCTAAAATTGGACGACTTAGAAGACTATAATATAGAAGAAATTGTAAAAATATTGCATAAGTATCAGTCTGTATTTCATTTGGATGGTGAAGAATTAACAACTAACAACTTCTACAAGCAAACAATAAGTCTGCATAACAGTAGTCCTATATATATAAAAAATTATCGATTACCACAGGCGCATTCAGAAGAAATAAATTCACAAGTACAGAATTTATTACAAACCAACATTATAGAGCCTTCCATTAGCCCTTATAATGCACCACTTTTGTTAGTTCCAAAAAAGGGACAAACTGTGCTAAAGAAATGGAGATTAGTAGTTGATTTCAGAAAATTGAATGATAATATAGTTAATGACAAATTTCCGTTAACACGATTAGATGATATTTTGGATAAATTAGGCAGAGCCAGTTATTTTTCCACATTGGATATGACGAGTTCATTTTACCAAATAGAGCTTGATCATAAATCTAGACCATGTACAGCATTTTCTACACCAAATGGTCATTATCAATTTAGAAGACTACCTTTTGGTTTAAAAATTTCTTCGAATAGTTTTCAACGAATGATGACTATTGCTTTATCAGGGTTAGAATCTGAAGCTTTCTTTTACGTAGACGATATCATAGTCTTCGGATGTAGCCTGAAACATCATAACGCGAATTTGGTGAAAGTATTCGATCGGTTGAAGAGGTATAATTTGAAACTAAACCCAAGTAAATGTTGTTTTCTAAAACCAGAGGTAATATATCTTGGTCATTTAATAACTCCAGAGGGAATAAAACTAGATCCTGGAAAATTTGCGGCAATAACCAATTATCCCGTACCAACAAATGCAGATGACGTAAGAAGATTTATAGCTTTCTGCAATTACTATAGAAGGTTTATAGAGAATTTCGCCAACATAGCGAGCTGTTTGAATCAGTTACTGAAGAAAGGAGTAAAATTTGAATGGACTGAACGCTGTCAAAACGCATTCGAAAATTTGAAGCAAAAGTTAATGTGCCCACCGATTCTACAGTATCCCGATTTTAATAAACCTTTTATACTAACAACTGATGCATCGGATTTTGCACTGGGAGCCGTGTTATCGCAAGGTGAAATTGGAGAGGATAAACCAATATCGTATGCTAGTCGTTCTTTAAATAAACATGAGAAGAACAAACCGGTAATTGAAAAGGAGTTACTTGGTATGCACTGGGGCATACAATTTTTTAGACCGTATCTATATGGTAGGAAATTTGTAGTCGTGACAGATCATCGCCCGTTAGTTTCTTTATTTACACACAAAAATCCGAGCTCAAAATTAACGAGAATCCGTTTAGAGTTATCTGATTACGATTTTCAGATAGTTTATAAAAAGGGAATTAATAACACAAATGCTGACGCTCTTTCAAGAGTAATATTAGATTCTGAGATGTTGAAAGGAATGATACCTGAAACTCTTGATGACAAAATCAGAAAATCGCTGGTGATAACAAGAAGTATGAAAAATAAAATGATACAAGATGAAGCTGGAAAAGAGGATAAAAACAGAAAAACTGAGAAAAATGGTAATACAGATCCTATTGAGCCTGATCAACTCAAGATGTGGGAATGTACATCCATGAATGATATAAGACGCGCACAAAAACTAAAGTTTATATTAGAGAAGTCGACAACAAAATTTAAAATTGAAGACAATCATGCTTTTACGGCCGTCAGGTGTAGTGATAATCCCGATTATCTAGGTAATATGTTGGAGAAACTACCATCTGTTTTAAGCAGGTTGGGATATGGCGTTTTCGCACTAGAGAAAAGTGACGAAATATTTAGAAAAATAAGCCATGAGAAAATAAAGGAAATATTGAATAAAAGCAAAGAGGGAATACAAATTCTGCTCTATACTAATCCTCAAAGAGTAATTGATGAAAAAGAAAAAGCTGAATTAATAAGATTGTATCATAATACACCATGCGGAGGACATTCTGGAGTCAGAAGAATGTTGCTCAAGTTGAAACAGAAGTATATATGGAAAAACATGTGTAAAATGGTAAAGAAGTATGTCCCCAGGTGTGATCTGTGCCAGAGAAACAAACAGGTAAGACACACAAAAGAACCGTTATGTACGACAGGTACACCGACAGAAAGTTTTAGCACTGTGGTTATCGATACGGTTGGTCCACTTCGACCATCGGAGAATTATCGGTACATACTAACGATGCAGTGTGAATTGACGAAATACGTTACAGCAGCACCTATGGAAACAAAGGAAGCTAAATGTATAGCAAAGACTCTGATAGAAAATTTAATACTGAAGTATGGACTATTTAGAACTCTAAAATCCGATCGAGGTACTGAGTTTGTAAATGAATTGCTGAAAGAAATATGTAAACTCTTGCAAATCGAACAAGTATTTTCTACTCCTTACCATCATGAAACTCTAGGGACAGTTAAACGTAACCATAGGGTTTTGAATGAATATTTCTTGTCATTTGTCGACAATAACAACTGGTCAGAATGGATTCCATATTATTCTTTTGCTTATAATATAACCCCACATGTTGATACAAACTATTCACCTTTTGAGTTAGTTTTTGGGAAACTACCATGTGTACCAGGTGAACAGGTAATGGCTTATGATAAGATTTATAATGCGGAGAATTATGCAAATGAATTAAGAATTAGACTAAAGTATTCATTGGATAATGCTAGGAAATTGTTATTGAAGGCAAAAGAGAAAAGAGGTTTAGATTCAATGAGCAAATCAAACAGCATAGAATTAGCGGTAGGGGATTTAGTGCTAATGAAAAGAAGTAACAGAAGTAAAAATGAATCTCCATACCAGGGTCCGTACAAGATAACGAATATAGATAATGTGAATGTAACAATAGATTACAATAACAAAAATAAAATTGTGCATAAAAACTTGCTTAAGAAATATATATATGAATAAAGAAAAAAAGGAATTTTGTAAAGTTATATGCAATAGATTTATAAGTAGAATTTAAGAATTAAAATTTTTTTGTATATATAAACATACAAATATAATGTTAAAAAAAAATTTTTATTTTAAGGTTATTACAGTTAAGAGTAATCCCACAAATTTCTTTGGAAAAATAATAGAAATTGTATGATTTCTCTCAAGGGCAAGGGTGTAGTGTAACCTTGATTGTTGTTCATTGTACAAACAATGAATAATAGTTTGTGTCATTACTAGCCACTTGAGTAACCAACCCAAAAACGAAATAACACACAAAAAGATATCATATTGCATTTTTTCGTCGGTTTGTTTATGATCAATGAAACTAGGGTGTCTTGCGACAAATGTAAACAAACCAGCGAACACACACGTTGATACTTGTGTTTAAATGATGACGTGCGGTATAGTGTGCCGTTAGAATATGTCAAGACCGTGTTATTGGGTTTTGGGTACAAGTCTAAAAATAAGTAGGTTAAGTGCGATTCACAAAAGTAGTATTTAAGATCATCGTTAAGTAATGTAAAGGGCAATCTAAGTTAAGACATGCAATAGAACGAATGTTCCGGATGCATTTAAAATAAAGAATAATACTAAAGAAAAACCTTTATCTTTCATTTATAACTCGAAAGTTATTACAGCGTAACAAAATATCATATTGAACTTGCCAAAAAAGGCCAAAATTTCCTATAGTGCATTGATTAAAAATGGTGTAATAGTTGTATTAAATAACACTGCTTTACAAATTTTTAATTTGGAAAAATACCAAGAACGCCACATGCCTAGATAAGTTAATTAGGACCTCCTGAACACGAAAAACGCTGTAATTTTTTTTTCTAAGTACCGTTTTTTAGATAACGGTACTTTTGTGTTTTTCGGTGTATGGTCCCACTCAAACCCTTGTGGAGCCCAGCCGAGAAGTCCGATCGAGATAAATGGCACATCGTTGCAAAATTTCTATCTGATAAGAACTGGCTGAGTTATGGTACCTCAAAATTCAAAATTTGCCTATTTTTTACGTTTTTTTCAAAATTTTTCATTTTTATTTCATTTTTTTTCTACGTTATAGTAAAGATCTGAAATGTTTTATTTTTTTACCTAATAGTTTATTTAATTACCAACATTTTAAGTGTAATTTGAAAAAAAGCGGATGAAAAATAGTGTTTTTATTAAGGATTTTGTGGAACGACAATATTGTCATCTTCATTGCTCACACACTATATTCGGCGTAAATTCAAAAAATTTCAATTAAAATGACGAGCGACTTGAACTGTTGCGTTTTTTTTTCGGATGGATCTTCGCGATTGAGGAGCCAACAGTAGTCCGCCATCATTTCTTCGTCCCACCAGCCTTTGTAACGTCTCTCGATTTCTTCCATTTCTTGGTGAAATCTTTCACCTTGTTCATCACTTTCGGAGCCCAAGTTCGTGGGGAAAATATCCAAATGACTGAATACGAAGTGTAATTTAGGTGTCATATTTGAACCTAAAGGTTAAAAAGAATAAATTTTAAAATGATAACGGCCTTTTTGCTATACATGTTTTCACTCAACGCTTACCAATGGCATTGAATTTTTGCAGTAATGTATCGATCTTCTCTGCGTAATCAGGACTTCTGTAGTTTCTAGTGTTTGGGGTCCGGGATTTCCCGGGTCTGATTTCCCGGGAATTCCCGGAAAATTTCTGGCGGGAAATACCGGGAATTTTTTTTTATTTTTCCCGGGAAATCCGGGAATTTCATAAAATAAGCAATTTTACATAAAAAACGTTAATATTAGTTTTTTTTTTATTTATAAAAAATATTTTAAACAAAACTTCAGTTGCTCAAAGTGATTTGTCTTATTTTTTTTGCCCGTAGAAATAGATTTTTGCTTTGATAAGCGCTTTTAAATTAAAATTGTTGACATTACTGTATAAAGACAAAAAACAGCAGTTTAACAAACATCAAATATTTTTAAATATAATTCCAAGGCGAATTCATTTTACAGGTGGTGTTAAAAACACAGCTGTGCTACTTTTCTTTTACTTAGAGAGAGAAATGTCAAAAGTAAAGTTGCTTGTGTTTTTGATGAATCGACCAACTAAAACAAGAACAAAAAAAAAATGTTGTGTTATTATTGTTCTACTTGTTGTATTATTGCCACGACCATTTACATGAATTCGCCTTGTGTAATTCAAACAAAATCAAACAATCCAATTCTGCATAAAATTGACAAAAAAACATAAAATAAAGCGACCTTACCAACTTCAAATCAATTTTAAAGCATTGGAAGTAAGTATTTGTTAAAGAATTTTTAGATTTTTGATTAATTGTACTCTTAAAAGGTAAACATGTCTGAAGTATGGAAATATTTTACGAAAGTAGACAACGCAGGTCAATGCAAACTTTGTCCCAAAAGGCTTATGCACAAAGGAGGCAGCACCAGTGGCTTTATCCGACACCTTGGAATGGTTCACAAAATAAAACTAGATACTTCAACATCAGTTGACCAAAAAACATATAAGGAGTTACCTCACAACAATGGCACTATAAAACCAACTTCCGTGGAAAGTGAAAGGGTTTTTTCTCTTGCTGGTCACTTTGGAACGAAGTGGAGAAATAGAATGTCCATTGACTTACTCAACGCAATAGTGGTTTTAAAAACCACATTTTTAAAAAACTAAAAACTTATATAGATATACATATATGTATGTATATATGTATGTTATTTTTTTTAAAGTTTGGTAATGAAGATCTCTATATTTTTAATTTTTAATTGTGTTTTTTGTGTTTTGTATATTTAATTAGTTTTACACAAGCAAATTTGTAATACACATATTGTTCCTTTTTAATAAAACTGTTTAAAACATAAATTTTGTTACATTTTAATGACTTGTTTATGATTATTGTTGATAATAAAAATTTCCCGGGATACCCGAGATTCCCGGGAAATAAAAATTTTTTTTCCCGTTTCCCGGGAAATGAAAAAGTCCGGGAATTCCCAAACACTAGTAGTTTCCCAAAAAGTTGTGAACGATGTCCTGGACTGCTTCCCATGCCTCCAAATGAGCTGGACCTAAACACTCATTAAATGCTTGGTCACCGTACAGAGCCCGAATTTGAGGTCCATCAAATATACCAGCTTCATTTTTCCTCGCTGTGGCTCTCGGAAATTTTTGTTTAAGGTAAATCATGGCAAGACTGTCTTTTGGCAACTTTTTCACAATATTTGTAAATAACCCAAGCTTAATATGTAATGAAGGAAGTATTATCTTCTCCAGAGGAATGAGTGGGTAATTTTTGATATTGTACACTCCATGCGTACGTCCACTTCGCTCGGGCCAAACTTTTCGGGTGTAGTGATTCTGACGGTCACGGCTGTCCCATAGACATAGAAAACAGGGAAACTTCGTATTGCCCCCTTGCAATCCAGATAGTATGGCAACTAATTTAAAATCATTTCGTATTCCCTTTATGAAGCAAGACTGCCTTCAAACTATCCTTGCTCCATCCATAAAAAGACGCCATTCCTCTGGGTCATAATTTTGTTGGAGAGCATTGAAAAGAACACATATGTTGGCACAAAAACAAAAGTTTGCCGTTTTTGCGAAGAAAAGTGCAAGTTGTTTGCTGCGATCACGGTAATATGTAACACGTGTCTCAGGAGCACAATATCCCCACTCTTGTAATCGTGATGCAAGTAATTCAGATTTCGATTTCGGCAAATACAAATCTCGGCACAAATAATTGAGCTCGGCCTGAGTAAGTAAATGGGGTTTCTTATTTGATTGCATTTCTGCTTCACTGCACTCATCTGATGAATCATTTTTTATTGTTCTTTTTCGTACTTCTGTGGGGCCCGCTACAATCAGCTGCGGCTTGGGGCACGATACTGAGTGCGGCACTGGTAGCGTCACCGAGCTAACAACTGGATAAACTGGTTCAATTCTACGTCCGATAGCCTTTTCCGTTAAACAGAAATAACAATCTGTTGTATGGTTGATCTGGTTTCTCCATTGGCTTTCCAAATGTGAAGAAACACTCTTGACCCTTACCAATTGTATTTAATATTGTTCGGCAGTTGTTACATGCACTATTTGGTGTCCACGGTTTGTCGAGAGGCGCAGGTCGAAAGCCGAAATACTTCTTATACGCTTCAGATAAATTTTTCGTACTCATTTTTTGCATCAAATGTTGTGATTTCTTTTTCACAAGAACACCACAAACATAACAAAATTCGTTGGAATCGATTGAACACATCTTATTTTTTGCACGTACAAAGCCAAACTGACATGTTTTTACAAAATGTGTTTCTTTTATATGCCTGTAAGAATTCTTTAAAAAATTTATTTGCATGGAAAATTGTTAAAAAAAAACACATCTTTATGATGGTGTTTCGCGCGTAAAAATAGGCAAATTTTGAATTTTGAGGTACCATAACTCAGCCAGTTCATATCAGAAAGAAAAAAGGTATTCAATTACCTTTGCAATATGCCATTTATCTCGATCGGACTTCTCGGCTGGGCTCCACAAGGGTTTGAGTGGGACCATACACCGAAAAACACAAAAGTACCGTTATCAAAAAACGGTACTTAGAAAAAAAAATTACAGCGTTTTTCGTGTTCAGGAGGTCCCAATTAACTTATCTAGGCATGTGGCGTTCTTGGTATTTTTTGGCTGTAAACCAGTGTAATCTAAGGAAATAAAAATTTAACAGTTTTCCTTCTAAATTTTGATTTTGCCCATAAATTTTTAAGCTGCCATGTTTTTAAAGATATCGTTTTTTTGTGGTGCAGAATATATAATCATACTAAACTAATTAAAATTATTTTACTTCGAAGATAGATAGATAGATAACGAATATAGATAATGTGAATGTAACAATAGATTACAATAACAAAAATAAAATTGTGCATAAAAACTTGCTTAAGAAATATATATATGAATAAAGAAAAAAAGGAATTTTGTAAAGTTATATGCAATAGATTTATAAGTAGAATTTAAGAATTAAAATTTTTTTGTATATATAAACATACAAATATAATGTTAAAAAAAAATTTTTATTTTAAGGTTATTACAGTTAAGAGTAATCCCACAAATTTCTTTGGAAAAATAATAGAAATTGTATGATTTCTCTCAAGGGCAAGGGTGTAGTGTTACCTTGATTGTTGTTCATTGTACAAACAATGAATAATAGTTTGTGTCATTACTAGCCACTTGAGTAACCAACCCAAAAACGAAATAACACACAAAAAGATATCATATTGCATTTTTTCGTCGGTTTGTTTATGATCAATGAAACTAGGGTGTCTTGCGACAAATGTAAACAAACCAGCGAACACACACGTTGATACTTGTGTTTAAATGATGACGTGCGGTATAGTGTGCCGTTAGAATATGTCAAGACCGTGTTATTGGGTTTTGGGTACAAGTCTAAAAATAAGTAGGTTAAGTGCGATTCACAAAAGTAGTATTTAAGATCATCGTTAAGTAATGTAAAGGGCAATCTAAGTTAAGACATGCAATAGAACGAATGTTCCGGATGCATTTAAAATAAAGAATAATACTAAAGAAAAACCTTTATCTTTCATTTATAACTCGAAAGTTATTACAGCGTAACAAAATATCATATTGAACTTGCCAAAAAAGGCCAACATTTCCTATAGTGCATTGATTAAAAATGGTGTAATAGTTGTATTAAATAACACTGCTTTACAAATTTTTAATTTGGAAAAATACCAAGAACGCCACATGCCTAGATAAGTTAATTAGGACCTCCTGAACACGAAAAACGCTGTAATTTTTTTTTCTAAGTACCGTTTTTTAGATAACGGTACTTTTGTGTTTTTCGGTGTATGGTCCCACTCAAACCCTTGTGGAGCCCAGCCGAGAAGTCCGATCGAGATAAATGGCACATCGTTGCAAAATTTCTATCTGATAAGAACTGGCTGAGTTATGGTACCTCAAAATTCAAAATTTGCCTATTTTTTACGTTTTTTTCAAAATTTTTCATTTTTATTTCATTTTTTTTCTACGTTATAGTAAAGATCTGAAATGTTTTATTTTTTTACCTAATAGTTTATTTAATTACCAACATTTTAAGTGTAATTTGAAAAAAAGCGGATGAAAAATAGTGTTTTTATTAAGGATTTTGTGGAACGACAATATTGTCATCTTCATTGCTCACACACTATATTCGGCGTAAATTCAAAAAATTTCAATTAAAATGACGAGCGACTTGAACTGTTGCGTTTTTTTTTCGGATGGATCTTCGCGATTGAGGAGCCAACAGTAGTCCGCCATCATTTCTTCGTCCCACCAGCCTTTGTAACGTCTCTCGATTTCTTCCATTTCTTGGTGAAATCTTTCACCTTGTTCATCACTTTCGGAGCCCAAGTTCGTGGGGAAAATATCCAAATGACTGAATACGAAGTGTAATTTAGGTGTCATATTTGAACCTAAAGGTTAAAAAGAATAAATTTTAAAATGATAACGGCCTTTTTGCTATACATGTTTTCACTCAACGCTTACCAATGGCATTGAATTTTTGCAGTAATGTATCGATCTTCTCTGCGTAATCAGGACTTCTGTAGTTTCTAGTGTTTGGGGTCCGGGATTTCCCGGGTCTGATTTCCCGGGAATTCCCGGAAAATTTCTGGCGGGAAATACCGGGAATTTTTTTTTATTTTTCCCGGGAAATCCGGGAATTTCATAAAATAAGCAATTTTACATAAAAAACGTTAATATTAGTTTAATTTTGTTTTTTTTTTATTTATAAAAAATATTTTAAACAAAACTTCAGTTGCTCAAAGTGATTTGTCTTATTTTTTTTGCCCGTAGAAATAGATTTTTGCTTTGATAAGCGCTTTTAAATTAAAATTGTTGACATTACTGTATAAAGACAAAAAACAGCAGTTTAACAAACATCAAATATTTTTATATATAATTCCAAGGCGAATTCATTTTACAGGTGGTGTTAAAAACACAGCTGTGCTACTTTTCTTTTACTTAGAGAGAGAAATGTCAAAAGTAAAGTTGCTTGTGTTTTTGATGAATCGACCAACTAAAACAAGAACAAAAAAAAAATGTTGTGTTATTATTGTTCTACTTGTTGTATTATTGCCACGACCATTTACATGAATTCGCCGTGTGTAATTCAAACAAAATCAAACAATCCAATTCTGCATAAAATTGACAAAAAAACATAAAATAAAGCGACCTTACCAACTTCAAATCAATTTTAAAGCATTGGAAGTAAGTATTTGTTAAAGAATTTTTAGATTTTTGATTAATTGTACTCTTAAAAGGTAAACATGTCTGAAGTATGGAAATATTTTACGAAAGTAGACAACGCAGGTCAATGCAAACTTTGTCCCAAAAGGCTTATGCACAAAGGAGGCAGCACCAGTGGCTTTATCCGACACCTTGGAATGGTTCACAAAATAAAACTAGATACTTCAACATCAGTTGACCAAAAAACATATAAGGAGTTACCTCACAACAATGGCACTATAAAACCAACTTCCGTGGAAAGTGAAAGGGTTTTTTCTCTTGCTGGTCACTTTGGAACGAAGTGGAGAAATAGAATGTCCATTGACTTACTCAACGCAATAGTGGTTTTAAAAACCACATTTTTAAAAAACTAAAAACTTATATAGATATACATATATGTATGTATATATGTATGTTATTTTTTTTTAAAGTTTGGTAATGAAGATCTCTATATTTTTAATTTTTAATTGTGTTTTTTGTGTTTTGTATATTTAATTAGTTTTACACAAGCAAATTTGTAATACACATATTGTTCCTTTTTAATAAAACTGTTTAAAACATAAATTTTGTTACATTTTAATGACTTGTTTATGATTATTGTTGATAATAAAAATTTCCCGGGATACCCGAGATTCCCGGGAAATAAAAATTTTTTTTCCCGTTTCCCGGGAAATGAAAAAGTCCGGGAATTCCCAAACACTAGTAGTTTCCCAAAAAGTTGTGAACGATGTCCTGGACTGCTTCCCATGCCTCCAAATGAGCTGGACCTAAACACTCATTAAATGCTTGGTCACCGTACAGAGCCCGAATTTGAGGTCCATCAAATATACCAGCTTCATTTTTCCTCGCTGTGGCTCGCGGAAATTTTTGTTTAAGGTAAATCATGGCAAGACTGTCTTTTGGCAACTTTTTCACAATATTTGTAAATAACCCAAGCTTAATATGTAATGAAGGAAGTATTATCTTCTCCAGAGGAATGAGTGGGTAATTTTTGATATTGTACACTCCATGCGTACGTCCACTTCGCTCGGGCCAAACTTTTCGGGTGTAGTGATTCTGACGGTCACGGCTGTCCCATAGACATAGAAAACAGGGAAACTTCGTATTGCCCCCTTGCAATCCAGATAGTATGGCAACTAATTTAAAATCATTTCGTATTCCCTTTATGAAGCAAGACTGCCTTCAAACTATCCTTGCTCCATCCATAAAAAGACGCCATTCCTCTGGGTCATAATTTTGTTGGAGAGCATTGAAAAGAACACATATGTTGGCACAAAAACAAAAGTTTGCCGTTTTTGCGAAGAAAAGTGCAAGTTGTTTGCTGCGATCACGGTAATATGTAACACGTGTCTCAGGAGCACAATATCCCCACTCTTGTAATCGTGATGCAAGTAATTCAGATTTCGATTTCGGCAAATACAAATCTCGGCACAAATAATTGAGCTCGGCCTGAGTAAGTAAATGGGGTTTCTTATTTGATTGCATTTCTGCTTCACTGCACTCATCTGATGAATCATTTTTTATTGTTCTTTTTCGTACTTCTGTGGGGCCCGCTACAATCAGCTGCGGCTTGGGGCACGATACTGAGTGCGGCACTGGTAGCGTCACCGAGCTAACAACTGGATAAACTGGTTCAATTCTACGTCCGATAGCCTTTTCCGTTAAACAGAAATAACAATCTGTTGTATGGTTGATCTGGTTTCTCCATTGGCTTTCCAAATGTGAAGAAACACTCTTGACCCTTACCAATTGTATTTAATATTGTTCGGCAGTTGTTACATGCACTATTTGGTGTCCACGGTTTGTCGAGAGGCGCAGGTCGAAAGCCGAAATACTTCTTATACGCTTCAGATAAATTTTTCGTACTCATTTTTTGCATCAAATGTTGTGATTTCTTTTTCACAAGAACACCACAAACATAACAAAATTCGTTGGAATCGATTGAACACATCTTATTTTTTGCACGTACAAAGCCAAACTGACATGTTTTTACAAAATGTGTTTCTTTTATATGCCTGTAAGAATTCTTTAAAAAATTTATTTGCATGGAAAATTGTTAAAAAAAAACACATCTTTATGATGGTGTTTCGCGCGTAAAAATAGGCAAATTTTGAATTTTGAGGTACCATAACTCAGCCAGTTCATATCAGAAAGAAAAAAGGTTTTCAATTACCTTTGCAATATGCCATTTATCTCGATCGGACTTCTCGGCTGGGCTCCACAAGGGTTTGAGTGGGACCATACACCGAAAAACACAAAAGTACCGTTATCAAAAAACGGTACTTAGAAAAAAAAATTACAGCGTTTTTCGTGTTCAGGAGGTCCCAATTAACTTATCTAGGCATGTGGCGTTCTTGGTATTTTTTGGCTGTAAACCAGTGTAATCTAAGGAAATAAAAATTTAACAGTTTTCCTTCTAAATTTTGATTTTGCCCATAAATTGTTAAGCTGCCATGTTTTTAAAGATATCGTTTTTTTGTGGTGCAGAATATATAATCATACTAAACTAATTAAAATTATTTTACTTCGAAGATAGATAGATAGATAACGAATATAGATAATGTGAATGTAACAATAGATTACAATAACAAAAATAAAATTGTGCATAAAAACTTGCTTAAGAAATATATATATGAATAAAGAAAAAAAGGAATTTTGTAAAGTTATATGCAATAGATTTATAAGTAGAATTTAAGAATTAAAATTTTTTTGTATATATAAACATACAAATATAATGTTAAAAAAAAATTTTTATTTTAAGGTTATTACAGTTAAGAGTAATCCCACAAATTTCTTTGGAAAAATAATAGAAATTGTATGATTTCTCTCAAGGGCAAGGGTGTAGTGTAACCTTGATTGTTGTTCATTGTACAAACAATGAATAATAGTTTGTGTCATTACTAGCCACTTGAGTAACCAACCCAAAAACGAAATAACACACAAAAAGATATCATATTGCATTTTTTCGTCGGTTTGTTTATGATCAATGAAACTAGGGTGTCTTGCGACAAATGTAAACAAACCAGCGAACACACACGTTGATACTTGTGTTTAAATGATGACGTGCGGTATAGTGTGCCGTTAGAATATGTCAAGACCGTGTTATTGGGTTTTGGGTACAAGTCTAAAAATAAGTAGGTTAAGTGCGATTCACAAAAGTAGTATTTAAGATCATCGTTAAGTAATGTAAAGGGCAATCTAAGTTAAGACATGCAATAGAACGAATGTTCCGGATGCATTTAAAATAAAGAATAATACTAAAGAAAAACCTTTATCTTTCATTTATAACTCGAAAGTTATTACAGCGTAACAAAATATCATATTGAACTTGCCAAAAAAGGCCAAAATTTCCTATAGTGCATTGATTAAAAATGGTGTAATAGTTGTATTAAATAACACTGCTTTACAAATTTTTAATTTGGAAAAATACCAAGAACGCCACATGCCTAGATAAGTTAATTAGGACCTCCTGAACACGAAAAACGCTGTAATTTTTTTTTCTAAGTACCGTTTTTTAGATAACGGTACTTTTGTGTTTTTCGGTGTATGGTCCCACTCAAACCCTTGTGGAGCCCAGCCGAGAAGTCCGATCGAGATAAATGGCACATCGTTGCAAAATTTCTATCTGATAAGAACTGGCTGAGTTATGGTACCTCAAAATTCAAAATTTGCCTATTTTTTACGTTTTTTTCAAAATTTTTCATTTTTATTTCATTTTTTTTCTACGTTATAGTAAAGATCTGAAATGTTTTATTTTTTTACCTAATAGTTTATTTAATTACCAACATTTTAAGTGTAATTTGAAAAAAGGCGGATGAAAAATAGTGTTTTTATTAAGGATTTTGTGGAACGACAATATTGTCATCTTCATTGCTCACACACTATATTCGGCGTAAATTCAAAAAATTTCAATTAAAATGACGAGCGACTTGAACTGTTGCGTTTTTTTTTCGGATGGATCTTCGCGATTGAGGAGCCAACAGTAGTCCGCCATCATTTCTTCGTCCCACCAGCCTTTGTAACGTCTCTCGATTTCTTCCATTTCTTGGTGAAATCTTTCACCTTGTTCATCACTTTCGGAGCCCAAGTTCGTGGGGAAAATATCCAAATGACTGAATACGAAGTGTAATTTAGGTGTCATATTTGAACCTAAAGGTTAAAAAGAATAAATTTTAAAATGATAACGGCCTTTTTGCTATACATGTTTTCACTCAACGCTTACCAATGGCATTGAATTTTTGCAGTAATGTATCGATCTTCTCTGCGTAATCAGGACTTCTGTAGTTTCTAGTGTTTGGGGTCCGGGATTTCCCGGGTCTGATTTGCCGGGAATTCCCGGAAAATTTCTGGCGGGAAATACCGGGAATTTTTTTTTATTTTTCCCGGGAAATCCGGGAATTTCATAAAATAAGCAATTTTACATAAAAAACGTTAATATTAGTTTAATTTTGTTTTTTTTTATTTATAAAAAATATTTTAAACAAAACTTCAGTTGCTCAAAGTGATTTGTCTTATTTTTTTTGCCCGTAGAAATAGATTTTTGCTTTGATAAGCGCTTTTAAATTAAAATTGTTGACATTACTGTATAAAGACAAAAAACAGCAGTTTAACAAACATCAAATATTTTTAAATATAATTCCAAGGCGAATTCATTTTACAGGTGGTGTTAAAAACACAGCTGTGCTACTTTTCTTTTACTTAGAGAGAGAAATGTCAAAAGTAAAGTTGCTTGTGTTTTTGATGAATCGACCAACTAAAACAAGAACAAAAAAAAAATGTTGTGTTATTATTGTTCTACTTGTTGTATTATTGCCACGACCATTTACATGAATTCGCCGTGTGTAATTCAAACAAAATCAAACAATCCAATTCTGCATAAAATTGACAAAAAAACATAAAATAAAGCGACCTTACCAACTTCAAATCAATTTTAAAGCATTGGAAGTAAGTATTTGTTAAAGAATTTTTAGATTTTTGATTAATTGTACTCTTAAAAGGTAAACATGTCTGAAGTATGGAAATATTTTACGAAAGTAGACAACGCAGGTCAATGCAAACTTTGTCCCAAAAGGCTTATGCACAAAGGAGGCAGCACCAGTGGCTTTATCCGACACCTTGGAATGGTTCACAAAATAAAACTAGATACTTCAACATCAGTTGACCAAAAAACATATAAGGAGTTACCTCACAACAATGGCACTATAAAACCAACTTCCGTGGAAAGTGAAAGGGTTTTTTCTCTTGCTGGTCACTTTGGAACGAAGTGGAGAAATAGAATGTCCATTGACTTACTCAACGCAATAGTGGTTTTAAAAACCACATTTTTAAAAAACTAAAAACTTATATAGATATACATATATGTATGTATATATGTATGTTATTTTTTTTAAAGTTTGGTAATGAAGATCTCTATATTTTTAATTTTTAATTGTGTTTTTTGTGTTTTGTATATTTAATTAGTTTTACACAAGCAAATTTGTAATACACATATTGTTCCTTTTTAATAAAACTGTTTAAAACATAAATTTTGTTACATTTTAATGACTTGTTTATGATTATTGTTGATAATAAAAATTTCCCGGGATACCCGAGATTCCCGGGAAATAAAAATTTTTTTTCCCGTTTCCCGGGAAATGAAAAAGTCCGGGAATTCCCAAACACTAGTAGTTTCCCAAAAAGTTGTGAACGATGTCCTGGACTGCTTCCCATGCCTCCAAATGAGCTGGACCTAAACACTCATTAAATGCTTGGTCACCGTACAGAGCCCGAATTTGAGGTCCATCAAATATACCAGCTTCATTTTTCCTCGCTGTGGCTCTCGGAAATTTTTGTTTAAGGTAAATCATGGCAAGACTGTCTTTTGGCAACTTTTTCACAATATTTGTAAATAACCCAAGCTTAATATGTAATGAAGGAAGTATTATCTTCTCCAGAGGAATGAGTGGGTAATTTTTGATATTGTACACTCCATGCGTACGTCCACTTCGCTCGGGCCAAACTTTTCGGGTGTAGTGATTCTGACGGTCACGGCTGTCCCATAGACATAGAAAACAGGGAAACTTCGTATTGCCCCCTTGCAATCCAGATAGTATGGCAACTAATTTAAAATCATTTCGTATTCCCTTTATGAAGCAAGACTGCCTTCAAACTATCCTTGCTCCATCCATAAAAAGACGCCATTCCTCTGGGTCATAATTTTGTTGGAGAGCATTGAAAAGAACACATATGTTGGCACAAAAACAAAAGTTTGCCGTTTTTGCGAAGAAAAGTGCAAGTTGTTTGCTGCGATCACGGTAATATGTAACACGTGTCTCAGGAGCACAATATCCCCACTCTTGTAATCGTGATGCAAGTAATTCAGATTTCGATTTCGGCAAATACAAATCTCGGCACAAATAATTGAGCTCGGCCTGAGTAAGTAAATGGGGTTTCTTATTTGATTGCATTTCTGCTTCACTGCACTCATCTGATGAATCATTTTTTATTGTTCTTTTTCGTACTTCTGTGGGGCCCGCTACAATCAGCTGCGGCTTGGGGCACGATACTGAGTGCGGCACTGGTAGCGTCACCGAGCTAACAACTGGATAAACTGGTTCAATTCTACGTCCGATAGCCTTTTCCGTTAAACAGAAATAACAATCTGTTGTATGGTTGATCTGGTTTCTCCATTGGCTTTCCAAATGTGAAGAAACACTCTTGACCCTTACCAATTGTATTTAATATTGTTCGGCAGTTGTTACATGCACTATTTGGTGTCCACGGTTTGTCGAGAGGCGCAGGTCGAAAGCCGAAATACTTCTTATACGCTTCAGATAAATTTTTCGTACTCATTTTTTGCATCAAATGTTGTGATTTCTTTTTCACAAGAACACCACAAACATAACAAAATTCGTTGGAATCGATTGAACACATCTTATTTTTTGCACGTACAAAGCCAAACTGACATGTTTTTACAAAATGTGTTTCTTTTATATGCCTGTAAGAATTCTTTAAAAAATTTATTTGCATGGAAAATTGTTAAAAAAAACACATCTTTATGATGGTGTTTCGCGCGTTTTGTTACCTGTAAGAAACACGCACGCTTATTAGACAGTAAAGGACCATAACATTTTGGAAAAACCTTAATTGCTTAAAAATCCGATGCACAATAATAGACCTGCCTGTTTTTTAAAATTAAAATGTAAATCCGGGAACTTGTATTGAAAACAAAAACAAATTTTATTTTTTTATTGTCGTTTCAATGTAAATTCCCAAACGTCCAAAACTGCTGGACGCCGAATATAGTGTGTGAGCAATGAAGATGAAACTATTGTCGTTCCACAAAATCCTTAATAAAAACTTTTCATCCGATTTTTTTCAAATAAACACTTAAAATGTTGGTAATTAAATAATTTATTAGGTAAAAAAATAAAACATTCCAGATCTTTACTATAACGTAGAAAAAAAACGAAATAAAAATGAAAAATTTTGAAAAAAACGTAAAAATAGGCAAATTTTGAATTTTGAGGTACCATAACTCAGCCAGTTCATATCAGAAAGAAAAAAGGTATTCAATTACCTTTGCAATATGCCATTTATCTCGATCGGACTTCTCGGCTGGGCTCCACAAGGGTTTGAGTGGGACCATACACCGAAAAACACAAAAGTACCGTTATCAAAAAACGGTACTTAGAAAAAAAATTACAGCGTTTTTCGTGTTCAGGAGGTCCCAATTAACTTATCTAGGCATGTGGCGTTCTTGGTATTTTTTGGCTGTAAACCAGTGTAATCTAAGGAAATAAAAATTTAACAGTTTTCCTTCTAAATTTTGATTTTGCCCATAAATTTTTAAGCTGCCATGTTTTTAAAGATATCGTTTTTTTGTGGTGCAGAATATATAATCATACTAAACTAATTAAAATTATTTTACTTCGAAGAATTTTGGAACAAAAAATCGTATTTAATAACACGGTTGATACAATAACAAATACAAAACCTGCTAGCGTTGCCTCAACAGCAAAAACAATTTTAATAAGTGATGTAAATATTAACCCCCAATCAGGCATAATAGAAAACTCAGTATCACCTTCGGTGTCTAATAATACGGTTGATATTAATACAATAAAAAATATAAAACCTGCAAGCGGTGCCTCAGCGGCAAAAACGATTTTAATAAGTGATGAAAATATTACCCTCAAATCAGGCATGATGGAAAACTCAGCTCCACAAGTAAAAAGTGGTCAAAAGCCTCAAGTACAAGTTGGTATGGACAGGTACATAACAGTGCTTAAACGGGGTCGCAGCCCTACCTCTGCAGCAGTTGCTTCGGCCTCAAAAGTACCATCTTTTGATAAAATAAATTCTCAAAATCGATTTGCAATTCTGGAGGATGAATCCTCTGAAGCACCAAACGTCATAAAATCGTCCAAGCCTCCCCCGATATATCTTAGGGAGCAAAACTCAAATGAGCTCATAAAGAGCTTGATATCGGTGATAGGTGAAAATTCGTTTTACGTAGCTGCTATCAAGCGTGGTAGTATAAACGAGACAAAAATACAAGTCAATAATGAGAATGATTTTCGCAAAATTATAAACAAATTTGAAGTACTTAAAAAAAACTTTTATACATACCAACTGAAAAGCAGTAAAGGTCTCCAGGTAGTGATTAAGGGAATTGACTCATGTGTGGACCCAGAAGAGGTAAAAACATTCCTCGAAGAAAAAGGCTTCAAAATAAAACATGTAGTAAATATAAAAAATAGAGAAAAAAACCCCCAACCACTTTTTCGAGTGGAGTTTGAACCCGGCGACGTAAAGCTTAAAAAAAATGAAACGCACCCTATTTACAATTTGAAATATATTCTCTATAGAAGAGTAACTATAGAAGAGCCACACAAAAGAAATGGTCCCGTTCAGTGTTTAAACTGTCAAGAATATGGTCATACTAAGGCATATTGCTATTTACCCCCTGTTTGCGTAGTATGTGGTGAATTACATGGTACAGATCTTTGCGATAAGTCTAAAACCGACCCCAACGTAAAAAAATGTAGCAACTGTGGCGGTAATCACACTGCCAATTATAGAGGATGCCCTGTATATACCATCGTCAAGCAGTCAGTTGGACCGAAAACTAATCCCCCTCAAATGCAGGTAACAAATCAAGTAAGCACTGGTGACATTCAGACCCCGCAGCCTAGTTATAACAGAACCTCTTATGCTAACGTCGTAAAATCAAACCATGCGCCAACGCAAGGTGCTGCGCCAAGTAATGATGAAACTCCAGTTTCAAATTTAAGTCGTCTGGAAAAAACCATGGAAACATTAGTGCAAACAGTAACTAATTTTACGAACACAATGGGTAATATGATGCAGGAAATTCTTAGAATGCAATCGATGTTATTGCAATCTGTACTTAACAAGCCATGAACTGTTTAAAAATCTGTTTTTGGAACGCGAACGGCATCCGCCAACATAAAAATGAATTAGAATACTTTCTTAAAAATAAACAAATTGATGTCATGATGGTTTCTGAAACTCATTTGACCTCAAGAAATACGTTTAACATCAATGGTTATATACTATATGATACCAAGGACCCTCGAGATAGAGCTTGTGGTGGTTCTGCCATTTTGATAAAAAATCGAGTCAAACACTACCTAATGTGTGATCATCGTGAGGATTATCTCCAAGCAACGAACATTTGTGTTGAAGAGCTGAATCGTAGCATTGTAATCTCATCTTTATACTCTCCACCTAGATTTTCAATATCAGAAAGCCAATATTGTGAATATTATAAATCACTAGGACCCTGTTTCCTGGCCGCTGGCGATTATAACGCTAAACATACCTTCTGGGGGTCACGACTAATAACACCAAAGGGTCGTGTTTTGTTTAATACAATCTCTAAAATGAATTTAAATGTTGTCGCGAGCGGCCAACCAACATATTGGCCTGCTGACCCGCAAAAAATTCCAGATGTCATCGATTTTGGCGTGGTTAAAAACATCCCCACAGAAACGATTCACGTTGAAGCTTCCCTAGAATTATCTTCCGACCACACACCTACAATTGTTACTATAATGAACCCCAATAGAATTGTATCTCCGACTGGTTACCTAGCGACGTCAGCCACACAAATAAATTGGTTAAAATATAAAAAATATCTCAGTGCCCATTGCACAGAAAATATTCCGCTCAGTACACCGGAGTATGTAGATCGCTCTATTGATAATTTTGACAGTTTTCTGAAACTAGCTGTTCAACATTCCAATATTGCCCCCAAAAAAACAAAAACTATTAAAATATATTCCACAGATGTCGAGCGTCTCTTGTCTGAAAAAAGGAGGGCACGAAGAGAGTGGCAATTGCACAGATCTCCTCAACTTAAGAACTTGCTAAAAGAGTGTACAAAAAGATTAAGAAAGTTATTGCAGACTCAGAAAACGGCTTCTCTGGAAAAATATCTTAAGGAACTTGATGCAACTCCACAATCGGACTACTCATTATGGCGTGCAGCTAGAAACCTCAAAAGGCCAGTTGTCTCTAAACCACCATTAAGAAACTTGAATGGAAGTTGGGCAAGAAATGATGTTGAAAAAGGAAATCTGTTTGTAAGTCACTTGAAAAACGTATTTACACCTAATATATCTCACAATATTGCGGTCGATTTACCACCTGTTGCTGCTAGAGCAGCTATTCCCCTAAGATTTGAGATGAGAGAAATCGAAAAGGTTATATGTGACTTAAACACTAAGAAGGCACCTGGCATTGATAAGATCAGCAATAAAATGCTATTAGAGCTACCTCGCGTAGCAAAGAAAATTATTCTTTTTATTTTTAATGCTATTTTACGCCTTGAATACTTTCCTCAAAAATGGAAGGTTTCCTTAGTTACCATGATACCAAAGCCAGGTAAAGATCATACGAAAGTTGAGTCTTATAGGCCTATTAGCTTATTGTCAAATATGTCAAAGCTATTTGAGAAATTATTAGTTTCAAAATTAACACCGATTTTAAGTGAAAATAGATGTATTCCAAACCATCAATTCGGATTTAGAAGAAAACACAGCACAATTGAACAAACTCATCGAATAGTAAATGTCATAAGAAAAACATTTGAAGAAAAAAAATATTGCTCAGCACTCTTCATCGATGTTTCGCAAGCTTTTGACAAAGTCTGGCATGAAGGCTTATTACACAAATTGAGGCAAAATTTACCAGCAAACACACACAAACTGTTAGAAAGCTACTTAGTCGGTCGTCAATTTATTATTAAAGAAGGAAATTTCTTAAGTTCACCTCAGCCGATTGGCGCTGGAGTCCCACAGGGCAGCATCCTGGGCCCTCTATTATACTTAATTTATACTTCGGACATGCCAACAAACAACTACACCCAAACTTCAACATTTGCAGACGACACAGCTTTTCTAAGCGTCCACGAAAACCGTTATGAAGCATCTCGTTACCTACAGCATCATATATTTCAACTAGAAATATGGCTAAGACAATGGAGGATAATGGTCAATGAGCAAAAATGCGTACATATAACATTCACCCTGCGCCGGGAATCTTGCCCCCCTATTACAATCAATAATCAAATTATTCCTCAACATTCGCATGTAAAATATCTCGGTATACATCTGGATCGGCGATTAACGTGGAAATGCCATATAGAGGCAAAATTAACTCAAATGAAACTAAAAGCCATCCAAATTCATTGGCTTATTGGAAGAAATTCTGTTCTTAGACTCGATTGCAAGCTTCTACTTTACAACTCTATCTTAAAGCCTATCTGGTGCTACGGTATTCAACTATGGGGCACTGCCTCGGCCTCTAATATCGAAAAAATTCAAAGGCGCCAAAATAAACTTCTTCGTATAATCACAGCCGCCCCCTGGTATGTTAAAAACTCAAACATTCATAAGGATCTCAACGTGCCATTAGTAAAAACTATGATTACAAAATATGCAGTAAAATATTTAAAAAGACTTGAACAACACCCAAATCCTTTAGCTCGAAATATTTTAAATCATGGCGGCCACACTCGCTTAAGGAGAAGAGACACTGCAGCACTTACTCAACTAGATGAGAGATAAACACCTACATAAGTGAACAGAACCCGTGATGAAGAAAATTTTTGTCTGGCACTGGCAGGACATAAATAAAGTATTAGGTTAAGATTTGATAAATTATTGTTAGTTCATATTAAATATATGAAGATTCAATAAATAAATAACGAAAAAAAAAAAAAAAAAAAAAAAAAATCGTCAAAATGACGATAAATTGACAAATCTGGCAGCCCTATTTTTATTATATCTATTTGTTTCGTTGACGTTTCGTTTGCATTTGACACTTAATTACTGGAAGTATTCCAGTTAAAACAGAATCTGTGTTGTCTGTTCTTGCAATCAAATACAGAAACAATTTTTTCTCACAAATCGAGAAACGATGGAATTTTTTGTTTCACACTTAATGCGAGAAATGTTGCAATGTGAGAAATACAGAAACGAGCTACTGTTCTCTACTATAAAACGTTTTTTTTTTCTCTTGTGAATGGTATAAAAAGAACGATTGAACAGATTAAACGTATTGAACTAATGGGCTAACTTTTAATGAGTGTACGAAAATGACCAGTCACTGAAATGATAAATTTGACAAGACTATTTCAAAGCTAATTTTAAACAACAAAGATTAAAGTTGCAGTTTAGATTATTTAGTATAGTCGACAGTCGTATTTTCGCTGCCGTCGTTGAAAATTTTTGAATTTTAGTAAATTTTTGTCGCCCTCAACGATATATTTAACTGGCGTTCTTTACATCTGCAATATCGCTTTGGCACCGAGTGAAATATTTTGACATTTAAACGTAACAAAGTAATCTCTTTTGATAGTTTGCGACATGAGTTACAGTTACACTTTTTTCTCACTTTTCGAGCATCTTTGGAATATTTCGTTTCACATGTTTTCGACGTGGGAAGTTCTCATCAAAGTTACAGAACAGGAGGTACAGGTTACGGCATTATTACCACGATTATATGCAAGGAATAGCAAATATTATTGTTACCAATTTGGTTATCTCTTTCATTCTAAAAAAAACATAAAAAAAAATGACTACAGGTTGTTTGAACGTCATTTATGGGTGTTCTATTTCAAGTTGTTCTAAGTTGAGTCGTAAATGCATATTTTTTGTTCTTCTTTTAAACACCTTAACCTAACCACAATTGTGTTCCGGCACATTAAATCAGATAAATACATTTAAAACACCAGCACTTTTGATTTAGCTGCAAAAAAAAATCGTGCATAGGAGATTGTGCAGCTAAATCAAATTTACTGTATTAACTCTATTTTTGCACAACTATGTATTATAAGAACCCATTCAGTTTTTTTATAACACTCTTTTTATTTCTATTTTCTTAAAACACTAGTAAACTTTTGCTAATGCTGGAATAATCCACTTTCGGGTGAATTCGGATTCAAGAGCACACCCGATTTACTCCAAAAAAATTAAAAAATTTTAATAATTAATTGCATAAATAAATGTTCTATGAATTAAGTTTAATAACTGAATGTTAGTTACACATTAAAAAAAGTTCAGCAATTGTTTGATTTAAATTATGCAAATGTTCTTTTTATCATACCCTTCAACACGAGAGGAAAGGGTTAATATATTTGTTCGTTTTTATATAAGTGTGTAGTTTCGTTTGGAATATCTACACAGATATGTACTCTATAAAGTACATATCTGTGGCAATAAATAATAATGGCTTAAGTCGAAACTTTGTGTTTTGAGATATTAAGGGTTTTGTCTAAAATAAATTGTGCTTCGTTTTTATATAAAATTCTTAGCTATAGAAAAAGATGCACATTTATTTAGAACAAAACTGTAAATTTTATAAAAAAATAAGTTTTATTAGTTAATATTCGTTGTATTTTAGTTAAGATGTTATGAAAAAATCCATTGGCAGAAAAATGAAAACTAAAGTGAACTTAAGCTACTATATTGAAAGGGAAAATAATTTTTGTTGGTAGTAAGTCGAGATAAGTGCTTTAGGTTAAATAAAGCTAAATATAAGGTTTAGCTTAGTTAAATATAAGGTTTTTTTATGAGCACTTATTTGAATGGGCCGTTAGCTATTGAACATAAGTGTATACAAGTTTTAATGCTCAATCATTTGAATATTGATATAGCTACCTTAAAAAAATTAAGTTTAGTTAAGATGTTATGACTTATGTACTGTTTTCCAAAAAGACGTAAGTTAAAATATAAATCCGTATAGTTTTATTAATAATGACATTTTATACTTGAAATTTATATAAATAGATCTTGAAGAAGAGAATAAGAATATGTAATAAAATGAAAAAGCACTTATGTGAACTTAAGTCATTATTATTTATTGCCACATATATATTCTGGATAGTTTTTTAATATTGTTTTTTAAAATACGAAGTCTCTTCAACTTTACCTGGAGAGCTTCGTCAACCGGGAAATTCAGTTTACCAAGCTTCATTGCTTGATGTAACATGCTGTTTTTGAACACAATAGCATCCGATGCTCGTCCATTTTCGCTCACATCGGTATAAATGAACTAACAGGTTGCATCTACTACTGCTAGAAGGGCTGTGCTGAAAACCCCTTTATAATTAAAAAAGTTGGAGCATGAGTGCTGTGGGTTTTTGATACGGATGAACTTCCCATCAAGAACATCCAGAGTGTATGTAGTCTGCCACAAATTCTGGAAGCCTTGTCCTATGGATTTCCATTCTTGCTGTGTAGAAGTAGTCTGTATGAAATACAATATTATTAATATTAATGCGTTTGATTGAATTTCACTAAATTACCTTAAGGTGTTCATGTTTAGGCACTTCAATGATCGGATCAAGAGCTTCTGGGACGAATTTACTTATTGTTTTGCGAGAAACTCGTTACATATACCACAACGACCTATAGGAAGCCCCACTGGCTAAAGCCTATAGTACACGGCATGTAAAAACCCACATGCGATTGCGACTCTGACGTCACGGGAATGTTAAGCACTTCGGTTACAGTTTTTGAATGATACGCAGTGATAACATGCAACGAAATTTTGATAGTACACGGAATGTAATTTTTTCCCAAAATTTAAATGTGTCGCATGTGGCCGAAGCTGGCACATTTGCAAAGATAGCAAATAATAATAAACAAAAAAGTTATTCAATTTTTACACGCAGGCGCGACTTTTGGTCCACCCTGTATATAAAAGATAACATTGTGCACATAGGACGTGATGATAATTCATCGAAACAAGATTCGATTATGAAGAAATCACGTACCCAAAGTAAAAATTATATGAATATATAATGTAACGATAATTCATCGAAACAAGATTCGATTATGAAGAAGTTACATGCCACAAGCGTAAAAAATAATAATAATATGCATGCAGGATTCAACAATAACTCAGCGAAACTAGATTCGATTCTGAGGAAACTGATATCCAAATTAATGAAAGACAATATAAGTGAAATAGCATTACGTAATGATGACAAAATATTTGAAATATATACAAAAGAATAATTGAAAGAAGCATATGCAAAAAATAAGAATAAATAACAGAAGTCCTCAATTAAAAATATTAATATACAATACCCCATAAAGAATAACAGATGACATTCTAAAATATAAACTTATTGATGAATTCCATACTGCCACACACGCAGGTCATTTAGGGATTAGAAAAACCATTATTAAACTGAAACAGCGATATATATGAAAAAATATGAATAAGATGGTTAAACAATTTGTAAGATATTGTGACAAGTGTAACATAAACAAACAAATAAAGAACATTAAAGAACCACTTACGTTAACAAACACCCCAAACAACAGCTTTGAGATAATATCAATTGACACGGTTGGACCTTTTCGCATTGCAAATGGATACCGATACATATTGACTATGCAGTGCGAACTAACGAAATTCGTTATTGCTCACCCAATGTCAACGAAAGATGCACTTACAACTGCTAAAACACTAGAAGAACAATTAATCTTAAAATATGGCAAATTTAAAGTACTCAAATCAGACAACTGGACTGAATTCAAAAACGAACTGATGCGTAACATATGCTCGTTACTTGAAATCAAGCAGACATTCTCAACCCCTTACCACCATGAAACAATATGTTCGGTAGAAAGAAATCATAGAGTTCTCAATGAATTCTTGCTAACAACAGCAAATGATTATGAATGGGACAAGTGGATAAATTATTTTACTTTCGCCTATAATACGGCACCACACATAGACACTGGTTACACGCCGTTTGAACTAGTTTATGGTAAATTACCATGTTTACCATCAGAAATCAATAACACTGAAGAAGTTAAAATCTATAATTACGATGATTATGCAAAAGAACTAAAACAAACACTAAAATTCTCTTTAGAAAGAGCTAAAGAACTAACAATAAAAACAAAAGAAAAGAATATAAGACAATATATATAACTACAGATTGAATTTAAATATAGGAGATTTAGTTTTAATAAAAGTAGAAAATAGAAAGAAAAACCAAAGCCCATACAAAGGCCCATATAAAATAATTAGACATAACGGTGTAAATACTATAATAGACTACAACGGAATTGAAAAAGAATTCCATAATAATCACTTAAAACCATATATAATCTTAAGAAACAATAATTAAGTACACAATAAACATTAAAAATTATAAGAATACTAATTTTAAAAAATTATAAAATCATAAATATATTACATACTATATTAAAACTTACTATAACGTACGTAAATAACAATTATAAAATTATAGAAAATATTAAATACTATATTAAGAATTAATTTGTAAAACTATAACATATGTAAATAGAAATTAAGAATTATTTTACAAATATTGTCGGTACTATGAATATATCAAGAAAAAGTGTACCTCATAAGTTGCCACCGCATACCCTTTAACTACACTTAAATCTATACATACCAACCCAAATAGAGAAGGGTAATTGTGCAAGATCAAATAACGGCATTTACCAGGTGACGCACATCAATTGGGCAATTAATAATAAGAATTGTGAATTGAGTGACAAATAGGAATGAGTGTAATCACAAACATTCCTATTGGTCAAAATAACTGTAACTAGAGTGATTATTATATATGTTCATAATATCGACAAAGACAAATAGAACTTTATCGATAAGTAGAATAAGTAAAAAGGGCTAGGTTAAAAACTCATGTATAGTATATAAGTGCTTGTAAATCTAAAATAAACCAGACTTGTAATTACCGCACTAATTTGGCAACAACCTGCCTTGTGTTTAATTAAGAGCCTCAAAACAAATTCGGCAGTTCTTTTGAACGCCTAAGTTATCAGCTGAAACCCTGACAGCTATTAAAACTAACCAAGGGCTATAGGGACCAATACACATTAGAAAAACACGCTCACACCACAACACAAAACACTACAAGTGTATCACGCGTTTCAATAGCTATGACGAAATGTTCAAAGTCACTTGACAAACTGGAGAGCAGCATTATGGTCAAAAGTTCCTCTTTAATAGGCATATCCGTTTCTGCAAGCTTCTCTGATAATTCTGTGAATTTATTTATATGCTGACTTACATTGCCACCTTCCGTCATACTTAAGTTCAAAAGACGTTTATATAATGAAACTTTTTGTATCGGCCCCCTGGGCTTATAAGTTTCCTCTAACTTCTTCCAAGCCTCATGAGAGGTTAAACAGTTCTTGAAAATACTTAACTGGGTTGGCTTTACGCATAAAGTTATCGTTGCCAGTGCACGTTGGTCATCGTCTTCCCACTTTGTTTTGGCAGCATAATCATTTGCAGATTCCTTTTTCACATCTCCAT
The DNA here is from genome assembly GCA_943735925.1 of Pollenia amentaria. NCBI lineage: Eukaryota > Metazoa > Arthropoda > Insecta > Diptera > Polleniidae > Pollenia > Pollenia amentaria. The sequence goes on from OX031007.1 coordinate 92,360,147, forward strand.
TAACGATTTTCCACCAACCACTATGGATAATCACACTGCGCATTTGGATACACCAACTGTCGTAGTTTGCGTCGTCAAGTTTATCAATTTGATACATAGACGCCATTATCAAACAGCACTTTTTGTCTCTTTTATAAAATTCGTACAATATTTTTAATCACAAAATTTTCTCAACTTTCAAGGCTTTAATTAGCATGGACTTTGTCCTGGGCCCATAACCTGAAAAAATGTTTAGTAATGTTTAATATATAAAATGTACGTCTTAACTTCAGTGCGTATCAAAAAGGAAATGAATAACAAAAATGAAAAGAAAAGAAAACTAATGCTTACGACGCTCACATTGTTATTAAAGTTACCAGATGGTTCACAAATTCCCAACAACATATACCGCAATTACGGCTTACAACTCAACTCTAGTTAAGTTGAAATTTGGCAGTTTTTTATTATGGTTTAAAACTCTGCTATATTGCTGTTAACAAACACATCAAAAAATTACAACTCATGACTAGCAGGTGTTTTTAATAAATTAATTACAAAAGCACTGCAAAACACAACTATTTATACGACAATCACAATTTAATATATGAATCTACTAATTTAAAAAAGACAACAGTTTAAAAACCACTGCAGAACGCAGTCCAACACATACAGCCCAATTATGAAAGAAAAACTCCCAGGGAGTTTTCTCCCTTCTCCCATTTTTCCTATGTTAATTCAATTGTATAAATGGGAAAAGGGAAAAAACTCCCAGGGAATTTTTATTCATAATTGGGCTGATACAGTCACAAAACTTCATACAACTTCTCACGGTGAAAATTGCAAATTTATGGTAAAACACTTTCGCGTGTTCTCCAGCAATATAATCAGCAATAATTGTGCCATTGTTTTGTCAATGTTCTGCCGACGTTTTTGCTTGGGCTTAGCAAAAAATAATTGCTACGTGGAGACTCAGTGTTAATGTCAAATATATAAACAGTGCTGCCAAATTTATAAAAATGTATCCCTGTTATGATGTTGGTAACTCTGATTCATTAACAAAACAAATAAAAAGATGGAGCCCAAATTAAATCATACTGCAATTTTAAAATGAATAAATTTATATTGGTATCATTCAATTTTGTGAGATATGAGTAGCAAGCTGTACAGGAGAAACGATTTTAAATCCAAATCATATGTTGAAATAGCGGACGAAATGCTCACGTCAGTTGAAGAAATAAAGAAAAAATACGGTCAAGATGAACCATAAGAAATCTGGGTCAAGGATGGAAGAAAACCATATATCCTCATTATCGTGGTTCGAAGAAATTAGTTTCTCGATTGTTCCATCGTAACAAGAAGGTAGGTAGGTAGGTAGAAAGGCTGGTGTGAAGTCTCCTTCACACCCTCACCCAGAGACCAATGCGGTCCATTGTGATGCCTTGTTTATAGATAGGAAGCTGAAAAAGAAGGTGAAGAGAAACAGCAAAAGCATTAGAAAAGATAAGAATAGATAAGAAAAGGAAGTTCTGACCAAACCCGAGAGAAAAGCCTCACTCAACAAACACCAATCCGCCCTATGTGCGGTTAGCTCCCAGTCTCCTGCTGCGCAGCCAGGCCATCCCCGTTACGAATCCTATTAGACTCTCGAGCCCACAGCCCGGGACGTCCCCTAATTCGCCTAGGAATCTGCTGCCCAGCCACCTCAGCCTGCTGCACTGTAGCCTGGGACAGCGGCACAAAATGTGCTCAACCGTCTCCAGCTCCTCCGGGTCCTCACACAACCCGCACATATCCGACACGTCGGATCCCAACCTCATCACCATCCTGCCTATCATGCAATGACCCGTGATGATTCCTATTATGGTCCTCACGCAGACCCTGCTTCGTCCCAGCAACAACTCCGAGTCGGACTTCCTAAGCACCGGCCACATCGTCCGTGATACCCGGCAGTCCGTTCGGTTCCCCCAGGCCCTATTGGTCGCGTCCAGAATCCATTCCCTAATCTTCCCAAAGTAGAATCCTATTGGAGGCCTAACCGCCTCTATGTGATTAGGATCCTCCATCTCTGAGCCCTGTCTCGCCAACTCATCAGCAATCTCGTTGCCGTTTATGTTGCAGTGACCAGGCACCCAGCACAATCTCAACATATACTCTCCTAAGGCTCCCTCCAGAGCCCTCCTACAACCGTCAACTAGCTTGGAGTTCACGTAACAGCCCCTTACGGCCATAACGGCCGCCTGGCTGTCGACGTATATAGTGACCTCCGAGCCCCTATCAATGTTGTCCCTCATCGTAACAAGAAAACCTGTTGACAATTCTGCAGAGTTGTCAGTTTGCACATTCAGTGCTTAAACGTTGACAAGTTAAGCACTTAACATGCTCTTTAGTGGATTTATACAAAGGGAAATACACCTTCGTACAAAATATAAAGTTTCTGGCTTGCTTCATTTGTGTCTCATTAATTAAATAACGGTTTTTCAGGAAAGCCTACAGAACTGGATAGAAGTTAAAGAACTGGATTTTGAAGACGGCAATAGAAGTGAAGCCCTACAAGAACAATGACGGTCATTTGATGCATCATCTGATGTTCATTTCTGATGGATTTATACATCAGAAGTTCCTATCATTTCATTCGTGTACGTGTGATTTTGTTTCCCTCTCATACTTGTGAACTTTGTGAACTAGTAAATTATATATCTGAACTGCTCACTCCACAGTATTTTACTAATCAGTACTGATCTAAATATCGTCAGAGCTGAGTAATCAGTACTGATTTGAACCTCGTCATAACTGACTAATCAGTGCTGACGTAAGTATCGTTACACCTGACTAATCAGAGCTGATGTATAAACCAGTCATAGTTGACTTTAACATTATTCTCAAAAAAAGATCATATTTTTAAATAAATTTTTTTAAAATTTACTGAAAAATAAATATTTAATTGCACAAAATTAATTATTTTTTTATGGTGACTTTTATTCACAGCCTTTCTCAAGACCCTTTCAAACTCTACTGCAGTTTGCTTGGGGAAGACATCTGCAATTTAAAAAGTAAGATTAAACATTATAATTAATTCAATGGTAGGATAAAATGGTTACATACCTCTTAAAATCTTATTGAAGAGCGTCAAGTTCGCAGGTGCTTTCTTCCCCCACCGCCCTTCCCAATTAAATTCATCCGTCATCAGAGCTCGAATGACTTCGCTGTCGTCTTCTGCCATTCCTTTGGTTTTGAATATAAAATGGACACAATGAATACTGGTTTACATTAACAATGAATACACATTTTAAAATACGTATTTTCCTTACCTTCTATACGCTGGGAGAGCTCAATTGCTTCTTCAAAAATGTTATCTGAAACATCCATGTGTAATTATTATTGTTATTATGTTTAATAAAGTTTCAAAAATTGGCTTTTTTCTTTTATTTGTATTTTTTTAATTTGTTTGTTTTTTAAATTAGTTTTTTGGTTTTGTTTTTCTTTTATTTGTATTTTTTTTAATTTGTTTATTGTTTAAGTTTATTGTATTTTTTCACTGCTTATATTTTGAATTGGTAAAGTTTTTTTATATTGCTATTTTTTTGCACTTTTCTACACATTTATTTTTTTAAAAAGTTTTAACGTTTTTTAATATTGTTTTTTCACTTTTGAACCACCACGAATAAAAAATTTTCAATTTGACAATTTTATTTCAGTACGCGGGGATTCACAATAATAAAATGTCATTTACATGTTAAACGGCTAAATATGCAACCCTGCACTATGCAATTTAACATGCAGTTGTCTTTCTCATACTTATTAATTTTTCGCCTGTATGAATCAGCGTTGGCATTGCGTAATAGTTTTTATTAACAATGTCTTGTTTCAAAAATTCCCACAATTCCATAATATATAAATTCAAAATATTTCCATGAAATTTATTAAAAAAAAGTAGAGAAAAACTAAAACGTTCGAAAAACATACTATGATGATCAAACACGTATATAAAAATGATGCCGAAACGAAATTAAGTATAAGAGAAAATTTTGAAAAATATTTGTACGAAAACCCCCACTATGGCAACGGGCCGACAGCAACAATTTAATATAATTTTGTATGTGTTAATTTCAATCAGCAATTTCTTGAAGGACGGTGGCATAAAAACAGCGGCACAAAAAATTGACAAGGCCATAGAAAAAATATTACATGGATACGAAAATAAGTTCACAACATTCGGTGCCAGCATTGCACACCAGCTACAAAGAATGGCCGTAGAGGTTGGATACAGATAATGGGCGAACTTCAAATTTTCATAATGCAGTGAAAAGTAGGGAACGTACGTGAGATCAGAAATAATCCTTTGCGTTTATATCCACAGTCATCCAGATGCAATGATCGTATTTACAACTCTACCCCTTCTTCTGACGTTATTCAGTTAGCACTTACAGAAGCTGAAATATTTTTTGTTGCAGAATAAGAATATTTTCTATTAATAGATCGTTAGACAAGTATTTTTTATGCCTTGATATATGTACAAACAGTCATATAAAATGCCGAAAGGCCTTATATCATTTTTAACAATTTTTCAGGGGAGATAAAGAACTTAACGAAATTAAAACTATTGTGATTATAAAAATATGTTTTTCTAAGTAGTATCATTAAAAGAGTCTGAATTAGTGATACTTTATTCAAGAAATAGTTTTTTGTAATCACAGCAGTTTGCTTAGTATAATGTTTTTTATCTTTCCTGAAAAATAACGTAATGCCTTTTTGCATTTAATGTGACAAAACATATTCGAACAGTTTTCTTTTCGAGTATAAAAAAATTGGCGAGCTACGTGGTTGCCGAAAAAATAGCCATATACTACTTGCAGCTCTTTCAAAAGCTAAAAATATGTTTCCTGTACATTCAACAGGTTGTGTTAAATTAATAAAACATACGAGCATAACTACCCGCTTGAGTACTTGTAGGATACTAAATTTTATTTACAAAATTATTCTTAAGTACTAACATCGAAAACCTTAAACCTAACTAGAACTGATAAGCTACGATTGTACACATGCACACACTAGCGACTCTTAATTTATTACTCGTTAAGTGTTTTATGATCTTGTTTAGGCACATGCGTATTTTAGTGATAAAAACAAAAGGTTTCATTATCTGTGTTAGTGTTTGTCAAAATAACCAATTACACAGAATTACATACATATGGAAACTAAATTATCTCTTACTCTAATGACCTTTTTTATCTTTTATTCTTAGAACTAATGGACATTTCTTTTTATGGGAAATTCCATCTTCACTAAATTATCTCTTACTCTAATGACCTTTTTTGTCTTTTATTCTTAGAACTAATAAATATTATCTTTTAATAATAAACATGTTCAATTCTGAACATTCTGCCGGGCCTCCAGAGGAGCTGGAGCCGAGAAATATAATTTTACTACCGTATTATTACTGCGGCAACACTGATATTTAATATACACACAAAACAATATTAGAAAACCAATTATAATTAATATCAAAGATGCGTGTCCTGATACAGTATGGAGTTGAATTCTTTTTAATTCAATGTGGGATGTCTTCATTTTTTAAATAGTTCATCTCCTTTGTTTTGTTGATAATTGTCACGTCTAAAGGTTTCACCAGCCTTGATTCTACTTGCGGAAGTTCTAGACCCCATGACGATGTCTGGATAGGTGACTGCATACGTGATGTAAATCGTTGTGAGGCTGTTAATGTCACTCCTTCATATGTTGCAATACATCCTGGTGATAACGTCAGAATTCCTTTAAAAGGTAAAGTTGTCCAGCTGCGCTTTCCCTGACCACAATCCACTGTAATCATAAATTTGCTAAACACGGCGAATATCCAATGATTTTCAGGGGATGTTTGCTTCCAAAAGCTTGTAGTTAAAATTTCCTCGAATTCGCAATCAGCGTGCCTGGATTGTTTTAAGGCTGACACTTCACAAGAGCGTTCAGTTGCTGGCTTCCATGGCATATTACCAATACAATTAAACTGACCTTGTAAATTCTTCTCACATGCGTTCAATTGCACTAGCGACATCAAAAAGTACATGTTGGAAGCAAAGTTGTATGCAATCAATTCATTTCCAATTCTTGGCATCATCGTATGGTTCTTATTACCAACTGGCAGCTTTATTATTTCGTAAACTTCAGAACTGTGCTCATACAATAAAGGTATCTCCAACTGAATTACTAACCGTGACTCCATTATGATCCCTTTAGAAGTCATTGAATGGTAGACCTCTTTCAGCTCTGTTCCCGTATCTTCTCCAGGAAGAACTAAATTATTTGGCAACATCTTCTTGATTTCTGACAATTTATTATGGAGCTGTGATGGCTTCAATAAATCAAGATTCACATGCCCGTGATTAATATCTATCAATAAGTTTATAATTGAGGATTGAATCCTGCTGCAGTCATCAATCATTATGTTTAATTGTGTGGACATAATATGGAATAATATAATCAAACGCTCGGTGTTTCTAGTACTTTGAACTTCTTCGTTGAACAGCTTCAGCTGGTTATACATTTTATTGAAGTTCGCGTTAACATCGTCTGTAGTCTTTTTCAGTATATTTATAGTTGAGTCTACAATGGACGTTTGTTTTTGGATTAAGTTGTTCAAATCCTGTTGATTTTCAAACACATTTCTCATATTCTCCTCCATTTTATCTCGGTCATCAGCATCCATCATCCCGAAAAGCATGTGATACAAAGACCCCACAAATTCGAAGGGAGCTCTTTTCTCTCGGGATTTGGTTAATAAAAGATCGTTATTTTCATTAAGTATATTGATTCTTCTATCCATTGTTGAAATTACCATTTCACATGCTTCTTTGTAATATCCAAGATTTGGACACTCCTTTTTAACCTTTTTCATCAACGTCTGTATACGTTCCATCTCTTTTTGATATGTTGAAAGATCGAAATATATTACTAAGCTCCATTTCGAATTGATCATATTTATTTGGCCTATGTTGTCTAGATATAATGCTGTATTTGAAGAAATCTCCTTGATTGAAAATGGCTTATTGGCTTCTAACGGCGCTGTCTTTACTTGCTTAATTATCACAATCAGCAATAGCAGGAACCCTAACATTCTTAACATCTTATTTTCTTTTGGTTGCTTTCTTGATGTACAAAAACTTGTAACTGAAGAACCATTTTCTTCACCGTCATGCTCATCTGACACCGGCAATGCGCATACTTTATGTATTGGACGCTTGAGTATGCCGTTTGGAAGTTTTACAGTCACAACTCTTACCATGCCATCTTTACCTTCATGTACCTCTGTCACCCTTCCCAGAAGCCACTTCGAAGGATAAGTTGGTTCATCCTTTACCAGTACCACTGAACCTTTCTTTAAGTTCTCCCTAGGCTGCCTCCACTTTGCTCTTTGTTGCAATGTCACCAGGTATTCCTCCTTCCACTGATTCCAAAAATCTTTTTTTAATTTTTGGATAAGCTTCCATCTATTAAGTGAACTTATCTTAGACTCATCAATGTGCTCCGGACAGTCGATTAGGGGTCGAACAATCAGAAAATGACCTGGTGACAATGTATCTATAATATCGCTGCTCTGACTATCCATTTCTACCAGCGGTCTGGAATTCAGAACTGCTTCTATTTGCGTCAGCAGCGTATACATTTCTTCAAAAGTCAGCTTTGTATCTCCAATTATTCTTTTTAGATGATATTTTGTAGATTTCACACCCGCTTCCCAAATCCCTCCAAAGTGAGGGGCTACGGGGGGAATGAAATGCCATTGTATTTTTTGTGATGCCAAAATTGGTATAATGGATTCATTGCTTTTTATTGCTTTTTTGAACTCTGCATCTAATTTTTTATTTGCGCCAACGAAATTAGTGCCATTATCCGAATATAAATGACTACAAAAGCCTCTTCGTGCAAAAAATCTTTTCAGCGCTGCCAAAAATGCATCAGTTGTTAGATCGCTGACAGCTTCTAAATGAATTGCTTTAGTTACCATGCAAACAAATACTGCAATATATCCTTTAAATGATTTTAAGCCTCTCCCTTTTGAACATTTCATCTGAATTGGCCCTGCATAATCTACACCTGTATGCATGAATGGGGAAGATGGCGTAACACGTACTTCGGGCAGATTCCCCATGAACTGTTTGGCTGAGTCTTGTCTATAGCGCACGCATTTTGTACAATTTCTAATGTGTTTCTTCACAGATGCTTTTGCCCCTACAATCCAATATTTTCTTTTTATATTTGCCTCTACTAGTCGATTGCCTCCATGAAGTGTTAAGGTATGTACATAATCTATTATCAACGATGCCAAATGTGAATTTTGTAAAATTATTGGATGTTTTTGGTTGTAAGGCAGACTTGAATTATGCAACCTTCCGCCCACCCGAAGAATGTTGTCGCTGTCTATAAATGGGTATAGACTTTGGATTTTACTAGTAGAGCTGACTATGCGGTCTTTCTTTAAACTTATAACTTCATTTTTAAATTCATATTGCTGATGGTGACAGATAATCAATTTTTCTGCCGCTTTTAATTCCGCAACGGTCAAGTATTCTTGATTATTACGTTTGCCTTTGATTATGTTCGTGAATCGCAAAACATAGGCCACAACCCTAGTCAGCTTATTTAACTTTGAATACTTGCCCATAAGTTCATTCAAAAAATTTAATTTTGTTGCAGGGTTTGTCATGAAACATGACATTATTGGCTGTTCTTCTTGATGTATTGGCCAATGTTCTGTTGGTTTCGACAACCAATTGGGACCATTCCACCATAATAAATAGTCCTTGAGTTTGTCGGCGTGTATTCCTCTAGACGCAATATCTGCTAAGTTATCTTTGCTGCTAACATGCTGCCATAATGCTGTAGGCACTAGCGTGTTGATTTCGTTCACTCTGTTTCTTATGAATTTATCCTTATTTCTGTTGTTTTGAATCCAACCCAATGTAATCGTTGAATCACTCCACGCGTATATTTTGTGTTGGCGTTTAAAGATGTCTGCTACTTTACGCAATAGCCTCGCTAAAAGATGTGCTGCGCTAAGCTCCAATTTTGGAAGAGTTTTTCTATTCTTAATCGGATTAAGCTTGCTTTTAGCTGTCAGTAATGTCACAAACGACTTGACCTTTATATATACTACTGCTGCATACGCTTTTTCAGAAGCATCGGCGAACCCGTGCATCTCTAATTCCATATCGTTTTCCGATTTAATCCATCTTGGGATCATAATTTGTTGAAGACTCATTATGTTTTTCGTAAATTCGTCCCATTCTTCTTTTAGCTCACTAGACAACACTTCATCCCATGTGGATTGTTGTAACCACAATTTCTGTATAAAAAGTTTTGCTACCAATGTAACTGGTGACAACCAGCCTAATGGATCAAAGATTCTGGCAACATCTGAAAGTGCTTGCCTTTTTGTTATTTTATCTTTTTGAATAAAATTAATATTGAACATAAATTCATCCTTTACTGGATCCTATTGAAGGCCCAGTGTCTTCACTGATTCGTCATCCTCAATTTTAATAACTGCATTTTTCTGAATGCTTTTAACATCTTCGATCACTTGTTTATCGTTTGATAACCACTTCCTTAAATTAAACCCGAATTTCTTTAGCTGATATTCAATTTTACGCTGAATATTTTTGCATTGTTGAATTGTATCTGCTCCAGTCATCAAATCGTCCATGTAAAAGTCTTCTTTTATTATGTTGTGAACATCCTCTTCCTTACAGCTATCAGCTATGTAGAAAAGTGATCTTACAGCAAGAAATGGTGCAGACGCTGTGCCATACGTAACAGTATTTAATTTGTATTCCTTTATGGGATAATTTTTGTTTTCTCTCCATAACACATGTTGATAAGATTGATCTTCTACTACAATCTTAACTTGACGGTACATTTTTTCCACATCCGCTGTCACTACATATCTCCACAACCTCCACTTTATGATGATGTCAAAGATATCCTTTTGAAGTTTCGGGCCCGTAAACATTGTATCGTTTAAGCTATTGCCGTTTGATGTTTTAGCGGACGCATCGAATACTACACGTAATTTTGTTGTTAGACTGTTTTCTCGTATTACCGGTTGATGCGGTAGGTAGTACTTTCCACTATGGCTCTTATTTACCTCTGGCATGTGACCCAGCTCTAAGTATTCTTGCATAAATTTGACGTAGTCCTTTTTTAGCTTTATGTTGCGATCTAGTCTTCTTTCTAATGATAGAAACTTGGCTAATGCTTGTTTTCTGGATTGGCCCAAATTGATGTCATCTCTAATTGGCAATTTTACTACAATTTTGCCATTTTGGTTAATCATTGTAGTTTTTTCGAATATTTCTAGGCTTCAGAATTTTCTTCAGCATTTGGAAGCTCTTCAAGCTCCCAAAACCTCTCTAGATTGGTTACGGCTGACAATAATTTGTTATTATTGCTGTTATTACTATAGACTTCTGTTAAAATCCAACCCAATTTTGTAGATTGACCCACTAAGCCATTCTTTTTGCAAACCCCTTCTTCTAGAATATCGCCAAATACGTCAGCTCCAATCAGGATATCAACTCTATCTGACTTATTGTACATTGGATCAGCTAGAACGTAGTTGTCCCACTGACTGAGATCAATTTTAAATGATTTATCAGGTTGTGGTCCTGAAATTGAAGGTAAAACTACCGCATCAGTACTTATAACTTGGTCACTATAGAAGCGTGGTTGAATTAATAGTTTCACCATTGCCTTTGATGTGGCCACTATTGTACTTCCAAGTCCTTGTATGTTAGTTTTGCACTTAATTCTTGGAAGTCCTAATATTTGTGCAGCTTCTTCAGAAAGCGCTGTAATTTGTGATCCCTGATCAATTAATGCTCTTAGCATAATTAATTCTCCACTTGCTGCACGAACTTTTACCTGTGAGGTCGCTAGTAGTGTTGTTGTACTTGTGTTTGGTTTTTTTATCATCATTGATTTTGATGTACTAGATTTTGGTTCCTCGTTTTTTCCTCATCTTTATGTAGCAGCCTATGGTGTCCTTTTCCGCAAAGACCGCATTTAGTTTTATTAGAACATTTCCTATCAAATTTGTGGTTAATGCATGTAAAGCATAATTTATTTTTATAAGCGATTCTTCTGCGGTCAGCCATTGGTAATGTTAGAAACTTTCTGCATACACTCGTTAAATGGCCATTCATGTTGCAGTAAAGGTACGCTTGTTGTGCCGTGTAAAGTGTGTTGGAAACTTTTGTATTGTCACCCACTTTTTTCTGGTACTTATATCCTTGGCGCTTCGTAACTGCTTCCAAGGCTTGAACTTGTTGCTCCAAAAATTTCAAAACGTCATCAAGACTTTGAATTTCTTTTGTTTTCTTAACATTTTGTTCATAATACCGGAGACCATCATTGTCTAGTTTTCTGATTACAATGCGAGCAATAAACGGTTCAGCATCCGTTATCTTCACATCCATTCCTTCAAGCGCATAAATGCAACTGTTTGTCGTGTCCAATAGCTTCTTTACACTTGCGGATGACTCGCTGTTGACCATTGGTTGATCTAGTAGTTTGTCGACTTGGTTGGTAAACAACAGCCTTCGATTCTCGTATCTTTGTTTGAGAATTTCAAAAGCCGCCACATAGTTTATATCCGTCACTTTCAGGTGTTGAACTAGTTTCTTAGCTTCACCTTTTAGTGCTGTCACCAATCGATACATTTTCTCCACATTAGAGAGATAATTGCAGTCAGGCACAAGGCTCTTAAACATATCATGAAGTGGAGCCCAATCATTTATGTCTCCATGAAACTCAGGTATTTCTATTTTACCTAAGTTTGAAATGCCACTGGCATCAACTCTTGGCTCATTGACCTGTTCCCTTGAAGGATTTTTTACGTTTTTTGCACGTAATGCAAGAGCCATGTAATACTCGTCCTCAATATCTTCCTTGAGGATACGATCTTCTTTAGTGCTATTAAACTCGCATTGTTTTTTATAAACGTCTTCCAATGCTAAAAATCGTTTTTTTATTTGCTGCGTTTTTATGTCCAGTAGCTCGTTGGATGCATCAGATACTATTGTATGTAGTTCTGATATCCTTTCGCGCATCCATTCTACCTTTTCGATAAATTCTTCCCGCAGTTCTTCGGCTTTCCCTTGGACATTGGTTATGTCCTTGTTTTCTTTTTTACCGGCTATTGATTGCGTCCATTGGCTTCCTGATGATGACGTACTGGCTTTTATTAACTGCTTCTTTTGCTGGTGAACAATTTCCTGATGTTTATCTAGCTCTTCTTCATTCATTAATTGTTGAATTAATTCAATATTTTCTGCTATTACATCCTCTATTGATTCAAAATACTTTTGTTCAAATTAATCTTCAGACGTTCTTCCTGTTATCAAAAGTGCTGTATTATTTGCCTCAAATTCAGCTCGAATCTGGTCAATACGTTTAGATACCTCAGGAATTCTTGTAGCGCGAATTGTTTTCAAGCTTAGTTTTGTCCGAATTGTAACTACCTCGTCGCCCAACTCTTTTTGACGTTCAAATAATTTTGCTTTATTAGCCATAGCTAATATGCTTTATATTATTAATGTTTATAGAAATAATATCTGTGTACTCGGATAATTATTCACAACACAATCCCTGTTTTAGCCGAGATTGACACCTTTTTTTTTAACTCACAATCCCTGTTTAAGCCGAGATTGACGCTCTATAACTTTTTTGTATACTATTTTAAAAATGTTATTTTTCAATAATATCTAACGCTTGTTAAATTTATTATTCTTTAATTTTTATTTTCCACACTGGTTTTTTTTCTCTCGAAGGACCAAATGTTAAATTAATAAAACATACGAGCATAACTACCCGCTTGAGTACTTGTAGGATACTAAATTTTATTTACAAAATTATTCTTAAGTACTAACATTGAAAACCTTAAACCTTACTAGAACTGATAAGCTACGATTGTACACATGCACACACTAGCGACCCTTAATTTATTACTCGTTAAGTGTTTTATGATCTTGTTCAGGCACATGCGTATTTTAGTGATAAAAACAAAAGGTTTCATTATCTGTGTTAGTGTTTTTCAAAATAAGCAATTACACAGAATTACATACATATGGAAACTAAATTATCTCTTACTCTAATGACTTTTTTTATCTTTTATTCTTAGAACTAATGGAAATTTCTTTTTATGGGAAATTCCATCTCCACTAAATTATCTATTACTCTAATGACCTTTTTTGTCTTTTATTCTTAGAACTAATAAATATTATCTTTTAATAATAAACATGTTCAATTCTGAACAGGTTGTCTATAACCATACTAATGTCCTCTGCCAATTTTGCGAATAACCTTCTTCTTATCAATTTTTTTTTTTATAATTTATTTTTTTGATTTCATTCCTTTTTTTGATTCTACTAAAATTTTATAATTTAAAATTACTTCCTTTACTTTTTTGCTTGCTTACTTTTCTTCGTTTATGTTATTATTTGTTTTTATTCTTAAGTGCTTTGACAGCTGGTGATGGTAAAAACCCGATAAAAACTAGAGCTCACAATGATTTTGAAGTAATCTACAGGGTTATAGAAATACGTACAAATGAGATACTCCGCTCTCAAAATTTTGTATGACGAATAATGTAATTTGGACCATAATTGGGCTGTGAATTACGAAAATACGCTGCCGTGCAAACATGCTATGAAAGTTCAAAAGAAAAGTTTTTATTGCATTTAAAATAAAAAATAAATTTGAAAAGCAATTATAAACCTTTTTTGAAAGTATTCAAAAGAAAAGAAAAAAAGTTCTATCAAGCTTGTTGCTCAAGAAAATGCAAAATAAAAATCTTAAAAATGGCTCCTGCATATTGCTCAAATTGCTCTTAAAAACTCAGCTGCTCATTTATGCTTAAGGTGGAATTGAATAGAAATACTTTTAATTGTTTTGATGCAAACCACTATGAAGTATGTCCCATTAGGGTTACCCTTAACAAAAAAGTTTGATTTTTCCTAGCCTTGGCTCATAACTTCAAGACTATTGATTTCGCAAAAAATGTTTATTACATGTTTTTATTTTTATTGAAAATACACAATATATATTTTATATCCAGAAAATTATAAATGCAAAAACAATAAACTTAGAATATTAAAATTTTTGAACTAATTTATTTTTGTCGCAGCCGGAATACTTGTTTCTATAATCCTTAACAACTTTTAGAATATATAGTTTTTGCTCCACATCGTTTGTGAGAATTTAATTATATTCCTCCATTAACTGGACACCACTCCGCTGCATTTTTTGCAACAACATATTTTGCTTTATTAGAAGTAGTCATATCATACCAACTAGCAGGATTTTCTTCCCCAAATTCCAGGCTTATTGAAAATCTTTCAAAAAACAGTTTTGTCTCTTTGGAAATAAACTGCTAAATACCACTAATACACGGTTGAAATGACTTGATTTGTTTAATGTTGCTCTTTTTACGTATTCATCTCCGCCACTATCGTTTTTCCAAGCTTCAAACATTTTTTCTTTTGGGCGATGTGGTATTCTTGAATCAAAAATGCCAGAGCAACACTTTGGGAATTAAGGTACCATAAATTATTTCGCAATTTTTTGTTTGTATTGTGTATTTTTTGCAACAAGAGAAATCATTTTAGGCGCCTTTATTGCAGATGTAGTCGAAATCCAAGCTTCAATATGTATATATATTAGGGCGGGTCGATTTGTAGGGAGTGAAAAAATTCACCAATTTCCCTATGATTTCCGTATTCTATGGGTTATTCCATGAAAATTTGACGAAGGAACCATACCTCTATCCCTTTTTATTTTTTTTTTTCTACAAAAATTCAAATTAAGAGATAATAAAGTATCTATCAACCTATTATCAAAAAAAAAAAAACTCAATTTGAGTGTAGTAAAAGACAAAATGTAAAAAAAAACATTATTTTTTCTGAAAGTCTTGTTTGCTTTCAAGTCTTGGTGTTTTCGTACGGCTCTCTAATGTCGTCGCCATAGTGCCTTCTACATTCTTTCCTGCAACTTGTTTAGCAGTGGCAGCCAGCAATTGGACATGTCTTTCCGTTCCTTGAATGTGTAAAGGAATTTGTGGATCATCGAACGGTGGCACTTCGTAATTTAAAAATCCCTCCAAATGTTCATACGAATAACTTTGCGTAAACGGTGGTTCGAATAAAATGGTATTGTCATTTAAATCAATCATATTTGTATATTCCGTACAATTAAAGTTTATAAGAGATTTTTTATAAACTCTAAGTTCCGTTGGGTCGACAATATCTCTTTGGTAATGTAAAATCTTCTTTATAGCAATGTTTCGTTTTTCCATTCTATCATCAAACAACATAGATAGCAAGATATTTTCAGAGTGTGCAAAATATGGATTATCTTGAATTACTGTATTTACAACTCCAAGTAGATTCGGTGGTAAAAATCGTGTCCAAGTAATAAATTTAAAAAGTAATGTACTACCGTATGCGGCAGAGCTATAATACTTAACATTGAAATACATTGGCGTGTATACTTTTATTATATAGTTAGCCAGAATTTTTAAATTTTCAGTTGGATTATTAGTTGTCACATAAAACCGTAATAATCTATTGGCTTTGGTCAGCCAACGAGAATGTGCAATTGGCCCTGGTTTTATGTGATACAAGTCCGCAGGAACCACACCATTAGAAATTGCATTGGCCATTAACATCAAGTACCTCGAATCAGTAGATAATTCTTCTGGATTTACCACCTGAAAAGAAAACATAAAAGCTAAAAAATAGAATGAAAAATGATAAAGAATCAGCTATAAAAATTACATACCGGAAGATTTTCACAATCAGCAATTTTTGAGCTCAAGTTTCCGGTAGTTGATCGTGGTCCAGTGGTGGTTGATTTGTCTAAAGTGTCAAACAAATGTCTAAACGGAAGCTCGTTAAAGTGCAGAAGACACACAAACCAGTGCAGTGGTCTCTTTAACTGTTTTTCGAATAGTCGCAAAATTCCACCGTGTACGCCAGTATTTGTTGGTTCACCATCAGCGCATATGGCAATTAATGAATCGAGAGACAATTGTTTTTCTTGGAAGAATTCGATCAATTTGTTGACTTTGCTTGCCGCAGTTTCACTTTTTAGTTTTGTGTAGCCTATCAATTGAGATTTTGGTTCCCTCAAAACAACTAGATGAGGTTCTTTAACCATCCTTGGATGTAACTCCTCATCAATTTTTTCTACAGTTAGAGCATCATTTTTCCTGCCGTCGAATGAAAATGATATCAAATTCGAGCCATCATACCGCTTACGAAGTGCGTCTTGTCTCCATTTTTCTCTTTCTCTACGAAGTTTACTTTTATCCATGATGACAAGATTGTCATGAACATCTTTTACGCCCAGGTCTTCCATCAGAGCTGTTGCCAATGCTGATCCCATTCTATCATGCACACCAAATCTGTCACACATCAAATTCAGCTCGAATCTGGTCAATACGTTTAGATACCTCAGGAATTCTTGTAGCGCGAATTGTTTTCAAGCTTAGTTTTGTCCGAATTGTAACTAGCTCGTCGCCCAACTCTTTTTGACGTTCAAATAATTTTGCTTTATTAGCCATAGCTAATATGCTTTATATTATTAATGTTTATAGAAATAATATCTGTGTACTCGGATAATTATTCACAACACAATCCCTGTTTTAGCCGAGATTGACGCCTTTTTTTTTTAACTCACAATCCCTGTTTAAGCCGAGATTGACGCTCTATAACTTTTTTGTATACTATTTTAAAAATGTTATTTTTCAATAATATCTAACGCTTGTTAAATTTATTATTCTTTAATTTTTATTTTCCACACTGGTTTTTTTTTCTCTCGAAGGACCAAATGTTAAATTAATAAAACATACGAGCATAACTACCCGCTTGAGTACTTGTAGGATACTAAATTTTATTTACAAAATTATTCTTAAGTACTAACATTGAAAACCTTAAACCTTACTAGAACTGATAAGCTACGATTGTACACATGCACACACTAGCGACCCTTAATTTATTACTCGTTAAGTGTTTTATGATCTTGTTCAGGCACATGCGTATTTTAGTGATAAAAACAAAAGGTTTCATTATCTGTGTTAGTGTTTGTCAAAATAAGCAATTACACAGAATTACATACATATGGAAACTAAATTATCTCTTACTCTAATGACTTTTTTTATCTTTTATTCTTAGAACTAATGGAAATTTCTTTTTATGGGAAATTCCATCTCCACTAAATTATCTATTACTCTAATGACCTTTTTTGTCTTTTATTCTTAGAACTAATAAATATTATCTTTTAATAATAAACATGTTCAATTCTGAACAGGTTGTCTATAACCATACTAATGTCCTCTGCCAATTTTGCGAATAACCTTCTTCTTATCAATTTTTTTTTATAATTTATTTTTTTGATTTCATTCCTTTTTTTGATTCTACTAAAATTTTATAATTTAAAATTACTTCCTTTACTTTTTTGCTTGCTTACTTTTCTTCGTTTATGTTATTATTTGTTTTTATTCTTAAGTGCTTTGACAGCTGGTGATGGTAAAATCCCGATAAAAACTAGAGCTCACAATGATTTTGAAGTAATCCACAGGGTTATAGAAATACGTACAAATGAGATACTCCGCTCTCAAAATTTTGTATGACGAATAATGTAATTTGGATCATAATTGGGCTGTGAATTACGAAAATACGCTGCCGTGCAAACATGCTATGAAAGTTCAAAAGAAAAGTTTTTATTGCATTTAAAATAAAAAATAAATTTGAAAAGCAATTATAAACCTTTTTTGAAAGTATTCAAAAGAAAAGAAAAAAAGTTCTATCAAGCTTGTTGCTCAAGAAAATGCAAAATAAAAATCTTAAAAATGGCTCCTGCATATTGCTCAAATTGCTCTTTAAAACTCAGCTGCTCATTTATGCTTAAGGTGGAATTGAATAGAAATACTTTTAATTGTTTTGATGCAAACCACTATGAAGTATGTCCCATTAGGGTTACCCTTAACAAAAAAGTTTGATTTTTCCTAGCCTTGGCTCATAACTTCAAGACTATTGATTTCGCAAAAAATGTTTATTACATGTTTTTATTTTTATTGAAAATACACAATATATATTTTATATCCAGAAAATTATAAATGCAAAAACAATAAACTTAGAATATTAAAATTTTTGAACTAATTTATTTTTGTCGCAGCCAGAATACTTGTTTCTATAATCCTTAACAACTTTTAGAATATATAGTTTTTGCTCCACATCGTTTGTGAGAATTTACTTATATTCCTCCATTAACTGGACACCACTCCGCTGCATTTTTTGCAACAACATATTTTGCTTTATTAGAAGTAGTCATATCATACCAACTAGCAGGATTTTCTTCCCCAAATTCCAGGCTTATTGAAAATCTTTCAAAAAACAGTTTTGTCTCTTTGGAAATAAACTGCTAAATACCACTAATACACGGTTGAAATGACTTGATTTGTTTATTGTTGCTCTTTTTACATATTCATCTCCGCCACTATCGTTTTTCCAAGCTTCAAACATTTTTTCTGTTGGGCGATGTGGTATTCTTGAATCAAAAATGCCAGAGCAACACTTTCGGAATTAAGGTACCGTAAATTATTTCGCAATTTTTTGTTTGTATTGTGTATTTTTTGCAACAAGAGAAATCATTGTAGGCGCCTTTATTGCAGATGTAGTCGAAATCCATGCTTCAATATGTATATATATTAGGGCGGGTCGATTTGTAGGGAGTGAAAAAATTCACCAATTTCCCTATGATTTCCGTATTCTATGGGTTATTCCATGAAAATTTGCCGAAGGAACCATACCTCTATCGTTAAAATCGAGTCCCCTACTTTTTGTTGGTAGAATTTTTCCCAAATTGACGTTCGTATGAAATATTACCTACACGTTCACATCCATAACTCAAAAACTATCGATCAGGTTCGCCAGTAGGCGCGTTGGAAAGGTGAGCTCATTTTGATCAATCTCCAACATTGGTCCAACGGTTCAAAAGTTACGGGCATTTTTGTCCAAATTTTGGAGCATTTTTCCATTTTTTCATGATTTTGTCCAATAATATTACTTTCATGGCCATTTTTTTGGCTCAATCCATTATTTAATTTAATTTAAAATTCAAAACGAAGAGTTTAAGCCCAAATTTATCGAATTCGGTTGATTATTTCATGCGATATTGCTAAAACAAAATAACACATAAAACCAACTTTTTGATTTTTTTTCCCTTTTTATTTTTTTTTTTCTACAAAAATTCAAATTAAGAGATAATAAAGTATCTATCAACCTATTATCAAAAAAAAAATTCAATTTGAGTGTAGTAAAAGACAAAATGTAAAAAAAAACATTATTTTTTCTCAAAGTCTTGTTTGCTTTCAAGTCTTGGTACATATACATATACATATACATATACATATACATATACATATACATATACATATACATATACATATACATATACATATACATATACATATACATATACATATACATATACATATACATATACATATACATATACACATACATATACATATACATATACATATACATATACATATACATATACATATACATATACATATACATATACATATACATATACATATACATATACATATACATATACATATACATATACATATACATATACATATACATATACATATACATATACATATACATATACATATACATATACATATACATATACATATACATATACATATACATATACATATACATATACATATACATATACATATACATATACATATACATATACATATACATATACATATACATATACATATACATATACATATACATATACATATACATATACATATACATATACATATACATATACATATACATATACATATACATATACATATACATATACATATACATATACATATACATATACATATACATATACATATACATATACATATACATATACATATACATATACATATACATATACATATACATATACATATACATATACATATACATATACATATACATATACATATACATATACATATACATATACATATACATATACATATACATATACATATACATATACATATACATATACATATACATATACATATACATATACATATACATATACATATACATATACATATACATATACATATACATATACATATACATATACATATACATATACATATACATATACATATACATATACATATACATATACATATACATATACATATACATATACATATACATATACATATACATATACATATACATATACATATACATATACATATACATATACATATACATATACATATACATATACATATACATATACATATACATATACATATACATATACATATACATATACATATACATATACATATACATATACATATACATATACATATACATATACATATACATATACATATACATATACATATACATATACATATACATATACATATACATATACATATACATATACATATACATATACATATACATATACATATACATATACATATACATATACATATACATATACATATACATATACATATACATATACATATACATATACATATACATATACATATACATATACATATACATATACATATACATATACATATACATATACATATACATATACATATACATATACATATACATATACATATACATATACATATACATATACATATACATATACATATACATATACATATACATATACATATACAAATACATATACATATACATATACATATACATATACATATACATATACATATACATATACATATACAAATACATATACATATACATAAACATATACATATACATATACATATACATATACATATACATATACATATACATATACAAATACATATACATATACATATACATATACAAATACATATACATATACATATACATATACATATACAAATACATATACATATACATATACATATACATATACATATACATATACAAATACATATACATATACATATACATATACATATACATATACATATACATATACATATACATATACATATACATATACATATACATATACATATACATATACATATACATATACATATACATATACATATACATATACATATACATATACATAATGTCGTCGCCATTGTGCCTTCTACATTCTTTCCTGCAACTTGTTTAGCAGTGGCAGCCAGCAATTGGACATGTCTTTCCGTTCCTTGAATGTGTAAAGGAATTTGTGGATCATCGAACGGTGGCACTTCGTAATTTAAAAATCCCTCCAAATGTTCATACGAATAACTTTGCGTAAACGGTGGTTCGAATAAAATGGTATTGTCATTTAAATCAATCATATTTGTATATTCCGTACAATTAAAGTTTATAAGAGATTTTTTATAAACTCTAAGTTCCGTTGGGTCGACAATATCTCTTCGGTAATGTAAAATCTTCTTTATAGCAATGTTTCGTTTTTCCATTCTATCATCAAACAACATAGATAGCAAGATATTTTCTGAGTGTGCAAAATATGGATTATCTTGAATTACTGTATTTACAACTCCAAGTAAATTCGGTGGTAAAAATCGTTTTTTTTTTTTTTTTTTTTTTTTTTTTTTTTTTTTTTTTTTCGTTATTTATTTATTGAATCTTCATATATTTAATATGAACTAACAATAATTTATCAAATCTTAACCTAATACTTAATTTATGTCCTGCCAGTGCCAGACAAAAATTTTCTTCATCACGGGTTCTGTTCACTTATATAGGTGTTTGTCTCTCATCTAGTTGGGTAAGTGCTGCAGTGTCTCTTCTCCTTAAGCGAGTGTGGCCGCCATGATTTAAAATATTTCGAGCTAAAGGATTTGGGTGTTGTTCAAGTCTTTTTAAATATTTTACTGCATATTTTGTAATCATAGTTTTTACTAATGGCACGTTGAGATCCTTATGAATGTTTGAGTTTTTAACATACCAGGGGGCGGCTGTGATTATACGAAGAAGTTTATTTTGGCGCCTTTGAATTTTTTCGATATTAGAGGCCGAGGCAGTGCCCCATAGTTGAATACCGTAGCACCAGATAGGCTTTAAGATAGAGTTGTAAAGTAGAAGCTTGCAATCGAGTCTAAGAACAGAATTTCTTCCAATAAGCCAATGAATTTGGATGGCTTTTAGTTTCATTTGAGTTAATTTTGCCTCTATATGGCATTTCCACGTTAATCGCCGATCCAGATGTATACCGAGATATTTTACATGCGAATGTTGAGGAATAATTTGATTATTGATTGTAATAGGGGGGCAAGATTCCCGGCGCAGGGTGAATGTTATATGTACGCATTTTTGCTCATTGACCATTATCCTCCATTGTCTTAGCCATATTTCTAGTTGAAATATATGATGCTGTAGGTAACGAGATGCTTCATAACGGTTTTCGTGGACGCTTAGAAAAGCTGTGTCGTCTGCAAATGTTGAAGTTTGGGTGTAGTTGTTTGTTGGCATGTCCGAAGTATAAATTAAGTATAATAGAGGGCCCAGGATGCTGCCCTGTGGGACTCCAGCGCCAATCGGCTGAGGTGAACTTAAGAAATTTCCTTCTTTAATAATAAATTGACGACCGACTAAGTAGCTTTCTAACAGTTTGTGTGTGTTTGCTGGTAAAATTTGCTTCAATTTGTGTAATAAGCCTTCATGCCAGACTTTGTCAAAAGCTTGCGAAACATCGATGAAGAGTGCTGAGCAATATTTTTTTTTCTTCAAATGTTTTTCTTATGACATTTACTATTCGATGAGTTTGTTCAATTGTGCTGTGTTTTCTTCTAAATCCGAATTGATGGTTTGGAATACATCTATTTTCACTTAAAATCGGTGTTAATTTTGAAACTAATAATTTCTCAAATAGCTTTGACATATTTGATAATAAGCTAATAGGCCTATAAGACTCAACTTTCGTATGATCTTTACCTGGCTTTGGTATCATGGTAACTAAGGAAACCTTCCATTTTTGAGGAAAGTATTCAAGGCGTAAAATAGCATTAAAAATAAAAAGAATAATTTTCTTTGCTACGCGAGGTAGCTCTAATAGCATTTTATTGCTGATCTTATCAATGCCAGGTGCCTTCTTAATGTTTAAGTCACATATAACCTTTTCGATTTCTCTCATCTCAAATCTTAGGGGAATAGCTGCTCTAGCAGCAACAGGTGGTAAATCGACCGCAATATTGTGAGATATATTAGGTGTAAATACGTTTTTCAAGTGACTTACAAACAGATTTCTTTTTTCAACATCATTTCTTGCCCAACTTCCATTCAAGTTTCTTAATGGTGGTTTAGAGACAACTGGCCTTTTGAGGTTTCTAGCTGCACGCCATAATGAGTAGTCCGATTGTGGAGTTGCATCAAGTTCCTTAAGATATTTTTCCAGAGAAGCCGTTTTCTGAGTCTGCAATAACTTTCTTAATCTTTTTGTACACTCTTTTAGCAAGTTCTTAAGTTGAGGAGATCTGTGCAATTGCCACTCTCTTCGTGCCCTCCTTTTTTCAGACAAGAGACGCTCGACATCTGTGGAATATATTTTAATAGTTTTTGTTTTTTTGGGGGCAATATTGGAATGTTGAACAGCTAGTTTCAGAAAACTGTCAAAATTATCAATAGAGCGATCTACATACTCCGGTGTACTGAGCGGAATATTTTCTGTGCAATGGGCACTGAGATATTTTTTATATTTTAACCAATTTATTTGTGTGGCTGACGTCGCTAGGTAACCAGTCGGAGATATAATTCTATTGGGGTTCATTATAGTAACAATTGTAGGTGTGTGGTCGGAAGATAATTCTAGGGAAGCTTCAACGTGAATCGTTTCTGTGGGGATGTTTTTAACCACGCCAAAATCGATGACATCTGGAATTTTTTGCGGGTCAGCAGGCCAATATGTTGGTTGGCCGCTCGCGACAACATTTAAATTCATTTTAGAGATTGTATTAAACAAAACACGACCCTTTGGTGTTATTAGTCGTGACCCCCAGAAGGTATGTTTAGCGTTATAATCGCCAGCGGCCAGGAAACAGGGTCCTAGTGATTTATAATATTCACAATATTGGCTTTCTGATATTGAAAATCTAGGTGGAGAGTATAAAGATGAGATTACAATGCTACGATTCAGCTCTTCAACACAAATGTTCGTTGCTTGGAGATAATCCTCACGATGATCACACATTAGGTAGTGTTTGACTCGATTTTTTATCAAAATGGCAGAACCACCACAAGCTCTATCTCGAGGGTCCTTGGTATCATATAGTATATAACCATTGATGTTAAACGTATTTCTTGAGGTCAAATGAGTTTCAGAAACCATCATGACATCAATTTGTTTATTTTTAAGAAAGTATTCTAATTCATTTTTATGTTGGCGGATGCCGTTCGCGTTCCAAAAACAGATTTTTAAACAGTTCATGGCTTGTTAAGTACAGATTGCAATAACATCGATTGCATTCTAAGAATTTCCTGCATCATATTACCCATTGTGTTCGTAAAATTAGTTACTGTTTGCACTAACGTTTCCATGGTTTTTTCTAGACGACTTAAATTTGAAACTGGAGTTTCATCATTACTTGGCGCAGCACCTTGCGGTGGCGCATGGTTTGATTTTACGACGTTAGCATAAGAGGTTCTGTTATTACTAGGCTGCGGGGCCTGAATGTCACCAGTGCTTACTTGATTTGTTACCTGCATTTGAGGGGGATTAGTTTTCGGTCCAACTGACTGCTTGACGATGGTATATACAGGGCATCCTCTATAATTGGCAGTGTGATTACCGCCACAGTTGCTACATTTTTTTACGTTGGGGTCGGTTTTAGACTTATCGCAAAGATCTGTACCATGTAATTCACCACATACTACGCAAACAGGGGGTAAATAGCAATATGCCTTAGTATGACCATATTCTTGACAGTTTAAACACTGAACGGGACCATTTCTTTTGTGTGGCTCTTCTATAGTTACTCTTCTATAGAGAATATATTTCAAATTGTAAATAGGGTGCGTTTCATTTTTTTAAGCTTTACGTCGCCGGGTTCAAACTCCACTCGAAAAAGTGGTTGGGGGTTTTTTTCTCTATTTTTTATATTTACTACATGTTTTATTTTGAAGCCTTTTTCTTCGAGGAATGTTTTTACCTCTTCTGGGTCCACACATGAGTCAATTCCCTTAATCACTACCTGGAGACCTTTACTGCTTTTCAGTTGGTATGTATAAAAGTTTTTTTTAAGTACTTCAAATTTGTTTATAATTTTGCGAAAATCATTCTCATTATTGACTTGTATTTTTGTCTCGTTTATACTACCACGCTTGATAGCAGCTACGTAAAACGAATTTTCACCTATCACCGATATCAAACTCTTTATGAGCTCATTTGAGTTTTGCTCCCTAAGATATATCGGGGGAGGCTTGGACGATTTTATGACGTTTGGTGCTTCAGAGGATTCATCCTCCAGAATTGCAAATCGATTTTGAGAATTTATTTTATCAAAAGATGGTACTTTTGAGGCCGAAGCAACTGCTGCAGAGGTAGGGCTGCGACCCCGTTTAAGCACTGTTATGTACCTGTCCATACCAACTTGTACTTGAGGCTTTTTACCACTTTTTACTTGTGGAGCTGAGTTTTCCATCATGCCTGATTTGAGGGTAATATTTTCATCACTTATTAAAATCGTTTTTGCCGCTGAGGCACCGCTTGCAGGTTTTATATTTTTTATTGTATTAATATCAACCGTATTATTAGACACCGAAGGTGATACTGAGTTTTCTATTATGCCTGATTGGGGGTTAATATTTACATCACTTATTAAAATTGTTTTTGCTGTTGAGGCAACGCTAGCAGGTTTTGTATTTGTTATTGTATCAACCGTGTTATTAAATACAGACGGCGAGAGGGATCGCGTACGAGTAATAGGTTTAGCCGTTAGGTATTTGCTATCATCGATTCTTTTTTTTATTTCTGTATTTTTTTCGCTAACACTCACTGTGATATATGCGTGGTAAAAATCGTGTCCAAGTAATAAATTTAAAAAGTAATGTACTACCGTATGCGGCAGAGCTATAATACTTAACATTGAAATACATTGGCGTGTATACTTTTATTATATAGTTAGCCAGAATTTTTAAATTTTCAGTTGGATTATTAGTTGTCACATAAAACCGTAATAATCTATTGGCTTTGGCCAGCCAACGAGAATGTGCAATTGGCCCTGGTTTTATGTGATACAAGTCCGCAGGAACCACACCATTAGAAATTGCATTGGCCATTAACATCAAGTACCTCGAATCAGTAGATAATTCTTCTGGATTTAAGCCACCAGGAGGCATATTTTCCAAAGCGATTTCCTCAAAATCGCAGTTTCACTTTTTAGTTTTGTGTAGCCTATCAATTGAGATTTTCGTTCCCTCAAAACAACTAGATGAGGTTCTTTAACCATCCTTGGATGTAACTCCTCATCAATTTTTTCTACAGTTAGAGCATCATTTTTCCTGCCGTCGAATGAAAATGATATCAAATTCGAGCCATCATACCGCTTACGAAGTGCGTCTTGTCTCCATTTTTCTCTTTCTCTACGAAGTTTACTTTTATCCATGATGACAAGATTGTCATGAACATCTTTTACGCCCAGGTCTTCCATCAGAGCTGTTGCCAATGCTGATCCCATTCTATCATGCACACCAAATCTGTCACACATCATTGCATAGTTTTTAGTATTGTATCTGGAAGTGTATGTTTGTGGTGGTAGAACTAATTCTGAACCTCCTCTCACATCAACTTCCATTTCGTCATAATGTGGTTCGTATGTAGGATCGTTGCTCACTGGGATTGTTGGTATAGTCGTTGGTATCGTCTCTTCACTTCCACTATCGTGTTCCGGTATCGTTTGTATTCTGTCATTATATTGATCGCGCATGAGCAGTCGTTTTCTTTCAAGTTGCATTTACATTTTCCAATGTTGAATAATTGGTTTGTTGATTCTACGATTTTTTTTAATTCTGTTGCGCGTTTTACTGGTTGTTTATCTGCATTACTATATGCGTCAAGCAAATTATTCAATTTTCTAATGATGCTACCTTTGAGTATAACAATTTTGTCTTAGATTTATTAAATAAAACAGAAAACTTTTAATTTAGTTTGTAAGTTTTTATTTTTTAGTTTTTTTGTTAATAAAAGTAAACTTATAAATTATATTTTTGTTCTATTTTTTAGTTAATTTAAGTAAACTTATAATATTTGATCTTTTGTTTAATTTGATCAATGTTTAATTTATATTTTAACAAATTTATAGTATTTGATCCTTTTCACGGATCCTTAAAATGTTTAATTTATATTTTAACAAATTTATAATATTTTGTCCTTTTCACGGATCATTAAAATGTTTAATTTATATTTTAACAAATTTATAATATTTTGTCCTTTTCACGGATCCTTGAAATTATATGACAGATATTAATTGTATGCTTGCTACTGCACTTTAATTTGCCAAACTGCGACTGACAACTCAACATCAAAATGATTTTTGTTTTATAGTAATAAAATAGAAGATAATGATAAATTGTTTTCAACAAAACTGAACATGATTGTGCATGCACAATAACAAGTAACAGTGAAAGCTTGGGCATACAGAATAATATAGCGTTTGTCGTAAATTAACATACAAAAACTTGTTCAAAATATTGCTTTTCTTCTTTTGATATGAGACTTATAGTACTTATGTCCCGTTTGCGTAACCACATGTTCATCATCCAGAGCATCTACCTCGACTTTTCTAAACTTTGCGTGGTTTTTCCCACCTCTTTCATGTTTTAAATATACTTGTCCAGTCTGAACTACACAGTCTTCGCGGTTTTTGTTCAACTGAAATATATATTTCTCTTTCGATTTAACAATTTTACTCTTTATTTCTGGGTATTCTCCTATAGTTATTTGGCCATTATAAAAATCTATGGGTCTTCGCCCCGTAGACGAATGGATAGTGTTATTGTAAAATGTGATGATCTTATAAATTTTCTCCTCTACCGTGTTTATGTCCCTTTCCGAATCATGTCGAAGGAGACGAATATGCTCATTTATCGTATTATGTAGACGTTCTACATCTGTATTTGACGTATGGTTATTATTTGCTGTGAAATGAATTTCCACATTTCTTTCCCTTAAAAACTCCATCAAAGGAAGTGCCTTAAACCCTAGCTCATTGTCAGTAACAATTTTCTCAATACTACCTGTACTACTTAAATATTGAGCAAGAGCCCTTTTGATTTCAATCCATGATCTGTTTCCAATCTTTATTGCCTGTGCGAACTTTGAAAATTTATCAATAAAGGTAAGAAACAATGTTTTCTGCAAACTATAAAACACATCAATATGTACCACTTGCCGTGGTCTATCAGGTGTTTCCGTAATTTTAAAAATCTGCTTTATCGGCTTCCGATCATATTTTTCGATATTGCAAATGTCGCAGTTATTAATAAATTGTTGTATCCTAAGTTTTAATTTTGGATGGTATATTTTTCCCTTGAGTTGTTGAAAGTTTTCGTGGATACCGCGGTGGTTATTTCTATAGTGTTCATTTTGGATATGAACCCTAAGTTCGTTTTCATCCAAAATGTCTTCAAGAATTCTATTGCAACGTGCGATTTTTAGTTGTGAATTAGTAAAATATTTTAAAACAGTATTTCGAAACAATTCATAAAGGCTATCATCTATAAAAACTGCATTCACATTTGTTGGGTGAAAGTAATCTTTCAATATGTTTATCATATCGTTTTCTTGAAAACTATTTGCTGCTATTATTTTCCTATTTCGGTTAAAAACCCTAATATAAGTTACTTTAAACGAATCTGAATTCTCCTCAATGACGATCTGGTTCTGATATGCATTTAATGGAGACTTGCTATTTAGAATAATATTAGGGTTAGAGTGTTCAACTAAATTAACCTGCGGTTCTATACGTGATAACGCATCCGCGTTTTCATTATTAATTCCGCGTTTATAACAGATTTCAAAGTCATACTCTTCTAACTGCAACCGCCAACGAACTAATTTGGAATTCGGTTCCCTTATAGAAAACAACCATTGTAATGGCTGATGGTCAGTTTTTATAATGAATTTTCTACCAAAAAGATATGGGCGAAAATATTTAACAGCCCAAACTACCGCTAGTAATTCTTTTTCGACTATGCTGTAATTGACCTCATGTTCATTGAGCGTCCTGCTGGCATAGCAAACGGGGTGGTCGTCCTGCGACTGGACAGCGCCCAAAGCAAAGTTACTGGCATCGGTGTTTAACACAAACTGCTTGGCAAAGTTTGGGTAAATTAATATTGGATCATTTATGAGAAGTGTTTTCAGTGTTTTGAAACTCTCGATGTATTCTGGGTCATTGCAATCTATTTTAGTATCCCTTTTTAAATATTTCGTCATAGGTTTCGCAATTTTCGAATAGTCCTTAATATACTTACGGTAGTAACCGCTGAGCCCTAAAAATTGTTTTATTTGTTTAGGTGTCCTTGGCAATGGATAATTGGAAACACATTCGACTTTTTTTGGATTTGGCTTTATTCCATGATATGTAACAACGTGTCCTTAAAACGTAGTTTCCCGTTTTAAGAATTCGGATTTGTCTATCTGAATTTTCAGGTTTGCATTTGCAAGCCGATTAAGAACTAGGCGTAAAGAATTTAAATGTTCCTGGAGAGAAGTGGAGTAGATGATGATAACATCTAAATAAACAAGACAAACTTTATTGACCAAATCACCTAAAATTTTGTTCATTAATCATTTAAACGTAGCGGGCGCCGTTTTGAGTCCGAAGGGCATCCTTAAAAATTCAAAGTGTCCATCTTCCACAGAAAATGCGGTCTTATGGGTGTCCCTTTCATCGATTTCAACTTGATGGAAACCTTTTGCCAAGTCCAAGGTGGTAAAATACATACATTAGCCAAGTTTGTCCAAGATTTCTTCTATATTCGGAATAGGAAAACGATCATCCACTGTCTTTTCATTTAGCTTTCTATAGTCTACCACAATACGCCACTTCTTTAGTCCACTGGCATCATCTTTTTTTTGGAACGATCCATATTGGAGCAGAGTAAGGTGAATTTGATGGTTTGATTATTCCACTCTCTAGCATTTCCCGTATTTGCTTTTTAACCTCTTCCCTATGAATATAAGGATATCTATATGTTCTTGCAAATACTGGTATATCGTCCTTAGTAATTATTCTATGTTTAATTGCATTTGTAAATGTCAGGTTTGATTTCGTCTCGTAAAATAAATGGCCGTTGTTCTCCAAAGTTTTAACTAAGTTATGTTTCTCCTCAGCATTTAAATGATCTAATCTAATTTGCTCGATATAAGATCTGCCAAGATCAAGTGGCGCATTATTTCCCACTAGGTAGTAGTTTTCAGGGGAAACTGGCCACGAACTATTTTCCGTAAGGTGTATCACGTTCGGGCACTTCGCGGTTGTTTTAACATCGACTTTAAAGTTTTGTGAGTTGTAAATACCCTCAGTAACAATAACTTCGCCTATAGAATTCCTATGTTCTAAAATATGAATTAATCCAGATTCAGTACTTGAAATAAATTTAACCATTTTAACTTGTCCATGATTCAGTAAAGGGACTTTCCTATGGTTTATTATCAATTGATTATTGCTGTAATCAATAACAGCCTGGTATTTCCTAAGAATATCGTTTCCTATGATACCATCATAGTCATTATGAAACCTACATTCAATTAGTGTTATTGTGTCATTGCAATTTCCGAGCTCTGCAAACATTGGAATGCGATATATAATGTTAGTCGGTATATTATTTTGTAACGTTCTTAAGGTCAATGAATGGGAGTCAATCTTAAACATAGGATTAAATATTCCTGGATTGACAATCGAGTGCGTGGCTCCAGTATCCACTATAAATTTAAGGCAATTGTCTATTTCTATATATGGTAATTCCCCGGAGAGGCTTGAAAAAGAAAATTTTGAACCGTGTCATTTTGATTCGACAGATTCGACATAGCACAATCATTATTTTGTACAGTGACTGAGTTGAATAATATTAATATCCATAGGTTCAGGTAAAGTTCGGCTATTCTGAGAATTTGTGGAATTGTTTGCAGAGTGCTGTCCAGTATTACCGTTGTAATGAAAGTTATTTCGTGTATTGTTACCATTGTTGTGACCACCATTATATGGGTATCTAAAATTATTATTATCGCGACCACTATTATGTGGGTATCTTGAGTTATTGTTCCGCATGTTCAAATTGCTCTGATTGTGCCGTGAATCCGATCTATTGTTGATCTGGTTGCCCACGTTTGAACCCAAATATTGGCGTGTTCCATAATTTTCATCAACCCTATAATTGCTACTGACGTTCATATGAGATCCTCGCGTATTCCTAGCATGTGGATTATCCAATTTTCCGAAATTGCCATTCCTATTACCGTTACCATAGCTAGCATACCCAGATGTAATAAGTATATCCATTGCACCCTCAAGGCTATCGGGATTCCTGCAAGCTAATATCGTTCGCATAGGTTCAGACATTTTCTCCCTAAAAATATTAAGAGCCGTTCTCATATTATTTCTAGCTATCTGTTCACTATTTAAATTGATTCCTAAATCCATAGAGGTCTTATTATTAAGACTTCGAAGTTTGTCCTTTATCTCGTTAAAGAAATCTACAACATTTGTCCTAAAAATTACTGACCTAAGTTCGTCATATAACCGCTCCGTACAAAGTTTCTCGCCAAAATTATTAGTTAGAATTGTTTTAACTTCCGCCCAGGATTGTGCATGAAAATTAATTTCCACTGCTTCCCTAGCCTTGCCCTTAAGTTTACTCTTAATAAGGTCAAAAAATAAAACCTGCGAAAGCTCATCATATTGCATGAGAAGTGGGTTAATTCGATCAACAAGGGAAACGAATGAATACAACTCCTTTTTGTCTCCAGAAAAATCTGGTAATCTTTCAAGAAACTTAAATGGATCTAGAGTAAAACTACGTGAGACATTTTCCTGAGCCATTGTTAAAAATAATTTGTTTATTTATTTCTCTCTAATTTCACTTAAGGTTATATAACCTTATTTTTAAATATTTGTAAGGTTTACTTATATCCATACAAAAAATAATGACGAGGGGAAAAATATGTTAGTACATAAGTATATGTGTTAACAATGTAATAATATTAAACAAAATGTGGAAAAAAAATTTGGAGAACTAATTCTTTGCGAAGTACATATATTTTTAGGATAAGACCGAAAAAAAAATAATAATACGTGTGTTTATTTAATATATTATATTAAATGTAAATGTTAAGCCAAAAAAAAATATATAGAAGAGAAAACAAATTATTATTTACGTTACAAAGACAAAAGGGTTTTTATAATTATAATGCTAATATACTATATGTAAATTAATACTTAATAAAGTTGCACCAATGATATACCATGAATTTTCCATACTGCTTCCAATAAGCCGGTGGTCAATGCCAATTAATATGTATTTTAATTACTGGATGAATTCCTTTTTTTTTATTGAATATTTTTATTTTAACTTTTTATTGGTATGCGGTATTTTTGTCGTCCTTAAAATAATTTATTTTATTTAGATTTTTACTATCTGAATTGTTCTTAGATATTGGTCTTCTTCTTGCACCAGTTTATTTTACAAAGTATTTATATATTTATTATTTTTTATTAATATATAGTTTTAGGAAAATGTCACATTTTTATTTATTTGTGTGATTTTTTTTTTTTTTTTTTAATTTATTTATTTTTCTAAATTTTGATTGGTTTATTTCTCAGGCAAGTTTAAAAGAAAATTTTTGTTTTCACAGTTTTATTTCCATAGAAATATCACTTCCTTAACATGGTTTTTATGCCCGCAAGGACATTAAAATGTCCAGTATCAATCTTCACTTTGATATTATCAAGGATACCCGGGCATCCTACCGACTGCGCCAATTTTGTCTTAGATTTATTAAATAAAACAGAAAACTTTTAATTTAGTTTGTAAGTTTTTATTTTTTAGTTTTTTTTGTTAATAAAAGTAAACTTATAAATTATATTTTTGTTCCATTTTTTAGTTAATTTAAGTAAACTTATAATATTTGATCTTTTGTTTAATTTGATGTTTAATTTATATTTTAACAAATTTATAGTATTTGATCCTTTTCACGGATCCTTAAAATGTTTAATTTATATTTTAACAAATTTATAATATTTTGTCCTTTTCACGGATCATTAAAATGTTTAATTTATATTTTAACAAATTTATAATATATTGTCCTTTTCACGGATCCTTGAAATTATATGACAGATATTAATTGTATGCTTGCTACTGCACTTTAATTTGCCAAACTGCGACTGACAACTCAACATCAAAATGATTTTTGTTTTATAGTAATAAAATAGAAGATAATGATAAATTGTTTTCAACAAAACTGAACATGATTGTGCATGCACAATAACAAGTAACAGTGAAAGCTTGGGCATGCATTGTTCAAAATATTGTGTGTACGTAAATCAAAAAAATCGAACACTTAATTTATATACATACATATATATGTATGTAAGAAAGTGCGATCATTTTTGTTTACGCTTTAGTAATAGCGGAATCAAAATTGAGCGTGCAGAATCTTTTTTTTTCTTTTTACTTCTCTTTTATACAACTTGTTTATAAAAGGAAGAAACAAGATTGTGCATGTTTGCTTATGGTAGTTCTTACTTGCATAGTAACAAAAAATAAGTTTGCTTCACCAAAAAGTTTCTACGAAAAATAAAATTTGTACAACGATATACAGTATGGGTATTCATATGCATATACGTAGTTGTAAACATGTTCATTAATATACATATGTACATTTGTACATACATGTGTGTTCATGTATGCAACATTATGTGTATGTATGTATATA
Source organism: Pollenia amentaria (assembly GCA_943735925.1). Classification (NCBI taxonomy): domain Eukaryota; kingdom Metazoa; phylum Arthropoda; class Insecta; order Diptera; family Polleniidae; genus Pollenia; species Pollenia amentaria. The sequence goes on from OX031007.1 coordinate 92,394,173, forward strand.
CATAACTCCCCGACCGTTTGATTGAAGCTCCTGCGAGATTGATAATGAAAATGATAGGTGTTTGATCCCTTATACAAACTAATAATATGTATGTAATTCATGAGCTAATATCTTACAACTATATTATTTATTTCTCTTTTCTTTTTTTTTAGTGTTTTTTTTTATATAATAAAAAAAATATACATATATTTTCTTCTATTGTTAAAATTTTTTTCTTAATTTAAGTTATCTCTAAGTTATTTCCATACTTAACATTTTTCCCAGTAGCAGTTTGTGAATAGAAATTTCAATTTATCGATTTATGTAATATTAATTTAATATAAAAATATTTAGACTAATAGAGAGTAATAAGTATCCAATTATTTTTAAATGTTATATGGTAATGTATTTTTAACAAGCAGGAAGATGAAGGAGAAAAAAAAATGTATCTAACATAAATATTAATAAGTCAACCTTCCGAAATTATAATAGTCCTACAGAAGTCGGTTTAATCATTCGTTTGCAAATGTATTTCTTCTTTTGATATGAGACTTATAGTACTTATGTCCCGTTTGTGTAACCACATGTTCATCATCCAGAGCATCTACGTCGACTTTTCTAAACTTTGCGTGGGTTTTCCCACCTCTTTCATGTTTTAAATATACTTGTCCAGACTGAACTACACAGTCTTCGCGGTTTTTGTTCAACTAAAATATATATTTCTCTTTCGATTTAACAATTTTACTCTTTATTTCTGGGTATTCTCCTATAGTTATTTGGCCATTATAAAAATCTATGGGTCTTCGCCCCGTAGACGAATGGATAGTGTTATTGTAAAATGTGATGATCTTATAAATGTTCTCCTCTACCGTGTTTATGTCCCTTTCCGAATCATGTCGAAGGAGACGAATATGCTCATTTATCGTATTATGTAGACGTTCTACATCTGCATTTGACGTATGGTTATAATTTGATGTGAAATGAATTTCCACATTTCTTTCCCTTAAAAACTCCATCAAAGGAAGTGCCTTAAACCCTAGCTCATTGTCAGTAACAATTTTCTCAATACTACCTGTACTACTTAAATATTGAGCAAGAGCCATTTTGATTTCAATCCATGATCTGTTTCCAATCTTTATTGCCTGTGCGAACTTTGAAAATTTATCAATAAAGGTAAGAAACAATGTTTTCTGCAAACTATAAAACACATCAATATGTACCACTTGCCGTGGTCTATCAGGTGTTTCCGTAATTTTAAAAATCTGCTTTATCGGCTTCCGATCATATTTTTCGATATTGCAAATGTCGCAGTTATTAATAAATTGTTGTATCCTAAGTTTTAATTTTGGATGGTATATTTTTCCCTTGAGTTGTTGAAAGTTTTCGTGGATACCGCGGTGGTTATTTCTATAGTGTTCATTTTGGATATGAACCCTAAGTTCGTTTTCATCCAAAATGTCTTCAAGAATTCTATTGCAACGTGCGATTTTTAGTTGTGAATTAGTAAAATATTTTAAAACAGTATTTCGAAACAATTCATAAAGGCTATCATCTATAAAAACTGCATTCACATTTGTTGGGTGAAAGTAATCTTTCAATATGTTTATCATATCGTTTTCTTGAAAACTATTTGCTGCTATTATTTTCCTATTTCGGTTAAAAACCCTAATATAAGTTACTTTAAACGAATCTGAATTCTCCTCAATGACGATCTGGTTCTGATATGCATTTAATGGAGACTTGCTATTTAGAATAATATTAGGGTTAGAGTGTTCAACTAAATTAACCTGCGGTTCTATACGTGATAACGCATCCGCGTTTCCATTATTAATTCCGCGTTTATAACAGATTTCAAAGTCATACTCTTCTAACTGCAACCGCCAACGAACTAATTTGGAATTCGGTTCCCTTATAGAAAACAACCATTGTAATGGCTGATGGTCAGTTTTTATAATGAATTTTCTACCAAAAAGATATGGGCGAAAATATTTAACAGCCCAAACTACCGCTAGTAATTCTTTTTCGACTATGCTGTAATTGACCTCATGTTCATTGAGCGTCCTGCTGGCATAGCAAACGGGGTGGTCGTCCTGCGACTGGACAGCGCCCAAAGCAAAGTTACTGGCATCGGTGTTTAACACAAACTGCTTGACAAAGTTTGGATAAATTAATATTGGATCATTTATGAGAAGTGTTTTCAGTGTTTTGAAACTCTCGATGTAATCTGGGTCATTGCAATCTATTTTAGTATCCCTTTTTAAATATTTCGTCATAGGTTTCGCAATTTTCGAATAGTCCTTAATATACTTACGGTAGTAACCGCTGAGCCCTAAAAATTGTTTTATTTGTTTAGGTGTCCTTGGCAATGGATAATTGGAAACACATTCGATTTTTTTTGGATTTGGCTTTATTCCATGATATGTAACAACGTGTCCTTAAAACGTAGTTTCCCGTTTTAAGAATTCGGATTTGTCTATCTGAATTTTCAGGTTTGCATTTGCAAGCCGATTAAGAACTAGGCGTAAAGAATTTAAATGTTCCTGGAGAGAAGTGGAGTAGATGATGATATCATCTAAATAAACAAGACAAACTTTATTGACCAAATCACCTAAAATTTTGTTCATTAATCATTGAAACGTAGCGGGCGCCGTTTTGAGTCCGAAGGGCATCCTTAAAAATTCAAAGTGTCCATCTTCCACAGAAAATGCGGTCTTATGGGTGTCCCTTTCATCGATTTCAACTTGATGGAAACCTTTTGCCAAGTCCAAGGTGGTAAAATACATACATCTGCCAAGTTTGTCCAAGATTTCTTCTATATTCGGAATAGGAAAACGATCATCCACTGTCTTTTCATTTAGCTTTCTATAGTCTACCACAATACGCCACTTCTTTAGTCCACTGGCATCATCTTTTTTTTGGAACGATCCATATTGGAGCAGAGTAAGGTGAATTTGATGGTTTGATTATTCCACTCTCTAGCATTTCCCGTATTTGCTTTTTAACCTCTTCCCTATGAATATAAGGATATCTATATGTTCTTGCAAATACTGGTATATCGTCCTTAGTAATTATTCTATGTTTAATTGCATTTGTAAATGTCAGGTTTGATTTCGTCTCGTAAAATAAATGGTCGTTGTTCTCCAAAGTTTTAACTAAGTTATGTTTCTCCTCAGCATTTAAATGATCTAATCTAATTTGCTCGATATAAGATCTGCCAAGATCAAGTGGCGCATTATTTCCCACTAGGTAGTAGTTTTCAGGGGAAACTGGCCACGAACTATTTTCCGTAAGGTGTATCACGTTCGGGCACTTCGCAGTTGTTTTAACATCGACTTTAAAGTTTTGTGAGTTGTAAATACCCTCAGTAACAATAACTTCGCCTATAGAATTCCTATGTTCTAAAATATGAATTAATCCAGATTCAGTACTTGAAATAAATTTAACCATTTTAACTTGTCCATGATTCAGTAAAGGGACTTTCCTATGGTTTATTATCAATTGATTATTGCTGTAATCAATAACAGCCTGGTATTTCCTAAGAATATCGTTTCCTATGATACCATCATAGTCATTATGAAACCTACATTCAATTAGTGTTATTGTGTCATTGCAATTTCCGAGCTCTGCAAACATTGGAATGCGATATATAATGTTAGTCGGTATATTATTTTGTAACGTTCTTAAGGTCAATGAATGGGATTCAATCTTAAACATAGGATTAAATATTCCTGGATTGACAATCGAGTGCGTGGCTCCAGTATCCACTATAAATTTAAGGCAATTGTCTATTTCTATATATGGTAATTCCCCGGAGAGGCTTGAAAAAGAAAATTTTGAACCGTGTCATTTTGATTCGACAGATTCGACATAGCACAATCATTATTTTGTACAGTGACTGAGTTGAATAATATTAATATCCATAGGTTCAGGTAAAGTTCGGCTATTCTGAGAATTTGTGGAATTGTTTGCAGAGTGCTGTCCAGTATTACCGTTGTAATGAAAGTTATTTCGTGTATTGTTACCATTGTTGTGACCACCATTATATGGGTATCTAAAATTATTATTATCGCGACCACTATTATGTGGGTATCTTGAGTTATTGTTCCGCATGTTCAAATTGCTCTGATTGTGCCGTGAATCCGATCTATTGTTGATCTGGTTGCCCACGTTTGAACCCAAATATTGGCGTGTTCCATAATTTTCATCAACCCTATAATTGCTACTGACGTTCATATGAGATCCTCGCGTATTCCTAGCATGTGGATTATCCAATTTTCCGAAATTGCCATTCCTATTACCGTTACCATAGCTAGCATACCCAGATGTAATAAGTATATCCATTGCACCCTCAAGGCTATCGGGATTCCTGCAAGCTAATATCGTTCGCATAGGTTCAGACATTTTCTCCCTAAAAATATTAAGAGCCGTTCTCATATTATTTCTAGCTATCTGTTCATTATTTAAATTGATTCCTAAATCCATAGAGGTCTTATTATTAAGACTTCGAAGTTTGTCCTTTATCTCGTTAAAGAAATCTACAACATTTGTCCTAAAAATTACTGACCTAAGTTCGTCATATAACCGCTCCGTACAAAGTTTCTCGCCAAAATTATTAGTTAGAATTGTTTTAACTTCCGCCCAGGATTGTGCATGAAAATTAATTTCCACTGCTTCCCTAGCCTTGCCCTTAAGTTTACTCTTAATAAGGTCAAAAAATAAAACCTGCGAAAGCTCATCATATTGCATGAGAAGTGGGTTAATTCGATCAACAAGGGAAACGAATGAATACAACTCCTTTTTGTCTCCAGAAAAATCTGGTAATCTTTCAAGAAACTTAAATGGATCTAGAGTAAAACTACGTGAGACATTTTCCGGAGCCATTGTTAAAAATAATTTGTTTATTTATTTCTCTCTAATTTCACTTAAGGTTATATAACCTTATTTTTAAATATTTGGAAGGTTTACTTATAACCATACAAAAAATAATGACGAGGGGAAAAATATGTTAGTACATAAGTATATGTGTTAACAATGTAATAATATTAAACAAAATGTGGAAAAAAAAATTTGGAGAACTAATTCTTTGCGAAGTACATATATTTTTAGGATAAGACCGCAAAAAAATAATAATACGTGTGTTTATTTAATATATTATATTAAATGTAATTGTTAAGCCAAAAAAAAATATATAGAAGAGAAAACAAATTATTATTTACGTTACAAAGACGAAAGGGTTTTTATAATTATAATGCTAATATAATATATGTAAGTTAATACTTAATAAAGTTGCACCAATGATATACCATGAATTTTCCATACTACTTCCAATAAGCCGGTGTTCAATGCCAAGAAATATGTATTTTAATTACTGGATGCATTCCTTTTTTTTATTGAATATTTTTATTTTAACTTTTTATTGGTATGCGGTATTTTTGTCGTCCTTAAAATAATTTATTTTATTTAGATTTTTACTATCTGAATTGTTCTTAGATATTAGTCTTCTTCTTGCACCAGTTTATTTTATAAAGTATTTATATATTTATTATTTTTTATTAATATATAGTTTTAGGAAAATGTCACATTTTTTTTATTTGTGTGATTTTTTTTCTTTTTTTTAATTTATTTATTTTTCTAAATTTTGATTGGTTTATTTCTCAGGCAAGTTTAAAAGAAAATTTTTGTTTTCACAGTTTTATTTCTATAACATGTTTTTTATGCCCGCAAGGACATTAAAATGTCCAGTATCAATCTTCACTTTGATATTATCAAGGATACCCGGGCATCCTACCGACTGCGCCAATTTTGTCTTAGATTTATTAAATAAAACAGAAAACTTTTAATTTAGTTTGTAAGTTTTTATTTTTTAGTTTTTTTTGTTAATAAAAGTAAACTTATAAATTATATTTTTGTTCTATTTTTTAGTTAATTTAAGTAAACTTATAATATTTGATGTTTTGTTTAATTTGATCAATGTTTAATTTATATTTTAACAAATTTATAGTATTTGATCCTTTTCACGGATCCTTAAAATGTTTAATTTGTATTTTAACAAATTTATAATATTTTGTCCTTTTCACGGATCATTAAAATGTTTAATTTATATTTTAACAAATTTATAATATTTTGTCCTTTTCACGGATCCTTGAAATTATATGACAGATATTAATTGTATGCTTGCTACTGCACTTTAATTTGCCAAACTGCGACTGACAACTCAACATCAAAATGATTTTTGCTTTATAGTAATAAAATAGAAGATAATGATAAATTGTTTTCAACAAAACTGAACATGATTGTGCATGCACAATAACAAGTAACAGTGAAAGCTTGGGCATGCAGAATAATATAGCGTTTGTCGTAAATTAACATACAAGTACTTGTTCAAAATATTGTGTGTACGTAAATCAATCGAACACTTAATTTATATACATACATATATATATATGTATGTAAGAAAGTGCGATCATTTTTGTTTACGCTTTAGTAATAGCGGAATCAAAATTGAGCGTGCAGAATCTTTTTTTTCTTTTTACTTCTCTTTTATACAACTTGTTTATAAAAGGAAGAAACAAGATTGTGCATGTTTGCTTATGGTAGTTCTTACTTGCATAGTAACAAAAAATAAGTTTGCTTCACCAAAAAGTTTCTACGAAAAATAAAATTTGTACAACGATATACAGTATGGGTATTCATATGCATATACGTAGTTGTAAACATGTTCATTAATATACATATGTACATTTGTACATACATGTGTGTTCATGTATGCAACATTATGTGTATGTATGTATATACACAACTTATAACTTCAATATTAAGTTGATTCCAAATTTCTAACAATCTGTCTGCTACTTGGGGAGTAAATCTTTTATACGAAAACATTTTGCTTTGGGCTTTTGAACGTTCGGCCAAGAAAAAATAGTACTTCAATATATCTCGTTTAGTTGACAGATTAATATCAGGTAATTCACAGGCAACGCCAAAAGAAAAAACATCATGAGAGACCAAATGTTGCAAACTACTGCGTTGGGTAACTGTTGGATTTTGCGATGAACCAGGCTCTGAATCCATTTTTTAAACGGTCACTAAAATAATTAAATATGTTTTTCATAGAATAATAATATAACTATTAACTATAATAGTTAGCAATGTTTTTACACTTACCTTTAAATCTTTTCTAAATTTCAAAATAGTTTGATTATTTGTTAGTTATTTCAAGTAACACTTCACTGAAATGACGCTCAAACAAAACTAGCATACACTGGAATATTATAAACAAACTAAAATAACAAACAAAAATAAAGAAGTCTATAAAGAAACTAAAAACAAAAAGAAATAAACAAACATAACACAGGGTGTGCACCCTGTGAAAAAATATGCCAATAATGTAAAGCGGAAATCAGTCCAGTCGTAACGTAAGGTTCGTAAGCTTCGTAAGTCAAAAAAAATTGAGCCAAAAAAATGGCCATGAAAGTAATATTATTGGACAAAATCATGAAAAAAAATGGAAAAATGCTCCAAAATTTGGACAAAAATGCCAGTAACTTTTGAACCGTTGGACCAATGTTGGAGATTTTTTTTGTAAATTGATCAAAATGAGCACACCTTTCCAACGCCCCTACTGGTTATTAAACCCGAATTATGGATGTGAACGTGTAGGTAATATTTCATACGAACGTCAATTTGGGAAAAAATCTACCAACATAAAGTAGGGAATCGATTTTAACGATAGAGGTATGGTTACTTTGGCAAATTTTCATGGAATAACCCATAGAATACGGAAATCATAGGGAAATTGTCGAAAAATAAATCGACCCGCCCTTATATATATATATTTTATAAAAATACATATTTGTCGCAAATAATTTTTTTCTTGTTTTTGTTAATTTAAATTCTTATCTGAATAAAAATATTTTAATGATATAAATGGCTTTCGCCATCTATCTCGCATGGTGAACAGCGCAAGGTTTATAAAACATAGCGTTTTATTGCGTTTCTCAGGCAGTTGCCTCAAAAATATCATAGTGAGTTCTAATAATTCTTTATAATCATCTCGTGGTAGTTTTTCACTGAGGATAGGCCGAGCAAAATCTATAACATTACTGGCTGATTCCTTAACATACCTTTTTGTTATTTGGTCATCTATTCTAAACCGAAATTTTTTTAAATTAAATTTTGGCCAAGCTTTTTTAAATCTTTCGAATATGGAAACATTTGGGCTGCCGTTTTTGTTGAATTGCACTTCAAACAAACTCCTCCAAATATTACGTCTTTTTAGACATTCTGTTTCTGATTGGGAATAAAAATCATCATTAATAATCTTCAGAGTTACTTGCAGCAGTAAATAACACATCTTTTTCTGGTTTTATTTTTTGCATATTAATCCTGTGAAAACTAAGGCAATGCTGTTTGCTCATGATCCGGTTGTTAATATAAATATTAATGTTGGGGATGAGCTAATTGCATTTGTATCATATCATCACTAGGTTTATATTTAGATAACAAATTGCAGTTTGATGTACACACATCATCACCAGGATCTCTTTTATTTTGAAAAGGTTGTACACCTTAGGATGCTATTTGCCAATGATTATAAAAAAAGCGTTTAGCCTTGTCAGCCTTTTATACGGTTTGAACTACGATTGGAACTCTGCTTTAACCGTGTTGTTCGTTATGTTTATGGTCTTGGGTATAGGACACGTGTGGCATCGTATGTAAGGTATTTTATTGGTTGTGATTTCAGAAGCTTATTAAATACACGGCTTCTTATTTTATTGTACAAAATTATAAAAAGTGGAACTCCACTAAGGGCTAGATTCTGCTTTGGAAGCTCAACAAAGACAAGTGTTATACTCCCACCAAGGTCCTCAATTGATAATGAAAAGATCGTTTTTTGTTCGTAGTACTACCCTTTGGAATTCAGTTGTTCCGTACACTGAGAGAAAATTTTCACATTCTATTTATAAAGTTAAGAAAATTGTACTTGAGAACATTTGAATTCTTTATACTGGTTAATGTCAAATGTTTCATACATCTTATTTTATCTCTTTTTATTAAAAACGGTTGCTGGATTTGTTGTCGTTCTTCGAGACTGTGCATTTAAGGGGGATTTTTTTATAAACTATAATTATTAAATATATAGTATTTTATAGAAACAAGTATATTTATATATAAAATGATAATGCCATATTGTATTATCTGGTTTAATTTGGCCCTAGGGGCTTATGAACTATTGAATCAATAAATAAGTAAATAAAAATAATTGTAATATTAGAATCTGCTGTAAATTGTTCTTGTTGTTTTGTTTTAGTTTCAATTTAATTTATTTTAATTTTAGAATTTACTTTGGAATTTTTCGCACTATTGATAAAATTGTTCAAAGGTTCTGTTATGGGCTTAAATGTATCTTTAAATTGTTAACAAGTATCAGGTTCACCAATTTTTATACTACGAAATTCTACATTTATTCTCTTCACCAACTCTTTTAAAACTTTTTCATTCATTTCTTTATCGGCCATCAGACCAACTATTCGTTAGTTAACAATGAGTTTTATTGTTGTAATATCTTTAAAGTTTGATGCTATACTAATTATCATATGATATATATTCTATAATTTATATTGTTATTATATAATCAAACTGCTTTCTATATCTCCCATCATTTTATTCATCATCTTTACTTATAGCCAAAAATCATGAAACTTTTCGTAGCCATTATCGCTACCAACATGATCAGCATATATGTTTTATATTTATTAATCATATTAGCATTATCTCTTATTAAATGTTTAGGAATTCTTGTATATGTTTGACATAAGCAGAATGAATCTTCATTTCTATGCACGTATATTGTTTTGTTTTTCACATGCAATAACATCGAATATCATAACTGAATTGTTTTGTGCTTCATCAGGAGGTATTACAGAATCATTATTTGAAAATGAGTAATATCCCATACCTTTAAATTTCAAAATTTCAGTCCATTAAGAATTTCTAGTAAGCTTATCATAACGTTAGTCTTTCCACAATTTAAAGAACTTACAATAAGCGCACGAATATAATTCGGCAATATAGAATTATGTTTAGTTTTTGAATTTATATTCGTTGAAGAATCCGAATTGCGAACAAAAATATTTTTATGTTGTTTTATTAAACGCATCTTTATAACTGAATGAAATAATTAAATATTATGTTTTTCTTACAGAATAAAATTAAATGGTGGTACGCTTCAACAACAATGTTAATTACAATAAAACTGTCAGAGGAAGAGGTTTAGTTAATAAATTGATAAATTTACTTCCTTTTGATAAGAATCACTACAGAACAAGTTACCGAATAGCAGCATTGAGAAAATAAATATAGTTTTCTTTCTGTACAGTTATTAAGTGAAATATATTCACACTTATTTCTAGAAATTTAAAAACAAGAAACATTAACAAGAAGGATACCAAACAAAGAAGTTTTAAAAAGGTGTACCCTAAAAGATTTTTTAATTAATTCTTTAAAAATGTTTGAGGATGTTTTAATGAATGAGCACAGGGAGTGCATACAATATTTCATCACGATGCTGGATGAAAATCAGGGGGCTAGTTCTCACTTTCGATTGCGAATAAGTTCTTGCTCGAACGTACGAGTAAATGCAATTTTGGAATTCTTTTATTCGATATCTAACAAAGCTTATCGAAATTTCTAATAACGGCATTCGATAGTGATCGATGATTCGAATGCAACTATACGTGTTTTTACTTGTAAACAAAAAAGCATTCGAAACAACGTTTAATGTTAAAAAGCAAAAGAACAAAATCAAAATGTAAGTTTAAATTAAAGTACATATGTATGTATAATATTTAAAATTTTAGATATTTAATAATAAATAATAAATTATTGTATTAATTTAGGTCAAAAATTACTATACCCAAAAAGAAATTCTCGCCAACTTTATATCGGAATACACTGATTTTGCTAAAAATATTTTGCCAAACAGTTCCCAAGGAAAAGCAAAATCCCACCAACTTTAGGAGCACCTCACAAGAAAACTAAACGCTTCTGGCCCACCAATAAAAGATGCCAAAGTATGGCGCAAGGTAATTAGAACAGAAAAACATTTTCTATTAGATTTTTGATGATTTATTTTTATAAAGGTTTACGCCGATCAAAAACAAAATGTTAGAAAGAAACTTTCGTTTAATAATTCTTCAAAAAACGAACAGGCGGTGGCTCTTATGAAGAGAAAGTTCTTTCACATGTAGAGGAACAATTAATGGTTGCAGCAGGTATGGATGTCACTGTAAAGGGTCTAAGTAATATTCTATGCTTTGGATCTGAAAATCATTGCACACCAACCAACGAAAATTATGTGTCAATAGCAACATCACAACCAAATAATGAAATGGCATGTCCATCACCATGTTTAATTTCAGACAGTGAAGGGCAGGTACAACGTAACTTTTCCTCCTTAATGGAAATTGAGTTTGATGTAGAAGAAAAGAGCCTTCTAAAACCAACAAAAATATAAAGAATTGCCACAAATAAGGGTTAAAGAAAATAAAACAAATTTGTTAAAAAAAACATTATGTCTGTTGAACAAAGGCAACAGGAAATGTTGAAAAGACTAGATAAGCTTATTGAAATAAGTAATAAAAGAGTGGAATTGAAGGTGACGGAAGTCGAACTTGCTAATCAATTGCTAGAAATAAACAAAAAAAAACTCAAAATGAGTGAAATGGAACACGAATTGACCACACAAATAAAAGCAATGGAGTTACGAATACGTAGAAAAGAATTGAATATGTGTACATATCCTCACCTTTCCAACGATAGTTTTCGAGTTATGGATGTGAACGTGTAGGTAATATTTCATACGAACGTCAATTTGGGAAAAAATCTACCAACAAAAAGTAGGGAATCGATTTTAACGATAGAGGTATGGTTCCTTTGGCAAATTTTCATGGAATAACCCATAGAATACGAAAATCATAGGGAAATTGTCGAAAAATAAATCGACCCGCCCTAATATTTATATATTTTATAAAAATACATATTTGTCGCAAATAATTTTTTTCTTGTTTTTGTTAATTTAAATTCTTATCTGAATAAAAATATTTTAATGATATAAATGGCTTTCGCCATCTATCTCGCATGGTGAACAGCGCAAGGTTTATAAAACATAGCGTTATATTGCGTTTCTCAGGCAGTTGCCTCAAAAATATCATAGTGAGTTCTAATAATTCTTTATAATCATCTCGTGGTAGTTTTTCACTGAGGATAGGCCGAGCAAAATCTATAACATTACTGGCTGATTCCTTAACATAACGTTTTGTTATTTGGTCATCTATTCTAAACCGAAAATTTTTAAAATTAAATTTTGGCCAAGCTTTTTTAAATCTTTCGAATATGGAAACATTTGGGCTGCCGTTTTTGTTGAATTGCACTTCAAACAAACTCCTCCAAATATTACGTCTTTTTAGATATTCTGTTTCTGATTGGGAATAAAAATCATCATTAATAATCTTCAGAGTTACTTGCAGCAGTAAATAACACATCTTTTTCTGGTTTTATTTTTTGCATATTAATCCGGTGAAAACTAAGGCAATGCTGTTTGCTCATGATCCGGTTGTTAATATAAATATTAATGTTGGGGATGAGCTTATTGCATTTGCATCATATCATCGATCACTAGGTTTATATTTAGATAACAAATTGCAGTTTGATGTACACATTAATAACATCATCGCCAGGATCTCTTTTATTTTGAAAAGGTTGTACACGTTAGGATGCTATTTGCCAATGATTATAAAAAAAGCGTTTAGCCTTGTCAGTGTGTTTGCCCATTATTTTATACGGTTTGAACTACGATTGGAACTCTGCTTTAACCGTGTTGTTCGTTATTTTTATGGTCTTGGGTATAGGACACGTGTGGCGTCGTATGTAAGGTGTTTTATTGGTTGTGATTTCAGAAGCTTATTAAATACACGGCTACTTATTTTATTGTACAAAATAAAAAACTAAGGGCTAGATTCTGTTTTGGAAGCTCAGCAAGGACAAGTGTTATACTCCCACCAAGGTACTCAATTGATAATGAAAAGATCGTTTTTTGTTCGTTGTACTACCCTTTGGAATTCAGTTGTTCCGTACACTGAGAGAAAATTTTCACATTCTATTTATAAAGTTAAGAAAATTGTACTTGAGAACATTTGAATTCTTTATACTGGTTAATGTCAAATGTTTCATACATCTTATTTTATCTCTTTTTATTAAAAACGGTCGCTGGATTTGTTGTCGTTCTTCGAGACTGTGCATTTAAGGGGGATTTTTTTATAAACTATAATTATTAAATATATAGTATTTTATAGAAACAAGTATATTTATATATAAAATGATAATGCCATATTGTATTTCCTGGTTTAATTTGGCCCTAGGGGCTTATGAACTATTGAATCAATAAATAAGTAAATAAAAATAATTGTAATATTAGAATCTGCTGTAAATTGTTCTTGTTGTTTTGTTTTAGTTTCAATTTAATTTATTTTAATTTTAGAATTTACTTTGGTATTTTTCGCACTATTGATAAAATTGTTCAAAGGTTCTGTTATGGGTTTAAATGTATCTTTAAATTGTTAACAAGTATCAGGTTCACCAATTTTTATACTACGAAATTCTACATTTATTCTCTTCACCAACTCTTTTAAAACTTTTTCATTCATTTCTTTATCGGCCATCAGATCAACTATTCGTTTCTTAACAATGAGTTTTATTGTTGTAATATCTTTAAAGTTTGATGCTATACTAATTAACATATGATATATATTCTATAATTTATATTGTTATAATATAATCAAACTGCTTTCTATATCTCTCATCATCTTTACTTATAGCCAAAAATCATGAAACTTTTCGTAGCTATTATCGCTACCAACATGATCAGCATATATGTTTTATATTCATTAATCATATTAGCATTATCTCTTATTAAATGTTTAGGAATTCTTGTATATGTTTGACATAAGCAGAATGAATCTTCATTTCTATGCACGTATATTGTTTTGTTTTTCACATGCAATAACATCGAATATCATAACTGAATTGTTTTGTGCTTCATCAGGAGGTATTACAGAATCATTATTTGAAAACGTGTAATATCCCATACTTTTAAATTTCAAAATTTCATTCCATTAAGAATTTCTAGTAAGCTTATCATAACGTTAGTCTTTCCACAATTTGAAGAACTTACAATAAGCGCACGAATATAATTCGGTAATATAGAATTATGTTTAGTTTTTGAATTTATATTCGTTGAAGAATCCGTATTGCGAACAAAAATATTTTGAAATAATTAAATATTATGTTTTTCTTACAGAATAAAATAAAATGGTGGTACGCTTTAACAACAATAGCTTTGTTTCTTTACTTTTTGGGTAAAGTTCGTGAAAATGAGAGTTAGCATAAATTTCTCTCACAAAGATACAAAATTACACAAAAGTACGGAAACAGAAAAAACCATTTTTAGCCCAAAATAAAAAGTCAAAGTGTTTTAACAGTCTTAACAAACCAATAAAAGTTTGCGCCACTTTTGAAAAATTGTATATTATCTGTAGAAATAAACTATATATTACCAAAAATAGAACAATACAAACACTTTTACAATAACTTACATAATTTTTCTTGATATTTTAATATAAAACTCGATTTATATCGAGCTTTCTCAGAGATCGCACTATACGGGTTGTTATAGATGGGGTTTCATCAAACGAGTTCAAGATTCATTCAGGGGTACCGCAAGGCTCCGTTCTTTCTCCTACTCTATTTCTTATTTTTCTAAATGACCTCTTATGTCAAACTTCCAACCCTATCTATTCTTTTGCAGATGACAGCAACCTTTGCCATTCGTATTCATTTGGTTACAGACCAGGCGTGTCCGATGTTTGTGCTATGAGACAGAACATGAATGATACGCTTGGCCGTGACCTAGACATAATCTCAGAATGGGGTCGTGCGAATAGGGTCGAATTTAATGCCCGAAAGACCCAATGTTGCGTACTGACGCATAAACGCGCGACGGATCAAGGTGCCTCATCTGTATGTATGGGTGGTATAAATATTGAGGAAACAGAATCTCTTGATGTTCTGGGCATGAGGATACAATGTGATGTCCGATGGACTGAACATATATTTAAGGTGTCGAAAGAAGCATTCAAGTGCCTCGGTTTTTTGAAACGGTGTAAGATATACTTCACTCCATCTGATCTCCTTACTATTTATACCACCTATATCCGACCGCGAATGGAATACAACTCTCATGTGTGGGCCGGTGCTTCAAAGTCTATTTTGGAGCTTCTCGACCGCGTGCAGGAGAGGGCGAAGGTTCTCATTGGCGACAGTAGGGTATCCAATTCTATTGACTCCCTTGAGCACCGTCGCAATGTGGGTTGTACTTGCCTATTTTATCGTTACTACAACGGGATGTGTTCTGATGAAATTAGGGATTTGGTTCCCGAAGCCCATAGCTTTGTTCGTAATACACGTTTTTCCTCAAGAGCCCATCCTTTTGTGGTCGATTGGCCGGTGAATCGTACAACGCATTACAGGGAAAATTCGTTTTTTGGCCGGACTGTTCGTATGTGGAATAACCTTCCTGCTGAAGTCTTCCCTCTCACTTACAACATGAATAATTCAAGTCGAATAAAACTTTTTAACACTATTTTATTCCACAACACTTTCCAAAATTTTGTTCATTAGAATTTTTCCATACCTTTTTTTGTTTTGTTTATGTTTTACAGCTGTTTAACAATTTACACGAAGAAAAAGTTTGGGCTGTTTCGTGCAAGAAGAAGAAGAATTTAAATCTCTCAAACTCGCTCTCTTTTACACAAATTTAAAGTACGGGAACGCTTTTCGTGCAAATTGGGATCCCGAGGGATCCCAAAGTAGAGTAAAGAAACAGAGCTAATGTTAATTACAATAAAACTGTCAGAGGAAGAGGTTTAGTTAATAAATTGATAAATTTACTTCCTTTTGATAAGAATCACTACAGAACAAATTACCGAATAGCAGCATTGAGAAAATAAATATAGTTTTCTTTCTGTACAGTTATTAAGTGAAATATATTCACACTTATTTCTAGAAATTTAAAAACAAGAAACATTAACAAGAAGGATACCAAACAAAGAAGTTTTAAAAAGGTGTACCCTAAAAGATTTTTTAATTAATTCTTTAAAAATGTTTGAGGATGTTTTAATGAATGAGCACAGGGAGTGCATACAATATTTCATCACGATGCTGGATGAAAATCAGGGGGCTAATTCTCACTTTCGATTGCGAATAAGTTCTTGCTCGAACGTACGAGTAAATGCAATTTTGGAATTCTTTTATTCGATATCTAACAAAGCTTATCGAAATTTCTAATAACGGCATTCGATAGTGATCGATGATTCGAATGCAACTATACGTGTTTTTACTTGTAAACAAAAAAGCATTCGAAACAACGTTTAATGTTAAAAAGCAAAAGAACAAAATCAAAATGTAAGTTTAAATTAAAGTACATATGTATGTATAATATTTAAAATTTTAGATATTTAATAATAAATAATAAATTATTGTATTAATTTAGGTCAAAAATTACTATACCCAAAAAGAAATTCTCGCCAACTTTATATCGGAATACACTGATTTTGCTAAAAATATTTTGCCAAACAGTTCCCAAGGAAAAGCAAAATCCCACCAACTTTAGGAGCACCTCACAAGAAAACTAAACGCTTCTGGCCCACCAATAAAAGATGCCAAAGTATGGCGCAAGGTAATTAGAACAGAAAAACATTTTCTATTAGATTTTTGATGATTTCTTTTTATAAAGGTTTACGCCGATCAAAAACAAAATGTTAGAAAGAAACTTTCGTTTAATAATTCTTCAAAAAAACGAACAGGCGGTGGCCCTTATGAAGAGAAAGTTCTTTCACATGTAGAGGAACAATTAATGGTTGCAGCAGGTATGGATGTCACTGTAAAGGGTCTAAGTAATATTCTATGCTTTGGATCTGAAAATCATTGCACACCAACCAACGAAAATTATGTGTCAATAGCAACATCACAACCAAATAATGAAATGGCATGTCCATCACCATGTTTAATTTCAGACAGTGAAGGGCAGGTACAACGTAACTTTTCCTCCTTAATGGAAATTGAGTTTGATGTAGAAGAAAAGAGCCTTCTAAAACCAACAAAAATATAAAGAATTGCCACATATAAGGGTTAAAGAAAATAAAACAAATTTGTTAAAAAAAACATTATGTCTGTTGAACAAAGGCAACAGGAAATGTTGAAAAGACTAGATAAGCTTATTGAAATAAGTAATAAAAGAGTGGAATTGAAGGTGACGGAAGTCGAACTTGCTAATCAATTGCTAGAAATAAACAAGAAAAAACTCAAAATGAGTGAAATGGAACACGAATTGACCACACAAATAAAAGCAATGGAGTTACGAATACGTAGAAAAGAATTGAATATGTGTACATATCCTCACCTTTCCAACGCGCCTACTGGTTATTAAACCCGATCGATAGTTTTCGAGTTATGGATGTGAACGTGTAGGTAATATTTCATACGAACGTCAATTTGGGAAAAAATCTACCAACAAAAAGTAGGGAATCGATTTTAACGATAGAGGTATGGTTCCTTTGGCAAATTTTCATGGAATAACCCATAGAATACGAAAATCATAGGGAAATTGTCGAAAAATAAATCGACCCGCCCTAATATTTATATATTTTATAAAAATACATATTTGTCGCAAATAATTTTTTTCTTGTTTTTGTTAATTTAAATTCTTATCTGAATAAAAATATTTTAATGATATAAATGGCTTTCGCCATCTATCTCGCATGGTGAACAGCGCAAGGTTTATAAAACATAGCGTTATATTGCGTTTCTCAGGCAGTTGCCTCAAAAATATCATAGTGAGTTCTAATAATTCTTTATAATCATCTCGTGGTAGTTTTTCACTGAGGATAGGCCGAGCAAAATCTATAACATTACTGGCTGATTCCTTAACATAACGTTTTGTTATTTGGTCATCTATTCTAAACCGAAATTTTTTAAAATTAAATTTTGGCCAAGCTTTTTTAAATCTTTCGAATATGGAAACATTTGGGCTGCCGTTTTTGTTGAATTGCACTTCAAACAAACTCCTCCAAATATTACGTCTTTTTAGATATTCTGTTTCTGATTGGGAATAAAAATCATCATTAATAATCTTCAGAGTTACTTGCAGCAGTAAATAACACATCTTTTTCTGGTTTTATTTTTTGCATATTAATCCGGTGAAAACTAAGGCAATGCTGTTTGCTCATGATCCGGTTGTTAATATAAATATTAATGTTGGGGATGAGCTTATTGCATTTGCATCATATCATCGATCACTAGGTTTACATTTAGATAACAAATTGCAGTTTGATGTACACATTAATAACATCATCGCCAGGATCTCTTTTATTTTGAAAAGGTTGTACACGTTAGGATGCTATTTGCCAATGATTATAAAAAAAGCGTTTAGCCTTGTCAGTGTGTTTGCCCATTATTTTATACGGTTTGAACTACGATTGGAACTCTGCTTTAACCGTGTTGTTCGTTATTTTTATGGTCTTGGGTATAGGACACGTGTGGCGTCGTATGTAAGGTATTTTATTGGTTGTGATTTCAGAAGCTTATTAAATACACGGCTACTTATTTTATTGTACAAAATAAAAAACTAAGGGCTAGATTCTGCTTTGGAAGCTCAACAAGGACATGTGTTATACTCCCACCAAGGTACTCAATTGATAATGAAAAGATCGTTTTTTGTTCGTTGTACTACCCTTTGGAATTCAGTTGTTCCGTACACTGAGAGAAAATTTTCACATTCTATTTATAAAGTTAAGAAAATTGTACTTGAGAACATTTGAATTCTTTATACTGGTTAATGTCAAATGTTTCATACATCTTATTTTATCTCTTTTTATTAAAAACGGTCGCTGGATTTGTTGTCGTTCTTCGAGACTGTGCATTTAAGGGGGATTTTTTCATAAACTATAATTATTAAATATATAGTATTTTATAGAAACAAGTATATTTATATATAAAATGATAATGCCATATTGTATTTCCTGGTTTAATTTGGCCCTAGGGGCTTATGAACTATTGAATCAATAAATAAGTAAATAAAAATAATTGTAATATTAGAATCTGCTGTAAATTGTTCTTGTTGTTTTGTTTTAGTTTCAATTTAATTTATTTTAATTTTAGAATTTACTTTGGTATTTTTCGCACTATTGATAAAATTGTTCAAAGGTTCTGTTATGGGTTTAAATGTATCTTTAAATTGTTAACAAGTATCAGGTTCACCAATTTTTATACTACGAAATTCTACATTTATTCTCTTCACCAACTCTTTTAAAACTTTTTCATTCATTTCTTTATCGGCCATCAGATCAACTATTCGTTACTTAACAATGAGTTTTATTGTTGTAATATCTTTAAAGTTTGATGCTATACTAATTAACATATGATATATATTCTATAATTTATATTGTTATAATATAATCAAACTGCTTTCTATATCTCTCATCATCTTTACTTATAGCCAAAAATCATGAAACTTTTCGTAGCTATTATCGCTACCAACATGATCAGCATATATGTTTTATATTCATTAATCATATTAGCATTATCTCTTATTAAATATTTAGGAATTCTTGTATATGTTTGACATAAGCAGAATGAATCTTCATTTCTATGCACGTATATTGTTTTGTTTTTCACATGCAATAACATCGAATATCATAACTGAATTGTTTTGTGCTTCATCAGGAGGTATTACAGAATCATTATTTGAAAACGTGTAATATCCCATACTTTTAAATTTCAAAATTTCATTCCATTAAGAATTTCTAGTAAGCTTATCATAACGTTAGTCTTTCCACAATTTGAAGAACTTACAATAAGCGCACGAATATAATTCGGTAATATAGAATTATGTTTAGTTTTTGAATTTATATTCGTTGAAGAATCCGTATTGCGAACAAAAATATTTTGAAATAATTAAATATTATGTTTTTCTTACAGAATAAAATAAAATGGTGGTACGCTTTAACAACAATAGCTTTGTTTCTTTACTTTTTGGGTAAAGTTCGTGAAAATGAGAGTTAGCATAAATTTCTCTCACAAAGATACAAAATTACACAAAAGTACGGAAACAGAAAAAACCATTTTTAGCCCAAAATAAAAAGTCAAAGTGTTTTAACAGTCTTAACAAACCAATAAAAGTTTGCGCCACTTTTGAAAAATTGTATATTATCTGTAGAAATAAACTATATATTACCAAAAATAGAACAATACGAACACTTTTACAATAACTTACATAATTTTTCTTGATATTTTAATATAAAACTTTTTAACACTATTTTATTCCACAACACTTTCCAAAATTTTGTTCATTAGAATTTTTCCATACCTTTTTTTGTTTTGTTTATGTTTTACAGCTGTTTAACAATTTACACGAAGAAAAAGTTTGGGCTGTTTCGTGCAAGAAGAAGAAGAATTTAAATCTCTCAAACTCGCTCTCTTTTACACAAATTTAAAGTACGGGAACGCTTTTCGTGCAAATTGGGATCCCGAGGGATCCCAAAGTAGAGTAAAGAAACAGAGCTAATGTTAATTACAATAAAACTGTCAGAGGAAGAGGTTTAGTTAATAAATTGATAAATTTACTTCCTTTTGATAAGAATCACTACAGAACAAATTACCGAATAGCAGCATTGAGAAAATAAATATAGTTTTCTTTCTGTACAGTTATTAAGTGAAATATATTCACACTTATTTCTAGAAATTTAAAAACAAGAAACATTAACAAGAAGGATACCAAACAAAGAAGTTTTAAAAAGGTGTACCCTAAAAGATTTTTTAATTAATTCTTTAAAAATGTTTGAGGATGTTTTAATGAATGAGCACAGGGAGTGCATACAATATTTCATCACGATGCTGGATGAAAATCAGGGGGCTAATTCTCACTTTCGATTGCGAATAAGTTATTGCTCGAACGTACGAGTAAATGCAATTTTGGAATTCTTTTATTCGATATCTAACAAAGCTTATCGAAATTTCTAATAACGGCATTCGATAGTGATCGATGATTCGAATGCAACTATACGTGTTTTTACTTGTAAACAAAAAAGCATTCGAAACAACGTTTAATGTTAAAAAGCAAAAGAACAAAATCAAAATGTAAGTTTAAATTAAAGTACATATCTATATATATAAAATAGGATGTGTGTATGTATGTATGTATGTATGTATGTAACGTATGGACTCCAAAACGGCTGGGCCGATTTTGATGAAATTTTCAGGGAATCTTCAGAATCTTCAGGCGGGTGACACTGTGAAGTCTGATTTTTGATTTTTGGTCTGGGGGCGGAGGGGCGTGGCAAAATCCATAACTTGAGAACGGCTAGACCGATGTAGACGATTTTTTTTTTAAATTATCGCCATGGTCCAACTTAGGTTTTTACGGAAAGAAAATTTTGCCCCGCCCACTTTTACGCCCACTTTTTTCGATTTAGCTAAAATCAGAAAACGGCTCCATCGAGTTGACTAATTTTTCTTTCAAATGTTCGTATTAATCAACTTTAAGTTTTCATCGAAAGAAAATTTACCACGCCTACTTTTACGCCCACTTTTTCTATTAAGCGCATGACTTGAGAACGGCTTGACCGATTTGGACGATTTTTTTCTTTAAAATGATTGCCATGGTCCAACTTAGGTTTTTACGGAAAGAAAATTTTGCCCCACCCACTTTTACGCCCACTTTTTTCGAATTACCTAATCAGAAAACGGCTCCATCGATTTTGTCAGAGAATGCGGTCGTGAAATAAAATCAATTTTATTTCGAGGACGTTTTTTCTAATGCTCTCACATATAGACACTTATCCTCTTAACAATGTGCCATACTTTCATTCAATTTCATACATTTTGTAAACAAAGAAAAATAAGAACAAAAGAAAAAGAAAGAAATGAGAGAGAATTTGAAGTTACTTCAATTCTGCTTTATCATATATCATTAATCGATGATAAACAACTTTGTGTACTCTTGCATTTAAGATACCTACATTTTGTGCACATTTTTGAGTTTTACTCAAAACCTGATAAAAAATAACGGTACATTCAAACAAACCTTGCTTTCAATTGCTCGCTGATTGCATTTGAATTGTTTTGCGTTAATTGCTGTTTTGTGCACATAAGTCAAAAACCTAAAAGTGAAATCAATTTAGTAAATAGGTGTTTCGCAATTTGCAATAATAAAATAAGTTTCTAAATTATTTTTAATGACAATTCATCAAATAGGTATTCATCAAACAGGTAATATAATTGTGGTTCCAACAAACAATAAAATGTTAAAAAAGTAAAAAACAAAACACATCATTGTTCCTTTTGCACGATTTCAGTTTACTAAAATGCCACAAAAAAAACAGCCATTGCTAAAAAAACTACCGCAACACGGAAGCAGAGGGAAAGAAGAGCCTCTGAATCAGCTGAGGAACGCGAATCACGTCTTCAGGAAAATCGCGAAAGGGCATCTACGTCTAGAGCCGCAGAAACGGAAAGAGAACGCGAATCACATCTTCAGGAAAATCGCGAAAGGGCATCTACGACCAGAACCGCAGAAACGGAAAGAGAACGCGAATCACGTCTTCAGGAAAATCGCGAAAGGGGCATCTACGTCTAGAGCCGCAGAAACGGAAAGAGAACGCGAACCATGTCTTCAGAAAAATCGCGAAAGGGCATCTACGACCAGAACCGCAGAAACGGAAAGAGAACGCGAATCACGTCTTCAGGAAAATCGCGAAAGGGCATCTACGTCTAGAGCCGCAGAAACGGAAAGAGAACGCGAATCACGTCTTCAGGAAATGCGCGAAAGGGCATCTACGTCTAGAGCTGCTGAGACATCCCAACAGCATGTCGAAAGACTTGCTGCCAATCGCTCCCGAATGACTCGATCAAGAGAAAGAATCGATTTAAAGTTGGCGGCATTTCACTACAATAGGGACGATGACTACCGCAATCACAAGGACGTAGTGATTGGCGCAATGGAGAAAGTTTGCTTACATTGTCGTGCTCTGAAGTTCGCTAAGGAATCCTCGGGAATGTGTTGTTCGAACGGTAAAGTTGTTTTACCACCAATGATTGAGCCGCCTGAACCCCTACAAAGTTATATTTCTGGCGCCAATCCGATTTCTAAGCACTTCCTTCAAAACATCCGAAACTACAACTCATGCTTTCAAATGACGTCCTTCGGAGCAACTAATATCATTAACAACGCCGGTTAGATGCCCACCTTCAAAGTGCAAGGCCAAATCTACCACAGAATTGGATCGTTACTCCCACTTCCCAATGATGATGCCAAGTTTCTCCAAATTTATTTCACTGGCAATGAAGCTAAAGAGGTTGAACAGCGTTGCGCAATCAGTACTGCAGTTAGACGGGAAATCGTTTCAAGTCTTCAAGCTATGTTACATGAACACAACAGCCTCATCCGTCTATTCAAAATAGCCCTAGACCAGATGCCGGCAGATGATTATACGGTTGTGATAAGAGCTGATAAGGCACCGGCTGGTGAGCATGAGCGGCGCTTCAATGTACCGGTGATAGGTGACGTCGCAGTTATGGTAGGCACAGACTTCGAGCGACGCGATATTATCATCCATCGCCGGAATGCAAGTGTTCAACGCATTCCGGAAACTCATCGATCGTATGATGCACTACAATATCCACTGCTTTTCCCACGGGGTGAGGATGGGTATCATTTCAACGTAATGCAGATGAACCCCAACTCAAATAGAGAGTCGACAAAAAAAGTTTCCTGTATGGACTTTTATGCCTATCGCCTTATGGTCAGGCCAAATGAATGTAATTATTTGTTGAAATGTCGTGAAGTCTTCCATCAATTTATTGTCGACATGTACGCGAAAATTGAAAGTGAACGTCTGCTCTTCATTCGGTTGCATCAGCAAAAGCTACGCGTCGAAGAATATGTCCACTTGCGTGATGCCATCGCCAATGATGGAAACGCTGCGAATATCGGCCAAATGGTGATCTTGCCAGCGACATACACAGGTAGTCCGCGACACATGCACCAGTACGCTCAAGATGCTATGACATACGTGCGCAAGTTTGGACGGCCAGACCTCTTCATCACTTTCACATGCAACCCAGCATGGAAAGACATCACCGACCTTTTATTTACCGGCCAAAGTTCGACACACAGACACGATATCCTCGCCCGAGTATTCAAACAAAAGTTGACAAGGCTGGTGGATGTCATCACCAAAAATCAGATATTTGGCGAAACTCTGTGCTGGATGTACTCTGTTGAATGGCAGAAGCGAGGCCTGCCACATGCCCATATTTTAGTTTGGCTAAAACAAAAAATCATGCGAACGCAAATTGATGACGTGATTTCTGCAGAACTCCCGAATCCCATAGCAGATCCGGTTCTATTTGAATCAATCCGAAAACACATGATCCACGGGCCTTGCGGTGAACTGAACACAAATTCACCATGCATGAAAGAAGGCAAGTGTACAAAGCGCTATCCACGCGAGCTGCTCCAAGAAACTCAAACAGGAGGCGATGGATATCCTCTGTATAGGCGAAGAAAGGTGAATAACGGTGGATACACAACTTCAATTAAAATGCGCAATGTAGATGTTGACGTCGATAACAGATGGATAGTGCCCTACTCACCGCTGCTTTCAAAAATGTTTGATGCCCACATCAATGTTGAGTACTGTAATTCGGTGAAGTCGATCAAATATATTTGCAAATACGTCAACAAAGGCAGCGACATGGCAGTATTCGGGCTTGCCAATCAAACTGACGAAATCACACAATTCCAGATGGGGCGTTACATCAGCAGCAATGAAGCAGTTTGGCGTATACTTTCATTCAACATCTACGAGCGATATCCAACAGTTCAACATCTAGCTGTTCATTTGGAAAATGGCCAGCGTGTTTATTTCACCGAACGAAATGCTGAAAATAGAGCCGAACAGCCGCCACACACCACTCTCACCGCTTTCTTTGAATTGTGTGCAACCGACAATTTCGCCAAAACTTTAATATATCCTGAAATTCCTAAATATTACACATGGAACATGTCGTCAAAGAAGTTTATGAGAAGAAAGCGTGGTGCGATTGTCGCAGAATATGCTGGTGTGCATTCTTCTGATGCTTTGGGACGTGTCTACACTGTTCATCCGAATAATGCTGAATGCTATTATTTGCGATTGTTATTGCATACGACCAAAGGTCCAACATCATTCGCCGCCTTGAAAACCATACATGGGAATGAATGTCAGACTTATAGAGAAGCGTGTTTCCGATTGGGCCTGCTTGAAAGTGATCAGCATTGGGACACAGCGCTAACAGAGGCGTCACTCACGTGTCACCCAAAACAAATACGCACTTTGTTTGCGATAATTTTAACAACATGTTCACCATCTAATCCACGAGAACTGTGGGAAACGCATCGCGAAAGCTTAGGTGAAGACATTCTCAGGCAATCACGTGAAACATATCCTAACCAGGAGTATACGGACGAGATTTTCAACCAAACTCTATTGTTGATTGAGGACATGTGCATATCCATCAACAACAAAGTCCTTATTCAACTTGGAATGCCGGCTCCGATACGGGACATAAACAGCGTTCAAGACAGAGACCTGGTGCGAGAACAGCACTTCGATGTCAACCAGCAACAACAATATGTGGAAACTCAAACAAGGCGGTTGGTTGATGATCAAAAAACTGCTTACGCAAAAATCATGCAACGGATAACAAACGGAAATGGGGGACTTTTTTTCCTCGATGCACCAGGAGGAACAGGTAAAACATTTCTCATCAATTTAATATTGGCGTCGGTTCGAATGCAGAATTGGATTGCACTCGCAGTGGCATCATCGGGAATTGCATCAACGCTATTAGACGGCGGACGCACTGCACACTCAGCACTGAAACTTCCATCGAATTTGAACCAGGTAGAAACACCAACTTGCAACATCAGCAAAAACTCCGGCATGGCCAAAATCCTTAAAACGTGCAAAATTATTATTTGGGACGAATGCACAATGGCCCATAAGAAAATGCTCGAAGCGCTTGACCGGACTCTACGTGATTTTCGAGGAAACAACCAACCGATGGGAGGCGCTCTTATTCTTCTTGCTGGTGATTTCCGTCAAACTTTGCCCGTTATTCCAAGATCAATGCCCGCAGATGAGCTGAACGCATGCTTGAAAGCTTCATACCTTTGGAACCAAGTCGAGAAAATAACGCTATCGACGAACATGCGTGTGCATTTGTTGCAAGACCCGTCTGCCCAAACATTCTCAAAACAACTTTTGGACATTGGTAATGGAAAAATTCCAATTAATTGCGCCACGAACGAGATTTCGTTCCCGCCTAACTTCTGTCAAATGCAAATGAATATTCAAGCCGTCGTCGACAAGGTATTCCCAAGTCTAACAACCTCCTACAAAAATCCGGATTGGCTGTACGAACGTGCAATTTTGGCACCAAAAAATGACGATGTCAACAAGCTCAATGAGCAAATTCAATTGAAACTGCCCGGCAAATTATTCAAATACAAATCGATCGACACAGTAATGGCTGAAGAACAAGCCGTCAATTATCCCACTGAATTTTTGAATTCATTGGAACCATCCGGAATGTCACCGCATGTACTAACATTAAAGGTTGGGTCACCGGTAATTCTTATTCGCTACTTAAACGCACAAAGTTATGCAACGGAACCAGATTGACCATCAAAAACTGTTCACCAAATTTAATCGAGGCAACAATCATCGGTGACAGATTCAAAGGCGAAGACGTACTTATTCCACGAATTCCGATGATTTCCAACGATTTACCATTTGAATTCAAGCGGCTCCAATTCCCTTTGCGTCTTGCCTTTGCTATTACCATCAACAAAGCACAAGGTCAATCATTGACTATTGCTGGCTTAATTTTGGAAAATTCATGTTTTTCACACGGCCAGTTGTATGTGGCTTGCTCCCGAGTTGGCACCCCAAAAAATTTATACGTTTTTACACCAAATAAAAAAACAAAAAACATTGTCTATCCGCTAGCCTTAAGATGAAGTAATCAATAAATATAATTTCCCACCAACTTTGGGAGCACCTCACAAGAAAACTACATAAATGCTTCTGGCCCACCAATAAAAGATGCCAAAGTATGGCGTAAGGTAATTAGAACAGAAAAACATTTTCTATTAGATTTTTGATGATTTCTTTTTATAAAGGTTTACGCCGATCAAAAACAAAATGTTAGAAAGAAACTTTCGTTTAATAATTCTACAAAAAAACGAACAGGCGGTGGCCCTTATGAAGAGAAAGTTCTTTCACATGTAGAGGAACAATTAATGGTTGCAGCAGGTATGGATGTCGCTGTAAAGGGTCTAAGTAATATTCTATGCTTTGGATCTGAAAATCATTGCACACCAACCAACGAAAATTATGTGTCAATAGCAACATCACAACCAAATAATGAAATGGCATGTCCATCACCATGTTTAATTTCAGACAGTGAAGGGCAGGTACAACGTAACTTTTCCTCCTTAATGGAAATTGAAGAAAAGAGCCTTCTAAAACCAACAAAAATATAAAGAATTGCCAAAAATAAGGGTTAAAGAAAATAAAACAAATTTGTTAAAAAAAACATTATGTCTGTTGAACAAAGGCAACAGGAAATGTTGAAAAGACTAGATAAGCTTATTGAAATAAGTAATAAAAGAGTGGAATTGAAGGTGACGGAAGTCGAACTTGCTAATCAATTGCTAGAAATAAATAAGAAAAAACTCAAAATGAGTGAAATGGAACACGAATTGACCACACAAATAAAAGCAATGGAGTTACAAATACGTAGAAAAGAATTGGATATGTGTACATATCCTCACCTTTCCAACGCGCCTACTGGTTATTAAACCCGATCGATAGTTTTCGAGTTATGGATGTGAACGTGTAGGTAATATTTCATACGAACGTCAATTTGGGAAAAAATCTACCAACAAAAAGTAGGGAATCGATTTTAACGATAGAGGTATGGTTCCTTTGGCAAATTTTCATGGAATAACCCATAGAATACGGAAATCATAGGGAAATTGTCGAAAAATAAATCGACCCGCCCTAATATTTATATATTTTATAAAAATACATATTTGTCGCAAATAATTTTTTTCTTGTTTTTGTTAATTTAAATTCTTATCTGAATAAAAATATTTTAATGATATAAATGGCTTTCGCCATCTATCTCGCATGGTGAACAGCGCAAGGTTTATAAAACATAGCGTTATATTGCGTTTCTCAGGCAGTTGCCTCAAAAATATCATAGTGAGTTCTAATAATTCTTTATAATCATCTCGTGGTAGTTTTTCACTGAGGATAGGCCGAACAAAATCTATAAAATTACTGGCTGATTCCTTAACATAACGTTTTGTTATTTGGTCATCTATTCTAAACCGAAATTTTTTAAAATTAAATTTTGGCCAAGCTTTTTTAAATCTTTCGAATATGGAAACATTTGGGCTGCCGTTTTTGTTGAATTGCACTTCAAACAAACTCCTCCAAATATTACGTCTTTTTAGATATTCTGTTTCTGATTGGGAATAAAAATCATCATTAATAATCTTCAGAGTTACTTGCAGCAGTAAATAACACATCTTTTTCTGGTTTTATTTTTTGCATATTAATCCGGTGAAAACTAAGGCAATGCTGTTTGCTCATGATCCGGTTGTTAATATAAATATTAATGTTGGGGATGAGCTAATTGCATTTGCATCATATCATCGATCACTAGGTTTATATTTAGATAACAAATTGCAGTTTGATGTACACATTAATAACATCATCGCCAGGATCTCTTTTATTTTGAAAAGGTTGTACACGTTAGGATGCTATTTGCCAATGATTATAAAAAAAGCGTTTAGCCTTGTCAGTGTGTTTGCCCATTATTTTATACGGTTTGAACTACGATTGGAACTCTGCTTTAACCGTGTTGTTCGTTATGTTTATGGTCTTGGGTATAGGACACGTGTGGCGTCGTATGTAAGGTATTTTATTGGTTGTGATTTCAGAAGCTTATTAAATACACGGCTACTTATTTTATTGTACAAAATTATAAAAAGTGGAACTCCACCTTATCTAAGGGCTAGATTCTGCTTTGGAAGCTCAACAAGGACAAGTGTTATACTCCCACCAAGGTACTCAATTGATAATGAAAAGATCATGTTTTTTGTTCGTTGTACTACCCTTTGGAATTCAGTTGTTCCGTACACTGAGAGAAAATTTTCACATTCTATTTATAAAGTTAAGAAAATTGTACTTGAGAACATTTGAATTCTTTATACTGGTTAATGTCAAATGTTTCATACATCTTATTTTATCTCTTTTTAAAGAAAAAAAAAAAAAATTACATGTATGTACATACATACATAAACACACATTTTTTCATTATCGGTGTTGATAAACAATAACAAATAAGAAGAGCACAACTGTAAACAGTAAAAGAAAAAAAAAACTCTTATGAGTGCAAACAGTAGAAATGCATATATAACAGTGAGTGTTAGCGAAAAAAATACAGAAATAAAAAAAAGAATCGATGATAGCAAATACCTAACGGCTAAACCTATTACTCGTACGCGATCCCTCTCGCCGTCTGTATTTAATAACACGGTTGATACAATAACAAATACAAAACCTGCTAGCGTTGCCTCAACAGCAAAAACAATTTTAATAAGTGATGTAAATATTAACCCCCAATCAGGCATAATAGAAAACTCAGTATCACCTTCGGTGTCTAATAATACGGTTGATATTAATACAATAAAAAATATAAAACCTGCAAGCGGTGCCTCAGCGGCAAAAACGATTTTAATAAGTGATGAAAATATTACCCTCAAATCAGGCATGATGGAAAACTCAGCTCCACAAGTAAAAAGTGGTCAAAAGCCTCAAGTACAAGTTGGTATGGACAGGTACATAACAGTGCTTAAACGGGGTCGCAGCCCTACCTCTGCAGCAGTTGCTTCGGCCTCAAAAGTACCATCTTTTGATAAAATAAATTCTCAAAATCGATTTGCAATTCTGGAGGATGAATCCTCTGAAGCACCAAACGTCATAAAATCGTCCAAGCCTCCCCCGATATATCTTAGGGAGCAAAACTCAAATGAGCTCATAAAGAGTTTGATATCGGTGATAGGTGAAAATTCGTTTTACGTAGCTGCTATCAAGCGTGGTAGTATAAACGAGACAAAAATACAAGTCAATAATGAGAATGATTTTCGCAAAATTATAAACAAATTTGAAGTACTTAAAAAAAACTTTTATACATACCAACTGAAAAGCAGTAAAGGTCTCCAGGTAGTGATTAAGGGAATTGACTCATGTATGGACCCAGAAGAGGTAAAAACATTCCTCGAAGAAAAAGGCTTCAAAATAAAACATGTAGTAAATATAAAAAATAGAGAAAAAAACCCCCAACCACTTTTTCGAGTGGAGTTTGAACCCGGCGACGTAAAGCTTAAAAAAAATGAAACGCACCCTATTTACAATTTGAAATATATTCTCTATAGAAGAGTAACTATAGAAGAGCCACACAAAAGAAATGGTCCCGTTCAGTGTTTAAACTGTCAAGAATATGGTCATACTAAGGCATATTGCTATTTACCCCCTGTTTGCGTAGTATGTGGTGAATTACATGGTACAGATCTTTGCGATAAGTCTAAAACCGACCCCAACGTAAAAAAATGTAGCAACTGTGGCGGTAATCACACTGCCAATTATAGAGGATGCCCTGTATATACCATCGTCAAGCAGTCAGTTGGACCGAAAACTAATCCCCCTCAAATGCAGGTAACAAATCAAGTAAGCACTGGTGACATTCAGGCCCCGCAGCCTAGTTATAACAGAACCTCTTATGCTAACGTCGTAAAATCAAACCATGCGCCAACGCAAGGTGCTGCGCCAAGTAATGATGAAACTCCAGTTTCAAATTTAAGTCGTCTGGAAAAAACCATGGAAACATTAGTGCAAACAGTAACTAATTTTACGAACACAATGGGTAATATGATGCAGGAAATTCTTAGAATGCAATCGATGTTATTGCAATCTGTACTTAACAGGCCATGAACTGTTTAAAAATCTGTTTTTGGAACGCGAACGGCATCCGCCAACATAAAAATGAATTAGAATACTTTCTTAAAAATAAACAAATTGATGTCATGATGGTTTCTGAAACTCATTTGACCTCAAGAAATACGTTTAACATCAATGGTTATATACTATATGATACCAAGGACCCTCGAGATAGAGCTTGTGGTGGTTCTGCCATTTTGATAAAAAATCGAGTCAAACACTACCTAATGTGTGATCATCGTGAGGATTATCTCCAAGCAACGAACATTTGTGTTGAAGAGCTGAATCGTAGCATTGTAATCTCATCTTTATACTCTCCACCTAGATTTTCAATATCAGAAAGCCAATATTGTGAATATTATAAATCACTAGGACCCTGTTTCCTGGCCGCTGGCGATTATAACGCTAAACATACCTTCTGGGGGTCACGACTAATAACACCAAAGGGTCGTGTTTTGTTTAATACAATCTCTAAAATGAATTTAAATGTTGTCGCGAGCGGCCAACCAACATATTGGCCTGCTGACCCGCAAAAAATTCCAGATGTCATCGATTTTGGCGTGGTTAAAAACATCCCCACAGAAACGATTCACGTTGAAGCTTCCCTAGAATTATCTTCCGACCACACACCTACAATTGTTACTATAATGAACCCCAATAGAATTGTATCTCCGACTGGTTACCTAGCGACGTCAGCCACACAAATAAATTGGTTAAAATATAAAAAATATCTCAGTGCCCATTGCACAGAAAATATTCCGCTCAGTACACCGGAGTATGTAGATCGCTCTATTGATAATTTTGACAGTTTTCTGAAACTAGCTGTTCAACATTCCAATATTGCCCCCAAAAAAACAAAAACTATTAAAATATATTCCACAGATGTCGAGCGTCTCTTGTCTGAAAAAAGGAGGGCACGAAGAGAGTGGCAATTGCACAGATCTCCTCAACTTAAGAACTTGCTAAAAGAGTGTACAAAAAGATTAAGAAAGTTATTGCAGACTCAGAAAACGGCTTCTCTGGAAAAATATCTTAAGGAACTTGATGCAACTCCACAATCGGACTACTCATTATGGCGTGCAGCTAGAAACCTCAAAAGGCCAGTTGTCTCTAAACCACCATTAAGAAACTTGAATAGAAGTTGGGCAAGAAATGATATTGAAAAAGGAAATCTGTTTGTAAGTCACTTGAAAAACGTATTTACACCTAATATATCTCACAATATTGCGGTCGATTTACCACCTGTTGCTGCTAGAGCAGCTATTCCCCTAAGATTTGAGATGAGAGAAATCGAAAAGGTTATATGTGACTTAAACACTAAGAAGGCACCTGGCATTGATAAGATCAGCAATAAAATGCTATTAGAGCTACCTCGCGTAGCAAAGAAAATTATTCTTTTTATTTTTAATGCTATTTTACGCCTTGAATACTTTCCTCAAAAATGGAAGGTTTCCTTAGTTACCATGATACCAAAGCCAGGTAAAGATCATACGAAAGTTGAGTCTTATAGGCCTATTAGCTTATTGTCAAATATGTCAAAGCTATTTGAGAAATTATTAGTTTCAAAATTAACACCGATTTTAAGTGAAAATAGATGTATTCCAAACCATCAATTCGGATTTAGAAGAAAACACAGCACAATTGAACAAACTCATCGAATAGTAAATGTCATAAGAAAAACATTTGAAGAAAAAAAATATTGCTCAGCACTCTTCATCGATGTTTCGCAAGCTTTTGACAAAGTCTGGCATGAAGGCTTATTACACAAATTGAAGCAAAATTTACCAGCAAACACACACAAACTGTTAGAAAGCTACTTAGTCGGTCGTCAATTTATTATTAAAGAAGGAAATTTCTTAAGTTCACCTCAGCCGATTGGCGCTGGAGTCCCACAGGGCAGCATCCTGGGCCCTCTATTATACTTAATTTATACTTCGGACATGCCAACAAACAACTACACCCAAACTTCAACATTTGCAGACGACACAGCTTTTCTAAGCGTCCACGAAAACCGTTATGAAGCATCTCGTTACCTACAGCATCATATATTTCAACTAGAAATATGGCTAAGACAATGGAGGATAATGGTCAATGAGCAAAAATGCGTACATATAACATTCACCCTGCGCCGGGAATCTTGCCCCCCTATTACAATCAATAATCAAATTATTCCTCAACATTCGCATGTAAAATATCTCGGTATACATCTGGATCGGCGATTAACGTGGAAATGCCATATAGAGGCAAAATTAACTCAAATGAAACTAAAAGCCATCCAAATTCATTGGCTTATTGGAAGAAATTCTGTTCTTAGACTCGATTGCAAGCTTCTACTTTACAACTCTATCTTAAAGCCTATCTGGTGCTACGGTATTCAACTATGGGGCACTGCCTCGGCCTCTAATATCGGAAAAATTCAAAGGCGCCAAAATAAACTTCTTCGTATAATCACAGCCGCCCCCTGGTATGTTAAAAACTCAAACATTCATAAGGATCTCAACGTGCCATTAGTAAAAACTATGATTACAAAATATGCAGTAAAATATTTAAAAAGACTTGAACAACACCCAAATCCTTTAGCTCGAAATATTTTAAATCATGGCGGCCACACTCGCTTAAGGAGAAGAGACACTGCAGCACTTACCCAACTAGATGAGAGATAAACACCTATATAAGTGAACAGAACCCGTGATGAAGAAAATTTTTGTCTGGCACTGGCAGGACATAAATAAAGTATTAGGTTAAGATTTGATAAATTATTGTTAGTTCATATTAAATATATGAAGATTCAATAAATAAATAACGAAAAAGAAAAAAAAAAAAAATCTCTTTTTATTAAAAACGGTTGCTGGATTTGTTGTCGTTCTTCGAGACTGTGCATTTAAGGGGGATTTTTTTATAAACTATAATTATTAAATATATAGTATTTTATAGAAACAAGTATATTTATATATAAAATGATAATGCCATATTGTATTTTCTGGTTTAATTTGGCCCTAGGGGCTTATGAACTATTGAATCAATAAATAAGTAAATAAAAATAATTGTAATATTAGAATCTGCTGTAAATTGTTCTTGTTGTTTTGTTTTAGTTTCAATTTAATTTATTTTAATTTTAGAATTTACTTTGGTATTTTTCGCACTATTGATAAAATTGTTCAAAGGTTCTGTTATGGGTTTAAATGTATCTTTAAATTGTTAACAAGTATCAGGTTCACCAATTTTTATACTACGAAATTCTACATTTATTCTCTTCACCAACTCTTTTAAAACTTTTTCATTCATTTCTTTATCGGCCATCAGATCAACTATTCGTTAGTTAACAATGAGTTTTATTGTTGTAATATCTTTAAAGTTTGATGCTATACTAATTAACATATGATATATATTCTATAATTTATATTGTTATAATATAATCAAACTGCTTTCTATATCTCTCATCATCTTTACTTATAGCCAAAAATCATAAAACTTTTCGTAGCTATTATCGCTACCAACATGATCAGCATATATGTTTTATATTCATTAATCATATTAGCATTATCTCTTATTAAATGTTTAGGAATTCTTGTATATGTTTGACATAAGCAGAATGAATCTTCATTTCTATGCACGTATATTGTTTTGTTTTTCACATGCAATAACATCGAATATCATAACTGAATTGTTTTGTGCTTCATCAGGAGGTATTACAGAATCATTATTTGATAACGTGTAATATCCCATACTTTTAAATTTCAAAATTTCATTCCATTAAGAATTTCTAGTAAGCTTATAATAACGTTAGTCTTTCCACAATTTGAAGAACTTACAATAAGCGCACGAATATAATTCGGTAATACAGAATTATGTTTAGTTTTTGAATTTATATTCGTTGAAGAATCCGTATTGCGAACAAAAATATTTTTATGTTGTTTTATTAAACGCATCTTTATAACTGAATGAAATAATTAAATATTATGTTTTTCTTACAGAATAAAATAAAATGGTGGTACGCTTTAACAACAATGTTAATTACAATAAAACTGTCAGAGGAAGAGGTTTAGTTAATAAATTGATAAATTTACTTCCTTTTGATAAGAATCACTACAGAACAAATTACCGAATAGCAGCAGTTATTAAGTGAAATATATTCACACTTATTTCTAGAAATTTAAAAACAAGAAACATTAACAAGAAGGATACCAAACAAAGAAGTTTTAAAAAGGTGTACCCTAAAAGATTTTTCAATTAACTCTTTAAAAATGTTTGAGGATGTTTTAATGAATGAGCACAGGGAGTGCATACAATATTTCATCACGATGCTGGATGAAAATCAGGGGGCTAATTCTCACTTTCGATTGCGAATAAGTTCTTGCTCGAACGTACGAGTAAATGCAATTTTGGAATTCTTTTATTCGATATCTAACAAAGCTTATCGAAATTTCTAATAACGGCATTCGATAGTGATCGATGATTCGAATGCAACTATGCGTGTTTTTACTTGTAAACAAAAAAGCATTCGAAACAACGTTTAATGTTAAAAAGCAAAAGAACAAAATCAAAATGTAAGTTTAAATTAAGGTACATATGTATGTATAATATTTAAAATTTTAGATATTTAATAATAAATAATAAATTATTGTATTAATTTAGGTCAAAAATTACTATACCCAAAAAGAAATTCTCGCCAACTTTATATCGGAACACACTGATTTTGCTAAAAATATTTTGCCAAACAGTTCCCAAGGAAAAGCAAAATCCCACCAACTTTGGGAGCTCCTCACAAGAAAACTAAACGCTTCTGGCCCACCAATAAAAGATGCCAAAGTATGGCGCAAGGTAATTAGAACAGAAAAACATTTTCTATTAGATTTTTGATGATTTCTTTTTATAAAGGTTTACGCCGATCAAAAACAAAATGTTAGAAAGAAACTTTCGTTTAATAATTCTTCAAAAAAACGAACAGGCGGTGGCCTTTATGAAGAGAAAGTTCTTTCAAATGTAGAGGAACAATTAATGGTTGCAGCAGGTATGGATGTCGCTGTAAAGGGTCTAAGTAATATTCTATGCTTTGGATCTGAAAATCATTGCACACCAACCAACGAAAATTATGTGTCAATAGCAACAACCAAATAATGAAATGGCATGTCCATCACCATGTTTAATTTCAGACAGTGAAGGGCAGGTACAACGTAACTTTTCCTCCTTAATGGAAATTGAGTTTGATGTAGAAGAAAAGAGCCTTCTAAAACCAACAAAAATATAAAGAATTGCCAAAAATAAGGGTTAAAGAATATAAAACAAATTTGTTAAAAAAAACATTATGTCTGTTGAACAAAGGCAACAGGAAATGTTGAAAAGACTAGATAAGCTTATTGAAATAAGTAATAAAAGAGTGGAATTGAAGGTGACGGAAGTCGAACTTGCTAATCAATTGCTAGAAATAAACAAGAAAAAACTCAAAATAAGTGAAATGGAACACGAATTGACCACACAAATAAAAGCAATGGAGTTACAAATACGTAGAAAAGAATTGGATATGTGTACATATCCTCACCTTTCCAACGCGCCTACTGGTTATTAAACCCGATCGATAGTTTTCGAGTTATGGATGTGAACGTGTAGGTAATATTTCATACGAACGTCAATTTGGGAAAAAATCTACCAACAAAAAGTAGGGAATCGATTTTAACGATAGAGGTATGGTTCCTTTGGCAAATTTTCATGGAATAACCCATAGAATACGGAAATCATAGGGAAATTGTCGAAAAATAAATCGACCCGCCCTAATATTTATATATTTTATAAAAATACATATTTGTCGCAAATAATTTTTTTCTTGTTTTTGTTAATTTAAATTCTTATCTGAATAAAAATATTTTAATGATATAAATGGCTTTCGCCATCTATCTCGCATGGTGAACAGCGCAAGGTTTATAAAACATAGCGTTATATTGCGTTTCTCAGGCAGTTGCCTCAAAAATATCATAGTGAGTTCTAATAATTCTTTATAATCATCTCGTGGTAGTTTTTCACTGAGGATAGGCCGAGCAAAATCTATAACATTACTGGCTGATTCCTTAACATAACGTTTTGTTATTTGGTCATCTATTCTAAACCGAAATTTTTTTAAATTAAATTTTGGCCAAGCTTTTTTAAATCTTTCGAATATGGAAACATTTGGGCTGCCGTTTTTGTTGAATTGCACTTCAAACAAACTCCTCCAAATATTACGTCTTTTTAGATATTCTGTTTCTGATTGGGAATAAAAATCATCATTAATAATCTTCAGAATTACTTGCAGCAGTAAATAACACATCTTTTTCTGGTTTTATTTTTTGCATATTAATCCGGTGAAAACTAAGGCAATGCTGTTTGCTCATGATCCGGTTGTTAATATAAATATTAATGTTGGGGATGAGCTAATTGCATTTGCATCATATCATCGATCACTAGGTTTATATTTAGATAACAAATTGCAGTTTGATGTACACATTAATAACATCATCGCCAGGATCTCTTTTATTTTGAAAAGGTTGTACACGTTAGGATGCTATTTGCCAATGATTATAAAAAAAGCGTTTAGCCTTGTCAGTGTGTTTGCCCATTATTTTATACGGTTTGAACTACGATTGGAACTCTGCTTTAACCGTGTTGTTCGTTATGTTTATGGTCTTGGGTATAGGACACGTGTGGCGTCGTATGTAAGGTATTTTATTGGTTGTGATTTCAGAAGCTTATTAAATACACGGCTACTTATTTTATTGTACAAAATTATAAAAAGTGGAACTCCACCTTATCTAAGGGCTAGATTCTGCTTTGGAAGCTCAACAAGGACAAGTGTTATACTCCCACCAAGGTACTCAATTGATAATGAAAAGATCGTTTTTTGTTCGTTGTACTACCCTTTGGAATTCAGTTGTTCCGTACACTGAGAGAAAATTTTCACATTCTATTTATAAAGTTAAGAAAATTGTACTTGAGAACATTTGAATTCTTTATACTGGTTAATGTCAAATGTTTCATACATCTTATTTTATCTCTTTTTATTAAAAACGGTTGCTGGATTTGTTGTCGTTCTTCGAGACTGTGCATTTAAGGGGGATTTTTTTATAAACTATAATTATATAATATATAGTATTTTATAGAAACAAGTATATTTATATATAAAATGATAATGCCATATTGTATTTTCTGGTTTAATTTGGCCCTAGGGGCTTGTGAACTATTGAATCAATAAATAAGTAAATAAAAATAATTGTAATATTAGAATCTGCTGTAAATTGTTCTTGTTGTTTTGTTTTAGTTTCAATTTAATTTATTTTAATTTTAGAATTTACTTTGGTATTTTTCGCACTATTAATAAAATTGTTCAAAGGTTCTGTTATGGGTTTAAATGTATCTTTAAATTGTTAACAAGTATCAGGTTCACCAATTTTTATACTACGAAATTCTACATTTATTCTCTTCACCAACTCTTTTAAAACTTTTTCATTCATTTCTTTATCGGCCATCAGATCAACTATTCGTTAGTTAACAATGAGTTTTATTGTTGTAATATCTTTAAAGTTTGATGCTATACTAATTAACAAATGATATATATTCTATAATTTATATTGTTATAATATAATCAAACTGCTTTCTATATCTCTCATCATCTTTACTTATAGCCAAAAATCATAAAACTTTTCGTAGCTATTATCGCTACCAACATGATCAGCATATATGTTTTATATTCATTAATCATATTAGCATTATCTCTTATTAAATGTTTAGGAATTCTTGTATATGTTTGACATAAGCAGAATGAATCTTCATTTCTATGCACGTATATTGTTTTGTTTTTCACATGCAATAACATCGAATATCATAACTGAATTGTTTTGTGCTTCATCAGGAGGTATTACAGAATCATTATTTGAAAACGTGTAATATCCCATACTTTTAAATTTCAAAATTTCATTCCATTAAGAATTTCTAGTAAGCTTATCATAACGTTAGTCTTTCCACAATTTGAAGAACTTACAATAAGCGCACGAATATAATTCGGTAATATAGAATTTAGTTTTTGAATTTATATTCGTTGAAGAATCCGTATTGCGAACAAAAATATTTTTATGTTGTTTTATTAAACGCATCTTTATAACTGAATGAAATAATTAAATATTATGTTTTTCTTACAGAATAAAATAAAATGGTGGTACGCTTTAACAACAATGTTAATCACAATAAAACTGTCAGAGGAAGAGGTTTAGTTAATAAATTGATAAATTTACTTCCTTTTGATAAGAATCACTACAGAACAAATTACCGAATAGCAGCATTGAGAAAATAAATATAGTTTTCTTTCTGTACAGTTATTAAGTGAAATATATTCACACTTATTTCTAGAAATTTAAAAACAAGAAACATTAACAAGAAGGATACCAAACAAAGAAGTTTTAAAAAGGTGTACCCTAAAAGATTTTTTAATTAATTCTTTAAAAATGTTTGAGGATGTTTTAATGAATGAGCACAGGGAGTGCATACAATATTTCATCACGATGCTGGATGAAAATCAGGGGGCTAATTCTCACTTTCGATTGCGAATAAGTTCTTGCTCGAACGTACAAGTGAATACAATTTTGGAATTCTTTTATTCGATATCTAACAAAGCTTATCGAAATTTCTAATAACGGCATTCGATAGTGATCGATGATTCGAATGCAACTATGCGTGTTTTTACTTGTAAACAAAAAAGCATTCGAAACAACGTTTAATGTTAAAAAGCAAAAGAACAAAATCAAAATGTAAGTTTAAATTAAGATACATATGTATGTATAATATTTAAAATTTTAGATATTTAATAATAAATAATAAATTATTGTATTAATTTAGGTCAAAAATTACTATACCCAAAAAGAAATTCTCGCCAACTTTATATCGGAACACACTGATTTTGCCAAACAGTTCCCAAGGAAAAGCAAAATCCCACCAACTTTGGGAGCACCACACAAGAAAACTAAACGCTTCTGGCCCACCAATAAAAGATGCCAAAGTATGGCGCAAGGTAATTAGAACAGAAAAACATTTTCTATTAGATTTTTGATGATTTCTTTTTATAAAGGTTTACGCCGATCAAAAACAAAATGTTAGAAAGAAACTTTCGTTTAATAATTCTTCAAAAAAACGAACAGGCGGTGGCCCTTATGAAGAGAAAGTTCTTTCACATGTAGAGGAACAATTAATGGTTGCAGCAGGTATGGATGTCGCTGTAAAGGGTCTAAGTAATATTCTATGCTTTGGATCTGAAAATCATTGCACACCAACCAACGAAAATTATGTGTCAATAGCAACATCACAACCAAATAATGAAATGGCATGTCCATCACCATGTTTAATTTCAGACAGTGAAGGGCAGGTACAACGTAACTTTTCCTCCTTAATGGAAATTGAGTTTGATGTAGAAGAAAAGAGCCTTCTAAAACCAACAAAAATATAAAGAATTGCCAAAAATAAGGGTTAAAGAAAATAAAACAAATTTGTTAAAAAAAACATTATGTCTGTTGAACAAAGGCAACAGGAAATGTTGAAAAGACTAGATAAGCTTATTGAAATAAGTAATAAAAGAGTGGAATTGAAGGTGACGGAAGTCGAACTTGCTAATCAATTGCTAGAAATAAACAAGAAAAAACTCAAAATGAGTGAAATGGAACACGAATTGACCACACAAATAAAAGCAATGGAGTTACGAATACGTAGAAAAGAATTGGATATGTGTACATATCCTCACCTTTCCAACGCGCCTACTGGTTATTAAACCCGATCGATAGTTTTCGAGTTATGGATGTGAACGTGTAGGTAATATTTCATACGAACGTCAATTTGGGAAAAAATCTACCAACAAAAAGTAGGGAATCGATTTTAACGATAGAGGTATGGTTCCTTTGGCAAATTTTCATGGAATAACCCATAGAATACGGAAATCATAGGGAAATTGTCGAAAAATAAATCGACCCGCCCTAATATTTATATATTTTATAAAAATACATATTTGTCGCAAATAATTTTTTTCTTGTTTTTGTTAATTTAAATTCTTATCTGAATAAAAATATTTTAATGATATAAATGGCTTTCGCCATCTATCTCGCATGGTGAACAGCGCAAGGTTTATAAAACATAGCGTTATATTGCGTTTCTCAGGCAGTTGCCTCAAAAATATCATAGTGAGTTCTAATAATTCTTTATAATCATCTCGTGGTAGTTTTTCACTGAGGATAGGCCGAGCAAAATCTATAACATTACTGGCTGATTCCTTAACATAACGTTTTGTTATTTGGTCATCTATTCTAAACCGAAATTTTTTAAAATTAAATTTTGGCCAAGCTTTTTTAAATCTTTCGAATATGGAAACATTTGGGCTGCCGTTTTTGTTGAATTGCACTTCAAACAAACTCCTCCAAATATTACGTCTTTTTAGATATTCTGTTTCTGATTGGGAATAAAAATCATCATTAATAATCTTCAGAGTTACTTGCAGCAGTAAATAACACATCTTTTTCTGGTTTTATTTTTTGCATATTAATCCGGTGAAAACTAAGGCAATGCTGTTTGCTCATGATCCGGTTGTTAATATAAATATTAATGTTGGGGATGAGCTAATTGCATTTGCATCATATCATCGATCACTAGGTTTATATTTAGATAACAAATTGCAGTTTGATGTACACATTAATCACATCATCGCCAGGATCTCTTTTATTTTGAAAAGGTTGTACACGTTAGGATGCTATTTGCCAATGATTATAAAAAAAGCGTTTAGCCTTGTCAGTGTGTTTGCCCATTATTTTATACGGTTTGAACTACGATTGGAACTCTGCTTTAACCGTGTTGTTCGTTATGTTTATGGTCTTGGGTATAGGACACGTGTGGCGTCGTATGTAAGGTATTTTATTGGTTGTGATTTCAGAAGCTTATTAAATACACGGCTACTTATTTTATTGTACAAAATTATAAAAAGTGGAACTCCACCTTATCTAAGGGCTAGATTCTGCTTTGGAAGCTCAACAAGGACAAGTGTTATACTCCCACCAAGGTACTCAATTGATAATGAAAAGATCGTTTTTTGTTCGTTGTACTACCCTTTGGAATTCAGTTGTTCCGTACACTGAGAGAAAATTTTCACATTCTATTTATAAAGTTAAGAAAATTGTACTTGAGAACATTTGAATTCTTTATACTGGTTAATGTCAAATGTTTCATACATCTTATTTTATCTCTTTTTATTAAAAAACGGTTGCTGGATTTGTTGTCGTTCTTCGAGACTGTGCATTTAAGGGGGATTTTTTTATAAACTATAATTATTAAATATATAGTATTTTATAGAAACAAGTATATTTATATATAAAATGATAATGCCATATTGTATTTTCTGGTTTAATTTGGCCCTAGGGGCTTATGAACTATTGAATCAATAAATAAGTAAATAAAAATAATTGTAATATTAGAATCTGCTGTAAATTGTTCTTGTTGTTTTGTTTTAGTTTCAATTTAATTTATTTTAATTTTAGAATTTACTTTGGTATTTTTCGCACTATTGATAAAATTGTTCAAAGGTTCTGTTATGGGTTTAAATGTATCTTTAAATTGTTAACAAGTATCAGGTTCACCAATTTTTATACTACGAAATTCTACATTCTTATTCTCTTCACCAACTCTTTTAAAACTTTTTCATTCATTTCTTTATCGGCTACCAACATGATCAGCATATATGTTTTATATTCATTAATCATATTAGCATTATCTCTTATTAAATGTTTAGGAATTCTTGTATATGTTTGACATAAGCAGAATGAATCTTCATTTCTATGCACGTATATTGTTTTGTTTTTCACATGCAATAACATCGAATATCATAACTGAATTGTTTTGTGCTTCATCAGGAGGTATTACAGAATCATTATTTGAAAACGTGTAATATCCCATACCTTTAAATTTCATTCCATTAAGAATTTCTAGTAAGCTTATCATAACGTTAGTCTTTCCACAATTTGAAGAACTTACAATAAGCGCACGAATATAATTCGGTAATATAGAATTATGTTTAGTTTTTTAATTTATATTCGTTGAAGAATCCGTATTGCGAACAAAAATATTTTTATGTTGTTTTTTTAAACGCATCTTTATAACTGAATGAAATAATTAAATATTATGTTTTTTAGAGCTGTGTAGTTCATGAACGAACTAGTTCAATTGAACTATTCAGTCAGATGAACGATGGCCGGTCTTTTTGTATCACCGTACGTTTTAGTTCACTTAGTTCATTTTGGGTCAGTGTCTTTTTTTGTCAGTTCACTTTGGGTCTTTTTTTGTCAGTTAGTTCACTTTTGGTCTTTTTGTATTTTTATTCCTGTGAGCTGTTTCTGTTACTCATTGCCACATTGCTTTACACATTTTCATAATACAATCAGGGTTGTCGTGTATAACAATTTCTCGACAAACGGCGATTTTCAAGCTTTTTGCCGACATGGCGATTTTTTTGAGGCTTATAAGATATATGTCGATTTTGTTTTCTATTTGATAAGCCATAAATTTGTTTTGAGACTCT
The DNA here is from genome assembly GCA_943735925.1 of Pollenia amentaria. Taxonomy (NCBI): domain Eukaryota; kingdom Metazoa; phylum Arthropoda; class Insecta; order Diptera; family Polleniidae; genus Pollenia; species Pollenia amentaria. Next base: position 92,437,946 of record OX031007.1, read on the forward strand.
TGGACAAATTTTCCGTTTGTTATTTGGAAAGATTATTTCAACGATGGTATTTCATTTAATTTAAATCAGTTTTGGCTAAAATGTTATAGCTATACGTCCGGTACGTACTATTTCAAAGAACTTGCTTGCTTTGACTGTCTTTATATGCAACTGCTAATGCCTGTGTTGAAAGAGTTTTATTAATAATGAGCTCCACAAAAATTCACCTTCAATATATAATGCAATAGGACCTTCTTGACGCGTTATTACGAGTTATGAATTATATGATATATAATCAATCAATAAAATCCTTTACAATGTATTGAAAAACAAAAAGAATTGTCTTGCCGCTGAAATGTATACCGTTTTAGATATAAATACAATATTTGTTTCATTAATTTGTTTAAAATTTTATAGTCAACATTGTACTTTTTTGTGTCAGCTAATCATTTGTATTTTGTTTTAAATAAAAATTTAACAATGTTCATTTCCTGGCGACTTTTGTATATTTTTGTCGAAATAAATGTATTCGGAAAAAATTTATTTTTGGGGACTTATAAAAAATATTTTTAATAAAAATATACATATGTTTTATTGTCAAAAACTAATAAAAAAAAGCTTTGGCGTTTCTGACATTAATTTTGGCAAAAAAGATCTGACAACCCTGCCAGTTGTTATTAATATAAAACCCGCAAAATGCAATTTTTCATTTGAGCAAAAAATTTTATGCATATTTAATTTATTTTTTTAAAATAAGACCTATAAATAAATAACCAAATTCGATATTCGACAATTTTATTTATAAAAGCTTAGTCAAGTTTTAGAGCACGAAATTAGTATGGAAAACCCGCTTTTAATGTATACATTACTTAAGCATTCGTTTATGAATAAGACTGTTAAAATATAAAAACATTTAGTTTATTTTACTTGTGTATTTTAACCCTGAAAGGTAACTCTTCATTTAAGTACAATAAAGTTACTCTTCGTCGAATCGACGAACTTTTTACAAAAAATTCTAGCGGAACGATTTTTAAAGTAAAAAATCAACAACAAATTTTTTAGTTAAGCATTTTATTAAAAAATAAAATAAAATAAATCATCAACTATATAAGTTTTCCTCTCTTTCAAAATTTGAAAGTAATTTGTTCGGGTGAAATCTTGCAATTCAATTTTGAGCAGATACCTTGAACCGATTAAGCTGACATTTTGTAAATACGTTTAGTTTGGATGGCAATGCACGGTTAACTGTGTTATTCTAAGTCCAGCTATGTAAGATACCCAAGATGACGGACTAATTATTTTTAATGCATTCCTACAATATGAGTATAAAAGGGTGGGCTTACTGAGAATAAGTCGAAAAATTAAGTGACTTTACTCTAAATCCAATGTGGCGAATATACGAATGCGAGTCTTGAAATAAATTAAAAGTAAAAAATATTTTTTAAAAAAACAAGCTTTTATTTAAATGCGCTGAAAAGCAAAAAAAAATTAATATTAAGAAACCTTTTAAAAAAACGCTTTCATTTAAATGCTCTAAAAAGAAAATTTTACTTTAGAACTTTTACTATCAACTTATAACGTCATTAAACAATTTATATGATATAAAAGCTTGTCGCGAGATTAACTTGTGTAGACAAACAAGTAAATTATATAACTTAATGTGATTGATTTTCACTATAAAATTTTTCAAACAAAGTTAATACAAGTACTTAGACCTCACGAATAGCTTTTTTTTATCATATAAATTGATTAATGACGTTATAAGTCAATAGTAAAGGTTTATTTATTTTTTCTTTTTAGCGCATTTTAATAAAAGCGTGTTTTTTGAAAATGTTTTTTAATTTTTATAAAATACAAACAAAAAATAAAATTCATATTATTATATCTTTTGAAAAAATAATACATATATCACATGAATAATAATAATTACTATTGCTATTTGTTCATTGTTTTAATATTAAGAGTTTGTGCAATCGCTGCTATTTTTATTTTTTTGTTTAAATTTAAAAGTATTTTGTTCTTAAAATACGACATAAATATGAAATTTTTTTCCTACATTATTTTTGTTTAAATTAATTTTTGAAGAATTGCGCTCTTACTTTGAATAAGCCCTCACAACAAATTTTTTTTCTTTCTATTAAAATAAAGTTATCTAAACAAATGGAAAATGAGAACACCAAACAAGTTTTAAAATCGCCACGTTTGGCGAGACATCACCACATGTGGCAGCCCAGATTTTACTATGAATTTTTTAAAACAGTGTGGCAAATCGCTACTGGCAATGTAGCGAATTGGGCTAAAAAATCTCGAAAATCTGCAAAAAAAAATTTAAAAATCTGCAAAAAATCTGGGAAATTAAAATACTTTATTTTGGGATTGATTTTTTTTTATTTTCGAATTCATACAACAAACTACTAGAAAGAATTTCTAGTAAGCTTATCATAACGTTAGTCTTTCCACAATTTGAAGAACTTACAATAAGCGCACGAATATAATTCGGTAATATAGAATTATGTTTAGTTTTTGAATTTATATTCGTTGAAGAATCCGTATTGCGAACAAAAATATTTTTATGTTGTTTTATTAAACGCATCTTTATAACTGAATGAAATAATTAAATATTCACCCCTATCGTGAAATTTCTGTTCCCATGAAATTTTCATTTCCCTCGAAGGGAAATTTGCTATCGTGATATTCCCGTGAAATGTTTGTTCCCTTCATTAAACAGCTGTTCAAATTAAAATATGTTATCAGTCCACATTGAATGTAAACAAAAAAAAAAGTTGTGAAAAAATTTTTGAATTTAAAAAGAAAAAATAAAATGTTTAGAATCGGAGCATTAATTTTACTACAGGAAGAAGAAACTAGACAACAGCGAATTGTTCGTAGACATTTGCGAGATGGATCTAACCCCTTGGAGTTACCTGATACATTGTAAGTTACTCATCAATTCCATTATTAAATTTTGCTTTGACGTTCGTTTTAGATTTAACCAACATTACAGGGTAAATAAAGCTGCGTTTGTGTACATTCTGGAAGAGCTTAATACATATCTGCCCCCTACAAAAACAAAATTTGGTATTACGCCAATAATAAAACTCTGCGCCTGCTTGCGGTTCTTTGCAGAGGGAGGATATCAGAAAGGAGTAGCCAGAGATTATGAAGTTGGAATGGCACAATCAACCTTTTGCGAAGTGCTCTCACAAGTAGTAGATGTTTTAGAGCAACATATTTGTAATAAGTGGATAACTAACCCTACCGATGAAGAGAATAGAGTGACAGCTCAAGAGTTTTATCGCAAATTTGGAATACCTGGTGTTGTGGGATGTATTGATGGAACGCTCATAAATATTGTAGCCCCAAAGGAAAATAAGCACTTATATTATAACCGGAAAGGAAACTATAGCTTAAATGCCACCCTGGTAAATTCGATTAATAAGTAAACATGTATGTTTTTTTATTACAAATAAAATTGGTTTAAAGATATGTGATAGCAGAATGAGGATAAGATTTGTTGATGCGACACATCCAGGAGCCTGTCACGATTCATTCGTGTGGAACACGAGTCCTTACAAAAGTTTCATGGAGCAAAGCTATTTACAAAGAGGTCCCCGAGTATGGCTATTAGGTGAGTAAAAAATACATACATAATGTATGAACATGTGTACATTTATGATTTTTTTTTAAATATTTTTAAGGTGACGGCGGATATCCCCTTCAGCCTTGGTTGTTAACGCCATATAGGACTGCGTCATCGGGCTCAGTTGAACAAAAATTTAACGATGTTCATTCTAAATGTAGAAATATAATAGAACGAACAAACGGGGTTTTAAAAGGCAGGTGGAGGTGATTGCTTGGTGCCAGAGAGCTGCACTATGAACCAAAGAAGGCAGTTAAAATTGTAAATGTCTGTGTAGCGTTGCACAATATTTGCATAGCATATAAATGTGAATATAATACGGATTTAATAGACAATTTTGAACCAACTGAACTCGCTCTAGAAAGTTCTACAAATTCTGTTGACCGCGACAGATACCTGGCTTCAGCTCAAACCATTCGTTCGAACATAGCGAACTCACTGTGAAAAACAAATACCGTATATTCTTTAAAAATGTTTTGTATTTTATTAAAAATTCTTAAAAACTTAATAAAATACAGTTAATTTGTTAGACTACGTACATAAATTAAAAAAACCGCTCAATAGAATTATATACATATTTTAAAAACTAAATAAAAAACATATTCACAGTTCAATTCACGTTGTTTTACATATACAAAGGTACTTCGTAGAGATCGTTAAAAAATAATAAAATTCAGTTCAATTCTTAATACTATAACAATAGAGATGTAAAGATTACAAAATAATAAAATTCAGTTCAATTCTTAATACTATAACAATAGAGATGTAAAAATTACAAAATAATAAAGTTCAGTTCGTTCATTTCTTAATACTATAACATTAGAGATTTAAAAATTAAAAAATAATAAAATTCAGTTGAATTCTTAATACTATAACAAATGATACTAAAATACTATAACCAAAGGGATCTAAAAATTAAAAATATGTATTAGCTAAATTTAAACATTTCTAAAATTTTATAAATATTTACCTTTTGATTTACTTGTTTTTCTGCAATATTTGAAGTTTCATTTGTTCTATTTCTATTAATTGTTTATTTTTTTCTATTTTACTTTCAACTTCTTTAATACGAAGTTGTTCCATCACTGCATGGTGCTGCTCTAGTATTTTCAATTTTTTTGATCTTAGATCGTTGCTTTTTTCTAAAGACCGGTAAACCCTTTTTATAGCAATATCCATTTCTTTATTATGAATTGATATTGAATCACCTATTTCTTCAATTTTAGAGCACAAGTTTTCCTGCGTTGTTAATTCTTTAGCAATGAGTTCAGCTGTGGTAAATTTCTGTTGTGGCTCCGATCTCTTTCGCTTTAAAGAGCATGTCTTTTTCTCGCTTGACTCTTTATTAACAATGGGGTCTTGTGGTGGCGGTGTTACCTGTTTCGAATAACATGGTGTCTCAATACAAACTTTAACTGCTTCACTGTGATAGGCGGGTGGTGTTTGTGCCTTATTAAATTGTTCATTAAAATCCTCTGGCAAACCAAACGTTGACGAGTTTTCCAAACCCTCTACCGATTCTTTCATTCCAACTAGATCATAAATGCACTGCTCGTTTGCTGAAAGACATTTGGTTTGGTTTGGCCCTCCTCCTGTCTCTCGTTGATTTTTCAAATTCGCTGCAGATTTTGATCGGACGTATCTTTTTTGATCTATCCATACCTGTTGGGCAAATTACGTTCGTTTTAAAAAAATCACGATATTATGAATATAAAATATTACCTTTTTCCACTCCGAGACATTTTTAATTGGAGGGCCAGCACTATTCAACTCCTCTGAAAGTGAATTCCAAAATTCAACCATAACGTCTTTTGAAATTTTTACAAATCCACAGGCAATAGATCTATTGTTTTGCATTCTATTGAGCATGATCTCGTTTTGCACTTTGTTAACACTTCTAGTCCTAAAAATCTGAATATAAACTTTAATATTCCAAAAAAAATTAAATATTTACTTACATGATGAATACAGTTCCCTAGCAAAAATAAAGTGAACAAATCAAAGGGAAATGGGAAATTATTTCATGGGAAAAAAATGTTCACGATAAGGGAAATTTTGTTTACATGTGAACTTTTTTCAATGGTATTATTCCCCAGTGAATTGTCAGAAAATAGGGAAAAGATTTCATGGGAAAAAGTACTTCACGATTGCAATTTGGGGAAAAGGGAAAAAATTTCGAGGGAAATCATGTTCACGATAGGGGTGATTATGTTTTTCTTACAGAATAAAATAAAATGGTGGTACGCTTTAACAACAATGTTAATTACAATAAAACTGTCAGAGGAAGAGGTTTAGTTAATAAATTGATAAATTTACTTCCTTTTGATAAGAATCACTACAGAACAAATTACCGAATAGCAGCATTGAGAAAATAAATATAGTTTTCTTTCTGTACAGTTATTAAGTGAAATATATTCACACTTATTTCTAGAAATTTAAAAACAAGAAACATTAACAAGAAGGATACCAAACAAAGAAGTTTTAAAAAGGTGTACCCTTAAAGATTTTTCAATTAACTCTTTAAAAATGTTTGAGGATGTTTTAATGAATGAGCACAGGGAGTGCATACAATATTTCATCACGATGCTGGATGAAAATCAGGGGGCTAATTCTCACTTTCGATTGCGAATAAGTTCTTGCTCGAACGTACGAGTAAATGCAATTTTGGAATTCTTTTATTCGATATCTAACAAAGCTTATCGAAATTTCTAATAACGGCATTCGATAGTGATCGATGATTCGAATGCAACTATGCGTGTTTTTACTTGTAAACAAAAAAGCATTCGAAACAACGTTTAATGTTAAAAAGCAAAAGAACAAAATCAAAATGTAAGTTTAAATTAAGGTACATATGTATGTATAATATTTAAAATTTTAGATATTTAATAATAAATAATAAATTATTGCATTAATTTAGGTCAAAAATTACTATACCCAAAAAGAAATTCTCGCCAACTTTATATCGGAACACACTGATTTTGCTAAAAATATTTTGCCAAACAGTTCCCAAGGAAAAGCAAAATCCCACCAACTTTGGGAGCTCCTCACAAGAAAACTAAACGCTTCTGGCCCACCAATAAAAGATGCCAAAGTATGGCGCAAGGTAATTAGAACAGAAAAACATTTTCTATTAGATTTTTGATGATTTCTTTTTATAAAGGTTTACGCCGATCAAAAACAAAATGTTAGAAAGAAACTTTCGTTTAATAATTCTTCAAAAAAACGAACAGGCGGTGGCCTTTATGAAGAGAAAGTTCTTTCACATGTAGAGGAACAATTAATGGTTGCAGCAGGTATGGATGTCGCTGTAAAGGGTCTAAGTAATATTCTATGCTTTGGATCTGAAAATCATTGCACACCAACCAACGAAAATTATGTGTCAATAGCAACAACCAAATAATGAAATGGCATGTCCATCACCATGTTTAATTTCAGACAGTGAAGGGCAGGTACAACGTAACTTTTCCTCCTTAATGGAAATTGAGTTTGATGTAGAAGAAAAGAGCCTTCTAAAACCAACAAAAATATAAAGAATTGCCAAAAATAAGGGTTAAAGAATATAAAACAAATTTGTTAAAAAAAACATTATGTCTGTTGAACAAAGGCAACAGGAAATGTTGAAAAGACTAGATAAGCTTATTGAAATAAGTAATAAAAGAGTGGAATTGAAGGTGACGGAAGTCGAACTTGCTAATCAATTGCTAGAAACAAACAAGAAAAAACTCAAAATGAGTGAAATGGAACACGAATTGACCACACAAATAAAAGCAATGGAGTTACAAATACGTAGAAAAGAATTGGATATGTGTACATATCCTCACCTTTCCAACGCGCCTACTGGTTATTAAACCCGATCGATAGTTTTCGAGTTATGGATGTGAACGTGTAGGTAATATTTCATACGAACGTCAATTTGGGAAAAAATCTACCAACAAAAAGTAGGGAATCGATTTTAACGATAGAAGTATGGTTCCTTTGGCAAATTTTCATGGAATAACCCATAGAATACGGAAATCATAGGGAAATTGTCGAAAAATAAATCGACCCGCCCTAATATTTATATATTTTATAAAAATACATATTTGTCGCAAATAATTTTTTTCTTGTTTTTGTTAATTTAAATTCTTATCTGAATAAAAATATTTTAATGATATAAATGGCTTTCGCCATCTATCTCGCATGGTGAACAGCGCAAGGTTTATAAAACATAGCGTTATATTGCGTTTCTCAGGCAGTTGCCTCAAAAATATCATAGTGAGTTCTAATAATTCTTTATAATCATCTCGTGGTAGTTTTTCACTGAGGATAGGCCGAGCAAAATCTATAACATTACTGGCTGATTCCTTAACATAACGTTTTGTTATTTGGTCATCTATTCTAAACCGAAATTTTTTTAAATTAAATTTTGGCCAAGCTTTTTTAAATCTTTCGAATATGGAAACATTTGGGCTGCCGTTTTTGTTGAATTGCACTTCAAACAAACTCCTCCAAATATTACGTCTTTTTAGATATTCTGTTTCTGATTGGGAATAAAAATCATCATTAATAATCTTCAGAGTTACTTGCAGCAGTAAATAACACATCTTTTTCTGGTTTTATTTTTTGCATATTAATCCGGTGAAAACTAAGGCAATGCTGTTTGCTCATGATCCGGTTGTTAATATAAATATTAATGTTGGGGATGAGCTAATTGCATTTGCATCATATCATCGATCACTAGGTTTATATTTAGATAACAAATTGCAGTTTGATGTACACATTAATCACATCATCGCCAGGATCTCTTTTATTTTGAAAAGGTTGTACACGTTAGGATGCTATTTGCCAATGATTATAAAAAAAGCGTTTGCCTTGTCAGTGTGTTTGCCCATTATTTTATACGGTTTGAACTACGATTGGAACTCTGCTTTAACCGTGTTGTTCGTTATGTTTATGGTCTTGGGTATAGGACACGTGTGGCGTCGTATGTAAGGTATTTTATTGGTTGTGATTTCAGAAGCTTATTAAATACACGGCTACTTATTTTATTGTACAAAATTATAAAAAGTGGAACTCCACCTTATCTAAGGGCTAGATTCTGCTTTGGAAGCTCAACAAGGACAAGTGTTATACTCCCACCAAGGTACTCAATTGATAATGAAAAGATCGTTTTTTGTTCGTTGTACTACCCTTTGGAATTCAGTTGTTCCGTACACTGAGAGAACATTTTCACATTCTATTTATAAAGTTAAGAAAATTGTACTTGAGAACATTTGAATTCTTTATACTGGTTAATGTCAAATGTTTCATACATCTTATTTTATCTCTTTTTATTAAAAACGGTGGCTGGATTTGTTGTCGTTCTTCGAGACTGTGCATTTAAGGGGGATTTTTTTATAAACTATAATTATTAAATATATAGTATTTTATAGAAACAAGTATATTTATATATAAAATGATAATGCCATATTGTATTTTCTGGTTTAATTTGGCCCTAGGGGCTTATGAACTATTAAATCAATAAATAAGTAAATAAAAATAATTGTAATATTAGAATCTGCTGTAAATTGTTCTTGTTGTGTTGTTTTAGTTTCAATTTAATTTATTTTAATTTTAGAATTTACTTTGGTATTTTTCGCACTATTGATAAAATTGTTCAAAGGTTCTGTTATGGGTTTAAATGTATCTTTAAATTGTTAACAAGTATCAGGTTCACCAATTTTTATACTACGAAATTCTACATTTATTCTCTTCACCAACTCTTTTAAAACTTTTTCATTCATTTCTTTATCGGCCATCAGATCAACTATTCGTTAGTTAACAATGAGTTTTATTGTTGTAATATCTTTAAAGTTTGATGCTATACTAATTAACATATGATATATATTCTATAATTTATATTGTTATAATATAATCAAACTGCTTTCTATATCTCTCATCATTTTATTCATCATCTTTACTTATAGCCAAAAATCATAAAACTTTTCGTAGCTATTATCGCTACCAACATGATCAGCATATATGTTTTATATTCATTAATCATATTAGCATTATCTCTTATTAAATGTTTAGGAATTCTTGTATATGTTTGACATAAGCAGAATGAATCTTCATTTCTATGCACGTATATTGTTTTGTTTTTCACATGCAATAACATCGAATATCATAACTGAATTGTTTTGTGCTTCATCAGGAGGTATTACAGAATCATTATTTGAAAACGTGTAATATCCCATACCTTTAAATTTCATTCCATTAAGAATTTCTAGTAAGCTTATCATAACGTTAGTCTTTCCACAATTTGAAGAACTTACAATAAGCGCACGAATATAATTCGGTAATATAGAATTATGTTTAGTTTTTGAATTTATATTCGTTGAAGAATCCGTATTGCGAACAAAAATATTTTTATGTTGTTTTATTAAACGCATCTTTATAACTGAATGAAATAATTAAATATTATGTTTTTCTTACAGAATAAAATAAAATGGTGGTACGCTTTAACAACAATGTTAATTACAATAAAACTGTCAGAGGAAGAGGTTTAGTTAATAAATTGATAAATTTACTTCCTTTTGATAAGAATCACTACAGAACAAATTACCGAATAGCAGCATTGAGAAAATAAATAGTTTTCTTTCTGTACAGTTATTAAGTGAAATATATTCACACTTATTTCTAGAAATTTAAAAACAAGAAACATTAACAAGAAGGATACCAAACAAAGAAGTTTTAAAAAGGTGTACCCTAAAAGATTTTTTAATTAATTCTTTAAAAATGTTTGAGGATGTTTTAATGAATGAGCACAGGGAGTGCATACAATATTTCATCACGATGCTGGATGAAAATCAGGGGGCTAATTCTCACTTTCGATTGCGAATAAGTTCTTGCTCGAACGTACGAGTAAATGCAATTTTGGAATTCTTTTATTCGATATCTAACAAAGCTTATCGAAATTTCTAATAACGGCATTCGATAGTGATCGATGATTCGAATGCAACTATGCGTGTTTTTACTTGTAAACAAAAAAGCATTCGAAACAACGTTTAATGTTAAAAAGCAAAAGAACAAAATCAAAATGTAAGTTTAAATTAAAGTACACATGTATGTATAATATTTAAAATTTTAGATATTTAATAATAAATAATAAATTATTGTATTAATTTAGGTCAAAAATTACTATACCCAAAAAGAAATTCTCGTCAACTTTATATCGGAACACACTGATTTTGCTAAAAATATTTTGCCAAACAGTTCCCAAGGAAAAGCAAAATCCCACCAACTTTGGGAGCACCTCACAAGAAAACTAAACGCTTCTGGCCCACCAATAAAAGATGCCAAAGTATGGCGCAAGGTAATTAGAACAGAAAAACATTTTCTATTAGATTTTTGATGATTTCTTTTTATAAAGGTTTACGCCGATCAAAAACAAAATGTTAGAAAGAAACTTTCGTTTAATAATTAAGGGCGGTGGCCCTTATGAAGAGAAAGTTCTTTCACATGTAGAGGAACAATTAATGGTTGCAGCAGGTATGGATGTCGCTGTAAAGGGTCTAAGTAATATTCTATGCTTTGGATCTGAAAATCATTGCACACCAACCAACGAAAATTATGTGTCAATAGCAACAACCAAATAATGAAATGGCATGTCCATCACCATGTTTAATTTCAGACAGTGAAGGGCAGGTACAACGTAACTTTTCCTCCTTAATGGAAATTGAGTTTGATGTAGAAGAAAAGAGCCTTCTAAAACCAACAAAAATATAAAGAATTGCCAAAAATAAGGGTTAAAGAAAATAAAACAAATTTGTTAAAAAAAAAACATTATGTCTGTTGAACAAAGGCAACAGGAAATGTTGAAAAGACTAGATAAGCTTATTGAAATAAGTAATAAAAGAGTGGAATTGAAGGTGACGGAAGTCGAACTTGCTAATCAATTTCTAGAAATAAACAAGAAAAAACTCAAAATGAGTGAAATGGAACACGAATTGACCACACAAATAAAAGCAATGGAGTTACAAATACGTAGAAAAGAATTGGATATGTGTACATATCCATATAAGTAAACATACTTAATATTATATTTTTGATCTCACCTTTGTGCCTTAAATTGAATTGTTTAATGTTAAAATTTGTTTTTATATACACACATAAGTACATATCGAAAATGCAAAATAACATTTTTTATCTGAAATATTTTTCAGTTTATAACGCTTTTTGTTTCTCCAGTATAGTTATAAAAAGTGATGTAACGTGTTCATTTTTTTTTTTTATTATTTATTTATTGAATCTTCATATATTAAATATGAACTAACAATAATTAATCAAATCTTATACTAATACTTTATTTTTGTCCTGCCAATGTTAGACGAAAATTTTTCTCCTCACGGTTTCTGTTCACATTAGTAGATGTTAATCTAGAGTGTCCACTGTCATTTAAAATATTTCGAGCTAGTGGATTTGGGTGCGACTCAAGCCTTTTTAAATATTTTGCTGCGTACTTCGTAATAATAGTTTTTACTAATGGCACATTGAGATCCTTGTGAATATTAGAGTTTTAACATACCAGAGAGCGACTGTGATTATTCGAAGAAGTCAATTTTGGCGCCTTTAAATTTTTTCGATATTTGAGGCCGAGGTAGTGCCCCATAGCTGAATACCGTAGCACCAGATTGGCTTTAATATAGAGTTGTAATATAGAGTTTGCAGTCGAGGCTAAGAACAGAATTTCTTCCAATAAGCCAATAAATTTGGATTGCTTTTAGTTTCATTTGTGTTAGTTTTGCTTCTATATGGCATTTCCATGTCAAACGCCGATCTAGATGAATACCGAGATATTTTACATGCGATTGCTGGGGCACCAATTGATTATTGATTTTAATAGGGGGACATAACTCCCGACGCAAGGTTCAAATATATGATCCTGCAAGTAACGGGATGCTTCATGACAGTTTTCGTGTACGCTTAAAAAAGCTGTATCATCAGCAAATGTTGAAGTAAGGGTGTGGTTGTTTGTTGGCATGTCTGAGGTATATATAAGGTATAACAGTGGGCCCATGATGCTTCCCTGAGGGACTCCAGCGTCAATTGGCTGAGGAGAACTTATAAAATCACATTCTTTAATAATAAACCTTCGACCGACAAAGTAGCTTTCTAACAGCTTGTGTGTGTTTACTGGTAAGTTTAACATCAATTTATGTAATAAGCCTTCATGCCAGACTTTATCAAAAGCTTGAGAAACATCGATGAAGAACGCGGAACAATATTTTTTTTCTTCAAAGGCTTTTCTTATGGCGTTTACTATACGATGGGTTTGTTCAATAGTGCTATGTTCTCTTCTAAAGCCGAATTGATGGTTAGGAATACATCTATTTACATTTAAAATTGGGACTAATTTTGACACAAACAGCTTTGATATATTAGACAATAAGCTTATAGGTCTATATGACTCAACTTTTGTAGGATCCTTCCCTGGCTTAGGTATCATTGTAACTAAGGATACTTTCCATTCTTGTGGGTAGTATTCAAGGCGTAAAATAGCATTAAAAATCAAGAGAATAATTTTCTTTGCTATGCTGGGTAGCTCTAAAAGCATTTTCTTGCTGATCTTATCAAACCCAGGGGCTTTCTTGGGGTTTTAATAAGGAATAGCCTTTTCGATTTCTTTTATTTCAAATCTAAGTGGAACAGCAGCTCTAACAGCAACAGGTGGCAACTCGACTGCAATATCAGGAGATGTATGCGGGGTAAATACGTTTTTCAAATGATTAACAAAAATATTTAATTTTTCTTCATCATTTCGTGCCCAAGTTCCATTTGAGTTTCTTAATGGTGGTTTAGTGATAACTGGTCTTTTAAGATTTCTAGCTGCACGCCATAATGAGTAGTCTGATTGAGAAGTTGCATCAAGTTCCTTAAGATATTTTTCTAGGGAAGCCGTTTTCTGAGACTGCAGTAATTTTCTTAGCCTTTTTGTGCACTCTTTTAGTAAATTCTTAAGTTGAGGGAATCTATGCGATTGCCATTCTCTTCGAGCTCTCCTTTTTTCAGTCAAGAGACGCTCGACATCTGCAGAAAATATTTTACTATTTTTGGTTTTTTGAGGGTTATACTAAAATGGCGAACAGCGAGTTTCAGATAACTGTCAAAATTTACAATAGAAATATCCACATTCTCCGGTGTAATAAGCGGAATATTTTCAGTGCAGTGGGTACTGAGATATTTTTTATATTTTAACCAATTTATTTGAGTGGCTGACGTCACTAAGTTATCAGACGGAGATACAATTCTATTAGGATTTGTTATAGTAAGAATTGTAGGTGTGTGATCAGAAGATAATTCTAAGGAAGCTTCAACATAAATCGTTTCTGCGGGGATGTTTTTAAACACTCCAAAATCGATGACATCTGGAACTTTTTGCTGATCAGTAGGCCAATATGTTGGTTGTCCGCTCGCGACCACATTTATATCCATTTTACAAATTGTGTTAAACAAAACACGACCCTTAGGTGTAATAAGTCGTGACACCCAGAAAGTGTGTTTAGCGTTATAATCGCCAGCAGCCAGGAAGCAGGGTCCTAATGATTTAAAGTATTTATTATATTGGCTTTCTGATATTGAAAATCTAGGTTGGGAGTATAATGATGAAATTACTATGTTTCGATTTAATTTCTCAACGCAAATGTTTGTTGCTTGGAGATAATCTTCACGATGATCACTCATTAAGTAGTGTTTTACTCGGTTCTTTCTCAAAATAGCAGAACCGCCACAAGCTCTGTCTCGATGGTCCTTGGTATTATATAATATATAACCATTGATTTTAAACGTATTTCTTGAGGTCAGATGAGTTTCAGAAACCATCATAACATCAATTTGTTTATTTTTAAGGAAGTATTCTAGTTCAATTTTGTGTTGGCGGATGCCGTTTGCGTTCCAAAAGCAAATTTTTAAACAGTTCATGGCTTGTTTAGTACAGCTTGCAATAACATCGATAGCATTCTTAACATTTCTTGCATCATGTTACCCATTGTGTTAGTAAAATTGTTAACTGTTTGCACTAATGTTTCCATAGTTTTTTCTAGCCGAGTTAAATCAGAAATGGGAATTTCGTCGTTATTTGGTACATCACCTTGCAGTTGCATAGGATTAGATTTGAATACATTAGCGTACGAGGTTCTGTTATTATTTGGCTGAGGTATCTGGACGCCGTACGTGTTTCCTTGATTAGTTGCCTGCGTTTGAGGGCGATTAAGTTTCTATCCAACAGAACGCTTGACAATCGAATATACCGGACATCCTCTATAGTTGGCAGTGTGGTTACCACCACAGTTGCTACATTTTTTACATTAGGGTCATTTTTGGACTTATCGCACCGGACGGTACCATGTAATTCTCCACATACGACGCAAACAGGGGGTAAATGGCAGTATGCCCTAGTATGACCAAATTCTTGGCAGTTTAAACACTGAACGGGCCCATTTCTTTTGTGCGGCTCCTCTATCGTGATTTTTCTGTACAGGATGTATTTTAAACTGTAAATGGGATGCGTTTAATTTTTTTTTAGCTTAACATCGCCGGGCTCTAACTCCACCCGAAATAGTGGTTGGGGATTTTTTCCCTATTTTTAATATTTGTAACATTTTTTATTTTGAAGCCCTTTTCTTCTAAAAATGTTTTTATTTCGTCTGGGTTCACGCATGAGTCAATGCCCCTTATCACATATAATTTTTGATAACGATATGTATGTATGTACATAAATTCATATTTATTTTTTTTAAGTTTGTTATGTTTTACTAATATGTATATTAAATGAATTTTATTTATTTTATGTTTTTTTAACTTAAATATATCTACGTATTAAAGATTGCATAAACTAAGTTTTATTTGCTCGCGATTTTATTCCCTATTTTACTAATATTGGTTTCAGTACCATCATCAAATACAACCACAGGGTTATTATAAGGCGTATGATTCACTTCTTCGTAGTTTGGTACTTTGAAATAAATGCACATATTATGTAGTGCAGCACACACGTTGGAAAACTGTGCAACTTTTTCCGGACTGTACCGACTTCTTTTGTCGTGACACAAAATTTTCCACAGCGCCTTTAAAATGCCAATTGTCCTTTCGATCACGCACATTGCCTTAGAGTGAACTTCATTAAACCGAGACTCCATGGAGTATTCTTGTGGAGCTAGATAGGGCGTAAGCAGCCAAGGTTCAGAGGGATATCCCGACTCACCTTTAGAAATAAAATTTTAGCTACAAATTATTTTTTTTACCCAACAGCCAAAAATTTCTTAAATTGTTGTTGTATGCTTCCTCAAGCATAACTCTTTCTGCTGATTCTTTCCAAACAATAGGTCGTGGGCGGCACCACCATATTTGGAATTAATAGCCAATATGTTGTGCCTATGGTCACATACCTTCAAATGTAAAAAATGGACATGTATGAATGTGCATACACAATTAAATTGCTATTGTTCTTTATGGTTACTTACGATCATTGAGTTAAGGCTGTGAAATCCCTTCCTGTTAAAAAACATGTGCTTCTGTGAAGGCTTTTGTTAACCAAAGTGGGTTCCATCCACACAGCCAATAACTGCGGAAAAAAGATAATTAATAAATCAAATTGCCATACTATATTTACTTACCTCCCGGAATTTGGTATTTTGACATGAAATACTCTTTGCAATTATCATTTCCTCTGGCATCAAAACGAATAAATTGACCACAAAACTTTTGCTCTATTGAGTCCACTATTCGCTTCGTGATCTTTGATATGGCACTCTGACTGACGCCAATTAAAAAATCGTCTCCAACACAATGTTGAAAACCTCCCGATGCCAAAAGTGAAAAGGTTGATGCTAATTGAATTTTTGGTGGAACCGTTGTGGAGAGCACCCCCTCAAATTTTAACTCTTCAAGAGCATAATTAAAGGCTTCTTTTGTGAGTCTAAAATGTTTTCTAAATCTGAAAAAATATATTGTTTTGCTTAATAAAAAAAATATGTATGTATGTTCTTACTCGTTATTTGGCAAACTTAAAGGATCAGCGCTTTCTCTTATCTTTTTCCTTGTAATGTTAAAATTTTCATCACCATCAGAATCGGAAGAAGATGAATATAAAAACAACACAGGATCCATATTATATTTTATTTAATTTAATAAAAAAAAAACGGTTTTTAGATTATTTTACGAATAAACTATTTTTGATGATGTGTTTTTTTTTTGTATAACCATATGTTTTTTGTTTACATTTTATTCAGTGTTGTAAATTACATTTATAGAAATCTTTTTAACACTTTAAGAAAAACTCGATTCGTTTCATATCGAGTAACGTCATTACAAAATTTTTTAGTATCGAAATTAATTTTCATTCGTTTTTTTTTTGTTTTATTTTTGAATTTTTCCTTAAGTTCTAACGAATTTTTTATATTATATTTTTTTAAATGTGTCCAATATATTTTGATAGATTATAGCATGGTACTTCTATCGAGGATGAGATTGGGCGAACTGTTTTATCAGGTTTGTGGATCTTCGGGAATCCGTATAGTCTTGGTGATGTGGCAGCATGTGATGTCAGTTTTAATTTTTCGTACCTTGTTATGTGTCACTCTTTGTATAAGTCCACAATTATCTTGTTATTTGTGCGTTGTAGTTTTTGTGTTGGATCTTATCTTATGGTTTTGTGCGTTGACTTATCATCTAGTAGTTCGTCCATTCCCGATTTGTAGTCTTCTTTGCACATAACCACCGTTTTGTTTCCTTTGTCTGATTTTGTTATAACGATTTCATCCTTGTGTTTTTCAAAATTAGTCTTGTCTCCTCAAAAATATTTAAAATAAATTTGTCTTTGATTTTCTTTTAAATGTACGAATCCTGTTCGCAATTTTTGACCTGATTATGTCCTCTTGCCTGTCATCACACAGAGTTATAGATCGGTTATTAAGTTGATTGATGAATTTTCTTTCGCTTACTGGTTAGCCAAATTTTGACCCGAGGGAAATTAGCCATTTGTTTTCATCTGTAAATCCTATTTTAGTCTTGTTTTCAAAACATGACGGGTTAAATTTTAAATTGTATTTTTCCATTTGGTGACGTTTAAATTTAATAATTTTGCCGAGTGTGTCTGTTTATCCGCTGATATAATGTCAATATATCTGATTTTCTGTCTTTCTATGAAATTATCAGTCTTCGTTATTAAGTCTAATTTTATTTGTCTTCCATTACCATACTTAATATTGATATTAGTTTCCTTGATTTCAAGGTTTAACACCTTTAAAAGAAATTTCTGTTCTACTTTATCTAGTTCCTGTGATACTTCCCTTGATCTGAATAGTTGACTTGTATTTTTTGTCGAATTATATAAATGTTTGGGTGTGAGTCCACTCCTTCTGCATTTTAGTAGGTATTTAAGTCTTTCCATTTGTTGCTAGTCTTTTTGTCTACTTGCAGAATTTTTTTTAAATATATGCAAGTGTCCTCGTCATATTTCTGTTTAATGTGTGTCAAAAAGTTGTTCATTTTGGTATTTTAGATCTAATAATCCTTTATTCGGCGGGCCCTTCGATGATCATATTTATTTTAGTTATTATCGACCTTTTCTTAATTTTATTGTTTTTTTTTTTTTTTTTGAAAACTCTAATCGGGCTTATTAAGATATAATTTTATTATTGATCTAGTAACCATATGTAAATTATTCAATAACACTACAACATAATTTTACAGCAATAATATAACTCACATATAATCTTTTTGTCAATTTTAACATTTTACGTATTTAAAAAATTTTTGGTTTACACACAACAAAAAACAAAAATTTAATTTAACAAGACAAATGTAAAAACTAACAGGCATGAAGTTAGCACAAAGTTCATTCATAATACACTTACCAAACTCTGGCTAACGATTTGCTAAACTCTTGTTAACAAGCTGCCAAACGTATTCCAACTTGTGGTAAACAGCCGTTTAATGTTGAATTATTTTGTTTGTTTTTTTTTTTTTTAATTTAGAGTTCTTTTTTAAATTTATTTTAATTTAAAAACAATAATTAGTATTGTGGTTATTTTGTTGAACTATTCATGGTTTTTAATCCAAATTCTTACTATTTTTAATTAGGCTTAAGTTCATTAAATTTAATTTTCATTAAATTATTTTTATGAAGAAAGGAATTTTACAACATGGAAAATTAATTAAAATTGTTATTGATAATTTTCATTCTTGACTGACCTGGGATTCGAAGCCAGGCTGGCTGGCGTGTGATTCGAACCCAGGCGGCTGGTTACCCTGACATGTTTCGACCTCAACCACTAGGTCTCCTCAGAGGGATTTGCCGTCTTACACTCGCAGCCATCGATGACCGCTGACGTCAGTAGTCAAACATCAATCCTTAAACCAAATTGTATTTTAACCTTTGGTAGATCGAAATTTGCTTTTTGAATGATTATCCATTTTTAATTGATCTCACATGTTTTCCTTACTTCTGTTTTTTCGTACTTTTGTCAAGAATTCTTCTTGAAGTCCAAAGTACATTTTTTTGTTTATCATGTTTTTGTCTTTCTTTTTTCTTGTTGACATTTTTCAGCACAACTTGAAGGACAAATGAACACATAGAGCTTGTGCCTTAGCTTTAACAATAATTAGTATTGTGGTTATTTTGTTGAACTATTCATGGTTTTTAATCCAAATTTTTACTATTTTTAATTAGGCTTAAGTTCATTAAATTTAATTTTCATTAAATTATTTTTATGAAGAAAGGAATTTTACAACATGGAAAATTAATTAAAATTGTTATTGATAATTTTCATTCTTGACTGACCTGGGATTCGAAGCCAGGCTGGCTGGCGTGTGATTCGAACCCAGGCGGCTGGTTACCCTGACATGTTTCGACCTCAACCACTAGGTCTCCTCAGAGGGATTTGCCGTCTTACACTCGCAGCCATCGATGACTGCTGACGTCAGTAGTCAAACATCAATCCTTAAACCAAATTGTATTTTAACCTTTGGTAGATCGAAATTTGCTTTTTGAATGATTATCCATTTTTAATTGATCTCACATGTTTTCCTTACTTCTGTTTTTTCGTACTTTTGTCAAGAATTCTTCTTGAAGTCCAAAGTACATTTTTTTGTTTATCATGTTTTTGTCTTTCTTTTTTCTTGTTGACATTTTTCAGCACAACTTGAAGGACAAATGAACACATAGAGCTTGTACCTTAGCTTTAACAATAATTAGTATTGTGGTTATTTTGTTGAACTATTCATGGTTTTTAATCCAAATTTTTACTATTTTTAATTAGGCTTAAGTTCATTAAATTTAATTTTCATTAAATTATTTTTATGAAGAAAGGAATTTTACAACATGGAAAATTAATTAAAATTGTCATTGATAATTTTCATTCTTGACTGACCTGGGATTCGAAGCCAGGCTGGCTGGCGTGTGATTCGAACCCAGGCGGCTGGTTACCCTGACATGTTTCGACCTCAACCACTAGGTCTTCTCAGAGGGATTTTCCGTCTTACACTCGCAGCCATCGATGACTGCTGACGTCAGTAGTCAAACATCAATCCTTAAACCAAATTGTATTTTAACCTTTGGTAGATCGAAATTTGCTTTTTGAATGATTATCCATTTTTAATTGATCTCACATGTTTTCCTTACTTCTGTGTTTTCGTACTTTTGTCAAGAATTCTTCTTGAAGTCCAAAGTACATTTTTTTGTTTATCATGTTTTTGTCTTTCTTTTTTCTTGTTGACATTTTTCAGCACAACTTGAAGGACAAATGAACACATAGAGCTTGTGCCTTAGCTTTAACAATAATTAGTATTGTGTTTATTTTGTTGAACTTTTGTTGGCTTCGAACCCCAGGTCAGTCAAGAATGAAAATTATCAATAACAATTTTAATTAATTTTCCATGTTGTAAAATTCCTTTCTTCATAAAAATAATTTAATGAAAATTAAATTTAATGAACTTAAGCCTAATTAAAAATAGTAAAAATTTGGATTAAAAACCATGAATAGTTCAACAAAATAACCACAATACTAATTATTGTTAAAGCTAAGGCACAAGCTCTATGTGTTCATTTGTCCTTCAAGTTGTGCTGAAAAATGTCAACAAGAAAAAAGAAAGACAAAAACATGATAAACAAAAAAATGTACTTTGTACTTCAAGAAGAATTCTTGACAAAAGTACGAAAAAACAGAAGTAAGGAAAACATGTGAGATCAATTAAAAATGGATAATCATTCAAAAAGCAAATTTCGATCTACCAAAGGTTAAAATACAATTTGGTTTAAGAATTGATGTTTGACTACTGACGTCAGCAGTCATCGATGGCTGCGAGTGTAAGACGGCAAATCCCTCTGAGGAGACCTAGTGGTTGAGGTCGAAACATGTCAGGGTAACCAGCCGCCTGGGTTCGAATCACACGCCAGCCAGCCTGGCTTCGAATCCCAGGTCAGTCAAGAATGAAAATTATCAATAACAATTTTAATTAATTTTCCATGTTGTAAAATTCCTTTCTTCATAAAAATAATTTAATGAAAATTAAATTTAATGAACTTAAGCCTAATTAAAAATAGTAAAAATTTGGATTAATTTAAAAACATTTCTAATTTTTATATTAAGAGCGAAAATAAAAAAAAATAAAAAATAAAGGAAATGAAATGACAAAACCAGCGATGATAAATGCAAAACGTGTTGCATTTTTGAGTAATATGATGTGGCATCGTTAATATTCAGAGTTTATTTATTAAGAGTTAGCAGACGGATAAAATTTGTTATGAATAAACTCTGTGCTAACAAGCTGCTAATATTAATCGGCATTCTAGTTAGCAGCTCGTTGTACTTAGTTTTTTTTTTTTTTTTTTTTTATTATTCCTACAAACTGTGGCTAACTTTTTGTTATGAATCTGTATAACTATTAAAACATTAATGTTAAAGTATAAACTCCTAACAAACTATATCACAGTGACAAAATTTCTTATTGAACTAAAATATTGCAATTGTATATATTGCATTCGTGTTATTTTTGTCCTCTTTCGTATTTAGTGCATTTGTAGCCTTTTCCTGTATTCGTAAACTTTCCAGAGTATATCGTTTATTTGTTCTCTTTTCCTTGTCTAATATTTTTATATTTGTCAGATCGGGTACATGTTACTCTTCAACACAATGAGTGGACAGAGCTGTTGTAGTTTTGTTTTTTCTTATGTCTGATTCGTGTTCTGATACTCTTGTACCCAGGCTTCTCTTTGTTGTACCCACATACACCTTGCCACACTGTTCGTTTGTTTTGCCTAAGCATGTAATTTCGTACAAAAGATTACTTTGGTCAGTTTTTTCTATTTTTGTCTTTGTTTTTGTAAATAGTGTGTTAATTGTCTTGTTTGCCCTGTACGCGAATTTTATTTCTTTGTCATTTATGATTTCTTGAATTTGTTTGTTTTCTCTGACTGTTGCGAATGCTTTTAAGACCCAATGTTGTATGTTGAACCCCAGACATATATTAAAAAAATTAAAAGCTTTTAGCTACTTCACTTATCTCAAATAAAAAACAAAATCTGTAAGCTGCTTGGTTGGTTTTCAATAACAAAACCGATAACATTGGTTTATTTGACAACTAAAATCGACACTTATTTCAGTCCGAACCGAAAATCCATAACATTAGATTTCATGACACTAAAGTATTTTTTAGTCGTTTCAAATCTTATTCCGATAAGATTGGTTTCTATAACACCCCTGATTTCCACCGTTATCCATATAAAATGTATTAATTAATTCTTTATAAAATGAATTTTCATACAAAATCTTTTAAAATTTAAAATTTTATAATTTGGTTTTTTGTAATATTCAGACAATAATATAAAATAACCCCAAAAAAAATGGAGCTTCGAACAAAGCAGGTTTGTAAGGGAGAAACGTAAAAGTTTCGCTTACCATATCGCTTACGAAAGACATGAATTTTATATGACGAGTTCCCACTTTGAAGCAATACATTTTTGACACAGAAAGCGCTTTATTCAGCGCATATAAAAATTAGTCAGCTTTGCACACTGAATTATTTGTTACCGTTATTCCTTAAGTCCCCTTTCAGACAGGCAAAGTTTACTTTGACAAAGTCTGTTGAATTCACTTTTAAACTTTGTTTGGTGCTCAGACACACAAAGTTTAATTTGACAAATTTTTGTTTTCTCTTGTTTGAATATAATATATAAACAGCGTTGCCAGAATGATGATTTTATCATATTTTGGATTATTTTTTTAACAAAAATATGATTAAAGATTTTTACCTCAAATGATGATTTTTTATTTTTAGAAATTCTGATTTTTACTTTAATTAAAACAGTAAATTTTTAAAACAATGAAGTTTTGCATCAGCTTGATGTGTGTTGGTGCTGCACACTTTTGTACCCAGTATCTAGAATACACAAAACTGCATCATTCTTTCTGGACATAAAAATATTAAAAAAGGCATATTATAACCTATTTCCAATGTGCGAAAGAATTCCTTCTTTCGAACAACTTCATTTAAAACAAAAATAAATTCTAAAAACTTAGTTTTTGTTTTAAATGTATTTGTAAAGGTACGTTCAGACTGATGAAATATTTGAAAGCAAACATCAAATATTTCATTAACGTAGTCTGAACACAAAATATTTTTGAGTATCAAATAAAATAACAGCTGATTTTGAGCAAATAAAAGTATTTGCCGGCAAACAAATATTTGTCCAATGTGAACATAGTGTAAACACAAAAAATCAAATATTTTAGTCATTTTTGAGAAAACATTTATTTGATATTACAAAAAAATTGTAAGAGCAAACAACGACAAATAATTTTAGCCATGTTCCGGATAGAAGCAATTTTTCTGTAAGTTTTCGGATTCTTTACAATTTTAAAGATTTTTTATAATTATTAGACTTTGCTATCGCGCCGCTATTAGCAAATTTTTGCGAATTACCGCTAATTTAGCAATTTTTATAGAATTTTTGCCATTCCTAATAGTTTTAGGCACTTTTACTAAATTTTATGGCTTGTTTGAAATATTAAAATGGTTCGCGAATTTTCGCTATATTTGCAACATTTTTTTTTTTGTTTTTCCCCTACATTTTGTTTTTTAACCGATTTAGCAATTTCAAATATATTTTAGTAGGCAATTTTTCGCGAATTTTAGCCATGCTCGCGAAGAAGCGATTTTTCACTGTGAATCTTTAGAGCTTCAACGATTTTTAATAATTATTAGGCTTTGCTATCATACCGCTATTAGCAAATTTTTGCGAATTTCCGCTAATTTAGCAATTTTTATCGAATTTTTGCCATTCCTTATAGTTTTAGGCACTTTTAATAAATTTTATGGCTTGTTTGAAATATCTAAATTTTTCGCGAATTTTCGCTATTTTTGCAAAAATTTTTTCCCAACATTTTGTTTTTTAACTGATTTAGCGACTTCAAATATATTTAAGGGTTTGTTTCCAAGTTTGCAATTATTCGCAAATTTTAGCCATGTTCACGTTACCCATTGTCTTCCAGTTTTTTTATATTTAGCATTCTCCTGTTCTAACACTATAAAAGATGCTGCTCCACAGAATAAAAAAAATAAATTAGCTTTTGCGCTCATTTTTACTATTTGTGAAATATATTATTATTTTTGAACACTTTCATTAAATAATTATTTGATGCAAATATTTATTTTAGTCTGAACGCATGGCAAACATGAATTAATTTATTTTATTTAACACTGTTTGTTCAACTGTTTCATCAAACAAAAATTGTCAAATATTTGAGCTTAGTTTGAACATTAAACAAAATATTTTTTTGTTTCACACAGTTTGAAGCAAATATCAGAACAAATATTTTCGTTAAATATTTCATTAGTCTGAACGTACCTTAAGAAGTAAATAATTCTTTCGCACATCGGAAATAGGCAGTAAGAATATTGATAAAAAAAATATTTGTGAAAAGAAAAAATGTATTTTTATAAAGTTTTATATACTGACGAATTATGTTTTTATGTATTTCAATTTAAATAATAAGAAGTATGCTTTTATAAAAAATTAATAGTTCTTACTATTTTGCCCTTGTTTTAAAAAATTTAAATTAAGAAAAAAAAATTTAAGATTTTCCTCTTCAAAATATGATTTCTTTCGCTATATGACAATTTTCATTCCAAAAATTCTGGTAACGCTGTATATAAATATAAAGTTGCAGCCAACTTCAGGTATAATCTACGACCGAAAAACAAAACGAATTTGTGAGTACAGCAAAGTATGTACTCCCCCGCTATGATCTTTTCCCTTCTCTTCTATAAACTCAAGACTTTGCAAAGTAAACTTTGCTTGTCTGAAAGGGGTCTAATATGCTCCCTTTCAAACCTGCTTCGTGGTAAGGGAATGTCGTAGCTCTTTAAATTTTATATATATTTTTTTAATTTATTAAGCATTCGTTCACTTACCATACTGCATCTCCGTATTTCTTATTGCGTAGCGCATAAATGTCTGCTTACTTTTTAAAATGTACCATTAGTGCTTCGCAAAACAAGAAAAATTTTTATTGGGAAAATATTGTGGGAATTTCTTTACTCAACATATTTGTTGACTTTGTTTTATTGTATTATTAATGAAAAAAATGAGATTTATCTTATACTACTTATTAAAATTTTATCTTGAAAGATATAATGTATGTATACAACATTGTCAATTTACAAAATTAAGCCCATATAAACTTACATTAAATTGTTATCTATATTACACCAAATAACCTAAAGGGAGTATTTATAAACTTATTTCTATACAATAAAAATGCTACTAATAACATCAAATTCTTATAGTAAAATCTAATTACTAATTGTTTGAAAATGTATTATCTACGATTTTTATACAATAAATAAGATTTCATTGAATGCGGAAGATGCAATTGTTGAACACGCTCTTCCAAGTTTTCACGACCAAGTTCTTGTCTTATTGTTCGTCTACATAAATCCATTAGTGGTAATGGTTCGGCTGAAAGATAAAAAGTTATAAAATTTACAATTTAATTAATTAATTTTAAAAATAAATAAAATGCTAAAATTTTAAATTTGATGTAATCATAGACCGGCAGTTTGCAGAAAAGTAAAATTGCTGTAGAGGTATTTTTTTCTTCTGATATTTAAATTTAAGTTTTGTTATCCGTAAATTTTTACTAATTACTAGAAAAAATATTGTTTAAAGTAGCAAAACGTGTCCCTCCGCAGGAGCTGATTCTAATATTTCATATTACTCATTATTACTGAGTCGTATAATTATATTTACGTTTATGCTCAATTTTGAACTAAATTAACCGCTTTTACTTGTACCATAAATGAATTGAACAGATACTGTTTAAAAGCCATTGCTACTTAACGTCTAATTACATGAGAAAAAAAAGGATTATGTTATTTTATGGATAAAGTTAACATATTAAAATGTCATTTTTCCCGCCATGTAAATTTAGCCATCTTTTTTAACTACCCAGCCTTCGTGGAAGGTTATTATCTTACCTCAAATAACTTAGTTTATAATCGCCTAAGTGTAAACATATCTCCCACTCATATAATTTAAATAAAACCATATCGTTGTGAATTTGAAACCATATTTTTTTTTATTGTATTTATTTGGTACACGCTCTTTATTGAGAAGGAATCGACACCATTTTCCCATTACCACTTTTTGTATAGAGCTTTACCTTCCAGCTACTAATACTCTGGGAAGTGTTCGTACCATTATTCTCCCAGAGAACCCTTCAGCCACAAAGTCATCTGCAGCATCCGAAGCCCACGCTTAATCCCATCACGGAAGTATACAATCGCATGTACGTTTTATGTAACACCAGTTACTCCTGGTTACCCTCTTATTATTCTCAATATATTTGCAAGTTATCTATAGTCATAACCACTCACTTCTCTATTTCTTTTGTACACGCTTCCAAACATACCATACATTCATCCACATCCATTCAAACATACAAATATAGTAATCGGAAGAATTGAAATATTAATAAAAAATTATATTACTGTAATTTTACCCTCATATATTAATCTGTCGAACAATTGTGTTAAATTTTTAGTATTGTGAATCTATTATATTAATAATATTAATATTAATAATATTAATATTATAATTATAATATATTATTATTTTTTGTAAAAATGATATTTTATTTTTGAATGATTTATTTTTGTAAAATACAATAAATTTTTATTGAAAATCAGTAATCAGAGAAAATTTACTAGCTATGGTTGAGAAAATGAGCATAAATTCTATAGTTACTACTATCTGTAATAATACCATTTTTTACTACTATTTATACTGATACCTTATGGCGATTTCTTTTCTGGGAAAAATGTTGCATAAATGGTACATGCTCTACACAAAAGAGATAGAGCATGTACCATTTATGCAACATATTTCTCAGAAAAGAAATCGCCATTAATTTTACTTCACTGCTATTTACAAAAGTACTCTGATTGTTTATTACACAGTCACAGTTCATCTTTGTTCTTACACAGCTAACGTTGTATATTGTGTAAACATAATTAATATTATAATAAATTATATCAAAACTATAAATAAATGATTTATATTGTTTACATGGTGCCGAAACCTGTAGTGGAATAAAAAAGTAAATAAAATACAGCAATAAGAGAATATAGCAAACCAAGTGTTTGACTTATATTTCAAAATGGCAGACACCTGTAATTTTTCAAAACCGTCGAAGCCATTAGTGGTAGATGCAACTGGGTTAGATAAAAAACCCGAAAACATAAAATTTGCAACGTTTATGGCAGCTATTGGTTACTCAGCAACACAAATATACAATTCCTTGCCGGCAACAAGTTACGAAACGGTGGCTACTGTTAAAGAAAAGTTCCAGAAATATTTTACACCAAGACTAAACACAAGGTTTGAAAGGTATAAGTTTCATAAAATTATGCAGAATGATGGAGAAATCATTGATGAATATATCACCAGATTAAGACTCCAATTTAACAATTTCGAGGCATTAACTGATAGTCTCTTACGAGATCAACTTATTCTTAGTATTAAAAGTGACACCCTTCGTACGAAGCTGCTGTCAGAAGACATTACCTTAGAAAAAGTGATAAGAATGTGAACATCGTACAAACATTTAAAAAAGCTAAGAGCTTTGACTGCCACAACTGCGGTAAAAATCACACAGTTCGCAATTGTCCAGCATTTCGCCATGTATGTAAGAAATGTAAAAAGAGAACTCAATATGAAAGCATGCGCAAGGCAAAGGCAAAAAATAAATTTACCAAAAACTGGGATGTTGCTTTTTGTGAACAGACAGGCAGCGATACTAAAAGTGACGTTCACAGCGACGCTGGCAGCGATAATGAACTATTTGTTGGTTGTATTACGGAAAATAAAAGAAAGGAAAAAGAGAATTTTACAGAAATTCTAACTATTGGTGAGAAAAATTATGATATTAAACTTGATACTGGTGCTCAGTGTAATGTTTTGCCAAAAAAAAAGTGATTGATGAAATTAAAATATTTAATAAAGATAAAACTATTAAACCTTGTCGCGTAAAAAACCTAGTGTCATTTGGAAATCATAAAATGAATGTTGTAGGTGAAGTTTTGTTAACATGCAAAATAGCCCAGAAAATGTGCAAAATTTATTTCAAGATTGTGAACGAAAACGTAAAGCCAATACTCGAAACAAACTCTTTTGAAAAACTACATTTAGTAAAAAGAGTACAAGAATTACAAAACAATTTTGTTTACGACATAGATTTAGGCCCTCATCATGTACAGCGCAGCGCAACGCCACAGAACTAACGCAACGCCAAAGAATAACATTGAAAGCACAAACAATGTCATAAATATTTTGTAATTTTGTTGTTGCTTTCTACAGAAATTCACATTGCGTTTAAAAATTTCAAACGATCCATTGCTTGTGTCGTTGAAAATTTTAAAACGGTACATGAATTTCTGTTGAAAGCAACAACAAAATTACAAAATATTTATGACATTGTTTTTGCTTTCAATGTTATTGTTTGGCGTTGCGCTGCGTTGTACATGATTAGGGCCTTAGTTGAAAATCCAAGCTTTGAAATTTCGCCAGCCAGGCGAGCAGCATTTAAAATTCAAGAAGAGGTAAAAGCGGAACTTGATAAAATGGTAAGCATGGGAGTAATAGAGCCGACTTATTTGTCAACACCTGCAGTATCTCCAATGGTAGTGGTACGTAAAAATAACAAAATCCGGATTTGTATGGATCCCACTAGCGTTAATAAAAATATTAAACGTCGCCTTTATCCTATGAACACTTTAGAAGAAATTGCTGCTCAACTGAAAGATGCTAAAATTTTTTCAGTCCTTGATTGTAAAAAAGGTTTTTGGTAATTTCCGGTCACAGGCCGAAGAAAACAAATACTAACATTCTCTACACCTTGGGGCCGGTACTCCTGCAAAAGACTCCCATTTGGAATTTCCTCAGCGCCCGAAATTTTCCAATGCGTCATGCAACAACTCTTTTTTCATTTACCAAACGTAAAAGTTGCCATAGATGACAACTTAATACACTGACAATTTAGATGAACTTCGTGCAACAACAAGCAAGGTTCTTGATATAATTAAAACAAATGAATTAAAACTAAATAAAAAAAATGTAAGTTCGAGCAAAGAAAAATTAAATTCTTAGGACATGTAATAAGTAAAGCAGGCTTGTCCCCAATCCGTCAATCGACTTAAACCACCAAACAACAAGAATAAGTTGCAAAGAATTTTAGGTAAATTTACATATTTGAGTAAATTCATATCAAAACTATAAATAAGTGATTTATATTGTTTACTAAACGTTTTCAGCTATAAGTAAAATTTTTTTTGCTATATTAGACTAAATTTCTGGAAATAATTACTGGAATGTTAACTTCAATTGCTTTAAAGTGATGTTATATAAATAAGGGATAGATAGTATTAATATTATAAATGATTAATGCGTTAAACACTGATGGATGCAATTGTAGTTGTGTAGCTACAGAATTATTTTGAAGACGAAAGCTACATGAAATAAATAAATAAAAGCATTCACGTCAAAACTTGAACTCCAGCGAAAAACAAGAATTTCAAAAACATATCGTCGGCTGATAATTTGATTGTCGTATGTGGATTCCGATAGTTTCGAGTAAATTGAGTTTGAAGTTTGAACTCTTATAAAATCCACATACGACATTTAAATAATAAATAAATTTTTTGGTCGTTTTATATGGAAATTTGTCGTATGTGGCAGTTACATACAACATTTAATTTGAAAATTGCTTCAGCAAATACTACATATGACAAACTTAACACTCCATATCTCGAAACCCGTATGAGGTATCGAAAAACTGATTACGCCAACCCTGGAGCTCTCCAGTGTGGATAGTACCTAAAAAAAGATGCATCGGGAAAACCAAAACGGAGACTCGTGATTGAATCGGAAGTTAAATGAAAAAACCATTTCGGATAGGTACCCACTTCCGAATATTTCAGAAATATTGGACAAGTAGGGAAAGTGCCTTTATTTTTCTACCCTTGATTTAGACAGCGGGTTTCATCAAATCGAAATGAACCCGCAAGATATTCAAAAAACGGCATTTACAGTAGAAATGCAAAAATACAAAAATGCACCCTTAACTTTTCAGAGGGTAATGGACAATGTCCTGGGAGAGTAAGTGGGGAAAATTTGCTTAGTCTATTTAGACGACATTATTATTTTCTCAACATCTCTTCAAGAGCATATTGAAAATCTAGGAAAGGTATTCCAGAAATTAAGATTTTCTAATTTTAAGGTTCATTTGGATACGTCTGAGTTTTTGCGTAAGGAAATAGCTTTTTTAGGGCACATAGATAGTCACAACGGAAGGTATTAAACCAAATCATTCTAAAATAGAGGATATTCAGAAATTTCCGATAACACGCACACGCCATGAAATAAAGTCATTTATAGGGTTACTTAGTTACTACAGGAAATGTATTCCTAATTTGGCCCAACTTACAAAACCAATGACGGAATGTTCAAAGAAGGGTAGAACTATAGCTTTGGAAGATAAATATATAAAGGCTTTTGAAACAAGTAGGGAAATTCTAATAAATGATCCAATATTGCAATACCCCGACTTCACAAAGACGTTTGTGCTTACAACGGATGCAAGTAACATCGCACTGGGGGCTATCCTCTCTCAGGATCGTATACATAGGAAATGACAGACCAATTTTTTATGCGAGTAGGACCCTGTCCGAGAGTGGAATCAATTATTCTACCATTGAAAAGGAATTACTGGCCATTGTCTGGGGACCCAAATATTTTCGCCCTTATCTCTTCGATCGTAAGTTCCAAATAGTTACTGACATGGCTGATGAGTCTTAAAGAACATAATTCAAAATTGGTGAGATGGCGCCTAAAGTTGGAAGAGAATGACTATGAAGAAATATATAAAAAAGGGAAACTAAATAGTAATGCGGATGCCTTGAGTAGATTTAGGTTAGACAATGCAACGTTGCAGACGTTAACATGAATATTTCAACACAAATGTCTACAGTACATTCATGTGATGAAAACTTAGATGATGGATTTGCAATATCTGAAAAGCCTTTGAACGAATTTAACTTACAACTTGTATTGGAAAAATCAGACGAGGGATTAAGGTAAATTAATATTCTCTGATGACTCTACTTTTAAAACTATTCAATAAGTCTATTCAAAATACTTTTCAAATAGGAAACAGTTCCGTGTCGTCCGTTGCAAAAATATTTTATTAGATGTACCTGATGAAGATAAGCAGGTGGAACTCATACGAAATTGCCACGAAAATAGAAACCACAGGGGAATTACTGAAACATATGAATGCCTTAAAAGAGAATATTATTTTCCTCTCATGCAGACCATAATAAATAAAACTTTGAATAACTGCGAATTTTGTAATACTATGAAGTATGACAGACATCCACCAAAATTGAAATTTCAGGTGACAGAAACACCAGACGAACCCCTTCAGATTTGACATATTGATATATATACTATAAATGGCAAATGCATTTTGACTATCATTGACAAATTTTTTAAGTATGCCGATGGGTATACCCTGCCATCTAGAACGAGTATTTGTGCACTCAAAGCCTTGAAATCATTTATGAGTCTCTTGGGAATAGCAAAGAAAATTGTTTGTGACCAAGGTACTACACTTCAAATATTTGCAACGATTTTTATAAACAGTATGGAATAATACTCCGTTTTACATAATTTCAACAATCTAGTAGCAATTCTCCAGTGGAGAGATTTCACTCAACTTTTACCGAAATTTATGGGATTATCACAAACACCAGGAAGGCCAAGAAATTGGAAGTAAAACACGAAGAAATTTTAGATGAGGCCTTCATTACTTACAATAATACAGTTCATTCATCCACAAAATTCACACCATACGAACTATGGTTTGGAAGACCGTACAATCTTGCAAAAGAAATACAATTTACAAATGAACACTCTATCCCTCTGTCGAAAAAATATTATGAAAGCTAAATTTGAAAATATTAATAATCTTAATAAGACAAGGGGAAACCCAGAGAACAGGGACGAACATGAAGAAATATATAGGAAAGAATGTAGACCAAATAAATTAACAGCACGATTCTCAAAGCGCAAAGTACTAAAAGACAATGGTATTACATTATAAACAACTAATGATAAAAAATGACATAAGTCAAAGATGAAACTTAGGAAACGAAAGTAATCAGTTCTTATTGTTATACTTTTTAGCACACCTCTTATTTACGGACAGATTTTAGAGGTTCAAAATTTTAATAAGAACGATAGAAAGTCACCTTAACTTTATACATATAATAGATTTGGAAGGTTAGAATGCACAAACTTCAAAGCATAATAGACTCATTCGGAAAACATAGCATAGTGAAGGATGGGGCTAAAGTATTTATTTATTTTTTTAAGAATTTCTTGCTTATCCTACACAACAAGATATAAATCTTATAGTTAAAGTGCAGGAATTATATTTGTTTAAAACATAAATAGGTTATCACAATTCAACGATAAAGTTTAAAAAGAATTATTTTATGTAGCATATGCAATACCCTCATATCTAAAAGGTTTTTAAGTGTCATGCCATAAAGTTTATTTGTGAACTGTGATATACTATCGTATTTTCCTAAACCAAAAACATATCTGATTATATTGTTATATGTTTTCTGTAACACGTTTTTGCTACGAAAGTCGCAACTTGAGAATAACTCGCAGCCATGTAAAAGTCTTGGCATTAAGTATGTTTTGGCGATAAGTATTTTAATTTTTAAAGGCGTAAAGTATTGGGTAGGCCAAAGTTCACGTAATCTTAGGTAAATATTCGATGCAGTTTTATTAATATGGTCAGACCAATCTAAATTATTATTGAATATAACACCAAGATTTTTTGCCGAGCGTACACATTCAATTTTTTCATTTTTAAGCATAATGTCAATGTTGATATTAAAACGGGTCGTTTTACGGTGAATGATAATGCATTTGGATTTGTGGGGATTTATTAGAAGTCTATTAGCGGTTGCCCATCTATAAACACTATCTAAGTCCTTATTTAATTTACGTACGTTATCTGCAATATCTTCGACAGAACTGCCAATGTAAATTTGTACATCATCGGCATATAAGTGTAACTTAGAATATGATAAAGTTTGAGAAAGATCATTAACATACAATGAAAACAAAAGTGGTCCCAAAATAGATCCCTGTGGAACACCTTTGGTGACAGGGAGTGCAGACGAGTAGCTACCGTTAATAAATACTGATTGGTAACGATTACTAAGATATGATTGAAGTAGATTATTCGAGGTCCCTGATAGACCAAATAGCTTTTTGAGTTTGAGACAAAGCAGAGAATGGTCAATTGCATCGAAAGCTTTGGAGTGATCCAAAAGCACTAGTATATTAACTTTCCCGATATCTATATCGTTTCGAATATCCTCACTCAGATTTATTAATGCTGTAACACAGCTATGCTTAGCTCGAAAGCCAGATTGGTGGGGCGTGAGCAAATTATGCCGATCAATAAATTCATTTATTTGTGTATACATAAGTTTTTCCATTATTTTGGAAAGATAAGGCAGAATTGCAATAGGCCTAAACTCCGAGTTATTTTTAGGGACCGGAATAATCTTAGCATGTTTCCAGCTACTTGGAAAGATGTTAGTGGTAAATATTGTGTTAAAAATGTGGGTTAAATAAGGTAGTAATCTTGGCAACAATATTCTTACAAATCGAGGGTTTAAATTGTCATATCCGATTGCATTTGATTTTACAGATTTTAAGCAAGTCAAGACTTCATCATTATAGACACATCGAAAATTAAATTGGATATTAATTATACTATCATCCAATGAGTTTAAATACTCATTTGAGTATGAGTCATCGTTTGATGAGGGTATTGACGAAAATATAACGTTGTGATCGTCCGCTGATAAATTGCTGTCAATATCCTTGGTATGATTACCGATTCCAATATCGCGTATAGTTCGCCACGTTGTTTTACTGTCAATAGCACTTTTAAATCGTTCAGCATAGAAAGACGTTTTAGTTTTTTTAATTTAGGGTTTTTTATGCAAATTAAAAATTGAGGCACTTGAAAACAAACTACATACGTTGAATCCATATCAACGTACAAAACGAGCTTTATTTAACGGGTTGGGTTCTGCAATTAAATACATAACGGGAAATATGGACGCAAACGACGCGGAAAACATAAATGGACAAATTCGAGAACTTCATCTCTGAATGATTCAGAGATTTAAAAATTTGACACATTAACACAGAACAGGAAACAATTACCAAATTTTTGGAGAAACTTTCAATCGAAACATCTAATAGTATTCGGAAAGAAAACGACAGAAATTTAATATATGAACCAACTCGGTTATAATACAGACTTACTTATGGGTCATATTTCAGACATAACTAAAGCCGTGATGCTTGCTAAACCTTATTCTTTACCCAGACGAACTAGATGAAATAAGACATCATCTGAAATAATCTCAATATATTGACTTAATTTCGGACGAGCATATTTACGAACTTCTGGAACTTAAGCATATTATAATAACAGCAATTTAATTTTTAATATAAAACTTCCAAATTTATCAAAAGAAACAAGCACACTTTACCACCTCATTCCTCTTCCGATAAATAATACAAACTACACCTTATATAAATTATAACAAGCACAACTTCCAGTACTTAACAGAGATTTGCCCAAAGATTGAGAACTTGTATTATTGTAAAAAGTCCAACAAATATGATAACACCGAAAAGTCAACTTGCATTGGAAGATTGCTAAATGGCAAAACACCAATATGTCCATTAAATGACGTGGGATTTACATCAACTATCTTCCAGTCGGAAGATAACTATATAATATTTATAAATGTAAAGGAAATACTAATTGTTTCTACTTGCAGACAAAATTTTACAATTAAGGGAACGTCACTTCTCCATTATGCAAATTGTTCTGTCACGATAGACGGAACTACATATAGGGACAACCCTCTTGTCCATTGGGATACAATTTTTGCGGCTCCACCTAACATAAACCAGTTGCAGGTGGAATTAATAACAGAAACCTTAAGCCTGGAAAAAGTAAAGGACTACAGTTATCAATAACAAAGTCGATATAGTTCAGCTAAGAAAAGACACTACCCAAAGAAGCAATGCCATAATAGCAATCACATTAATAAGCACTACCTCTACGATTATAGGCCTGTTCGTTTTATGGAAAAGCCGACGGATTCACTATTATCCGAGCCCCATCCCAACGGAAGTCGCTTCGTCCTCACCAAAATCGCTGTGGCCGTCGCTCTACACTAAGGGGGGAGGAGTTAATTTATCACCCCCAGCAAAACCACCAAGACAACAACAACAACTATAATAGTAAAACATATAATCTCATCACAAAATACTACATACAAACATTTAACTTAGTAATTAAAATACTTTTATTAATATTTTACTATTGTATTAATATTTTACTATTTGTTTATTTGACATTTTTGATTCAAATCTTTTATGCAATTTTTTACAATGTACTGCTTTCTATTTTCTACCTAATACTCTACATAAATTCCAAGAAACTAAATTTACTTATTGAATATTTTGCATTATCGAAGTTTTGCACTATTTGTATATTTTACATACAATGTACTAATTTCTTTCATGACCTAATACTCCATATAAATTCTAGGAATCCAAATTAAACTCATTTTTGTACTTTAACTATTTGTTTATTCTTATACTCAGAGAATCCAAATTAGCTACTTTAGTTTTAAGATATTTTATTATTTAAGTTGAAGAAAGATGAAAAATAAAATCAATTGTATTTGAACAATCGAAGTGCCTTTATCTTTTGACATTTTTTTCCCTTCAACTCGAGCTAAAACTTAGCTCGTGCAGTTTAAATGGCCCTTCAAGATATCAACATAAACAAGTCCCCGGGGCCGGATAGTGTCCTTTGACGTCCTTATTTAGCTACTTGGACCGATTAGGAGCCGATTAGGACAAGTAGGGAAAGTTCCTTTATTTTTCTACCCTTGATTTAGACAGCGGGTTTCATCAAATCGAAATGATATTCAAAAAACGGCATTTACAGTAGAAATGCAAAAATACAAAAATGCACCCTTAACTTTTCAGAGGGTAATGGACAATGTCCTGGGAGAGTAAGTGGGGAAAATTTGCTTAGTCTATTTAGACGACATTATTATTTTCTCAACATCTCTTCAAGAGCATATTGAAAATCAAGGAAAGGTATTCCAGAAATTAAGATTTTCTAATTTTAAGGTTCATTTGGATACGTCTGAGTTTTTGCGTAAGGAAATAGCTTTTTTAGGGCACATAGTCACAACGGAAGGTATTAAACCAAATCATTCTAAAATAGAGGATATTCAGAAATTTCCGATAACACGCACACGCCATGAAATAAAGTCATTTATAGGGTTACTTAGTTACTACAGGAAATGTATTCCTAATTTGGCCCAACTTACAAAACCAATGACGGAATGTTCAAAGAAGGGTAGAACTATAGCTTTGGACGATAAATATATAAAGGCTTTTGAAACAAGTAGGGAAATTCTAATAAATGATCCAATATTGCAATACCCCGACTTCACAAAGACGTTTGTGCTTACAACGGATGCAAGTAACATCGCACTGGGGGCTATCCTCTCTCAGGAACGTATACATAGGAAATGACAGACCAATTTTTTATGCGAGTAGGACCCTGTCCGAGAGTGGAATCAATTATTCTACCATTGAAAAGGAATTACTGGCCATTGTCTGGGGACCCAAATATTTTCGCCCTTATCTCTTCGATCGTAAATTCCAAATAGTTACTGACATGGCTGATGAGTCTTAAAAAACATAATTCAAAATTGGTGAGATGGCGCCTAAAGTTGGAAGAGAGTGACTATGAAGAAATATATAAAAAAGGCAAACTAAATAGTAATGCGGATGCCTTGAGTAGATTTAGGTTAGACAATGCAACGTTGCAGACGTTAATATGAATATTTCAACACAAATGTCTACAGTACATTCATGTGATGAAAACTTAGATGATGGATTTGCAATATCTGAAAAGCCTTTGAACGAATTTAACTTACAACTTGTATTGGAAAAATCAGACGAGGGATTAAGGTAAATTAATATTCTCTGATGACTCTACTTTTAAAACTATTCAATAAGTCTATTCAAAATACTTTTCAAATAGGAAACAGTTCCGTGTCGTCCGTTGCAAAAATATTTTATTAGATGTACCTGATGAAGATAAGCAGGTGGAACTCATACGAAATTGCCACGAAAATAGAAACCACAGGGGAATTACTGAAACATATGAATGCCTTAAAAGAGAATATTATTTTCCTCTCATGCAGACCATAATAAATAAAACTTTGAATAACTGCGAAGTTTGTAATACTATGAAGTATGACAGACATCCACCAAAATTGAAATTTCAGGTGACAGAAACACCAGACGAACCCCTTCAGATTTGACATATTGATATATATATACTATAAATGGCAAATGCATTTTGACTATCATTGACAAATTTTTTAAGTATACCGATGGGTATACCCTGCCATCTAGAACGAGTATTTGTGCACTCAAAGCCTTGAAATCATTTATGAGTCTCTTGGGAATAGCAAAGAAAATTGTTTGTGACCAAGGTACTACACTTCAAATATTTTCAACGATTTTTATAAACAGTATGGAATAATACTCCATTTTACATAATTTCAACAATCTAGTAGCAATTCTCCAGTGGAGAGATTTCACTCAACTTTTACCGAAATTTATGGGATTATCACAAACACCAGGAAGGCCAAGAAATTGGAAGTAGAACACGAAGAAATTTTAGAAAGAAATACAATTTACAAATGAACACTCTATCCCTCTGTCGAAAAAATATTATGAAAGCTAAATTTGAAAATATTAATAATCTTAATAAGACAAGGGGAAACCCAGAGCACAGGGACGAACATGAAGAAATATATAGGAATGAATGTAGACCAAATAAATTAACAGCACGATTCTCAAAGCGCAAAGTACTAAAAGACAATGGTATTACATTATAAACAACTAATGATAAAAAATGACATAAGTCAAAGATGAAACTTAGGAAACGAAAGTAATCAGTTCTTATTGTTATACTTTTTAACACACCCCTTATTTACGGACAGATTTTAGAGGTTCAAAATTTTAATAAGAACGATAGAAAGTCACCTTAACTTTATACATATAATAGATTTGGAAGGTTAGAATGCACAAACTTCAAAGCATAATAGACTCATTCGGAAAACATAGCATAGTGAAGGATGGGGCTAAAGTATTTATTTATTTTTTTAAGAATTTCTTGCTTATCCTACACAACAAGATATAAATCTTATAGTTAAAGTGCAGGAATTATATTTGTTTAAAACATAAATAGGTTATCACAATTCAACGATAAAGTTTAAAAAGAATTATTTTATGTAGCATATGCAATACCCTCATATCTAAAAGGTTTTTAAGTGTCATGCCATAAAGTTTATTTGTGAACTGTGATATACTATCGTATTTTCCTAAACCAAAAACATATCTGATTATATTGTTATATGTTTTCTGTAACACGTTTTTGCTACGAAAGTCGCAACTTGAGAATAACTCGCAGCCATGTAAAAGTCTTGGCATTAAGTATGTTTTGGCGATAAGTATTTTAATTTTTAAAGGCGTAAAGTATTGGGTAGGCCAAAGTTCACGTAATCTTAGGTAAATATTCGATGCAGTTTTATTAATATGGTCAGACCAATCTAAATTATTATTGAATATAACACCAAGATTTTTTGCCGAGCGTACACATTCAATTTTTTCATTTTTAAGCATAATGTCAATGTTGATATTAAAACGGGTCGTTTTACGGTGAATGATAATGCATTTGGATTTGTGGGGATTTATTAGAAGTCTATTAGCGGTTGCCCATCTATAAACACTATCTAAGTCCTTATTTAATTTACGTACGTTATCTGCAATATCTTCGACAGAACTGCCAATGTAAATTTGTACATCATCGGCATATAAGTGTAACTTAGAATATGATAAAGTTTGAGAAAGATCATTAACATACAATGAAAACAAAAGTGGTCCCAAAATAGATCCCTGTGGAACACCTTTGGTGACAGGGAGTGCAGACGAGTAGCTACCGTTAATAAATACTGATTGGTAACGATTACTAAGATATGATTGAAGTAGATTATTCGAGGTCCCTGATAGACCAAATAGCTTTTTGAGTTTGAGGCAAAGCAGAGAATGGTCAATTGCATCGAAAGCTTTGGAGTGATCCAAAAGCACTAGTATATTAACTTTTCCGATATCTATATCGTTTCGAATATCCTCACTCAGATTTATTAATGCTGTAACACAGCTATGTTTAGCTCGAAAGCCAGATTGGTGGGGCGTGAGCAAATTATGCCGATCAATAAATTCATTTATTTGTGTATACATAAGTTT
This sequence comes from Pollenia amentaria, assembly GCA_943735925.1. Lineage (NCBI taxonomy): Eukaryota > Metazoa > Arthropoda > Insecta > Diptera > Polleniidae > Pollenia > Pollenia amentaria. The sequence continues at coordinate 92,477,596 of OX031007.1, forward strand.
TTCCATTATTTTGGAAAGATAAGGCAGAATTGCAATAGGCCTAAACTCCGAGTTATTTTTAGGGACCGGAATAATCTTAGCATGTTTCCAGCTACTTGGAAAGATGTTAGTGGTAAATATTGTGATAAAAATGTGGGTTAAATAAGGTAGTAATCTTGGCAACAATATTCTTACAAATCGAGGGTCTAAATTGTCATATCCGATTGCATTTGATTTTACAAATTTTAAGCAAGTCAAGACTTCATCATTATAGACACATCGAAAATTAAATTGGATATTAATTATACTATCATCCAATGAGTTTAAATACTCATTTGAGTATGAGTCATCGTTTGATGAGGGTATTGACGAAAATATAACGTTGTGATCGTCCGCTGATAAATTGCTGTCAATATCCTTGGTATGATTACCGATTCCAATATCGCGTATAGTTCGCCACGTTGTTTTACTGTCAATAGCACTTTTAAATCGTTCAGCATAGAAAGACGTTTTAGTTTTTTTAATTTAGGTTTTTTTATGCAAATTAAAAATTGAGGCACTTGAAAACAAACTACATACGTTGAATCCATATCAACGTACAAAACGAGCTTTATTTAACGGGTTGGGTTCTGCAATTAAATACATAACGGGAAATATGGACGCAAACGACGCGGAAAACATAAATGGACAAATTCGAGAACTTCATCTCTGAATGATTCAGAGATTTAAAAATTTGACACATTAACACAGAACAGGAAACAATTACCAAATTTTTGGAGAAACTTTCAATCGAAACATCTAATAGTATTCGGAAAGAAAACGACAGAAATTTAATATATGAACCAACTCGGTTATAATACAGACTTACTTATGGGTCATATTTCAGACATAACTAAAGCCGTGATGCTTGCTAAACCTTATTCTTTACCCAGACGAACTAGATGAAATAAGACATCATCTGAAATAATCTCAATATATTGACTTAATTTCGGACGAGCATATTTACGAACTTCTGGAACTCAAGCATATTATAATAACAGCAATTTAATTTTTAATATAAAACTTCCAAATTTATCAAAAGAAACAAGCACACTTTACCACCTCATTCCTCTTCCGATAAATAATACAAACTACACCTTATATAAATTATAACAAGCACAACTTCCAGTACTTAACAGAGATTTGCCCAAAGATTGAGAACTTGTATTGTTGTAAAAAGTCCAACAAATATGATAACACCGAAAAGTCAACTTGCATTGGAAGATTGCTAAATGGCAAAACACCAATATGTCCATTAAATGACGTGGGATTTACATCAACTATCTTCCAGTCGGAAGATAACTATATAATATTTATAAATGTAAAGGAAATACTAATTGTTTCTACTTGCAGACAAAATTTTACAATTAAGGGAACGTCACTTCTCCATTATGCAAATTGTTCTGTCACGATAGACGGAACTACATATAGGGACAACCCTCTTGTCCATTGGGATACAATTTTTGCGGCTCCACCTAACATAAACCAGTTGCAGGTGGAATTAATAACAGAAACCTTAAGCCTGGAAAAAGTAAAGGACTACAGTTATCAATAACAAAGTCGATATAGTTCAGCTAAGAAAAGACACTACCCAAAGAAGCAATGCCATAATAGCAATCACATTAATAAGCACTACCTCTACGATTATAGGCCTGTTCGTTTTATGGAAAAGCCGACGGATTCACTATTATCCGAGCCCCATCCCAACGGAAGTCGCTTCGTCCTCACCAAAATCGCTGTGGCCGTCGCTCTACACTAAGGGGGGAGGAGTTAATTTATCACCCCCAGCAAAACCACCAAGACAACAACAACAACTATAATAGTAAAACATATAATCTCATCACAAAATACTACATAAACATTTAACTTAGTAATTAAAATACTTTTATTAATATTTTACTATTGTATTAATATTTTACTATTTGTTTATTTGACATTTTTGATTCAAATCTTTTATGCAATTTTTTACAATGTACTGCTTTCTATTTTCTACCTAATACTCTACATAAATTCCAAGAAACTAAATTTACTTATTGAATATTTTGCATTATCGAAGTTTTGCACTATTTGTATATTTTACATACAATGTACTAATTTCTTTCATGACCTAATACTCCATATAAATTCTAGGAATCCAAATTGAACTCATTTTTGTACTTTAACTATTTGTTTATTCTTAAGCCTATAGTACACGGCATGTAAAAAGACACATGCGCATGTGGTTCTGACGTAATTTTGACGTCAATGCAAAGCCACAATAAACATTGCGTGTTGTGTGATGACGTCAAAATTACGTCAGAACCACATGCGCATGTGTCTTTTAACATGCCGTGTACTATAGGCTTTATACTCAGAGAATCCAAATTAGCTACTTTAGTTTTAAGATATTTTATTATTTAAGTTGAAGAAAGATGAAAAATAAAATCAATTGTATTTGAACAATCGAAGTGCCTTTATCTTTTGACATTTTTTTCCCTTCAACTCGAGCTAAAACTTAGCTCGTGCAGTTTAAATGGCCCTTCAAGATATCAACATAAACAAGTCCCCGGGGCCGGATAGTGTCCTTTGACGTCCTTATTTAGCTACTTGGACCGATTAGGAGCCGATTAGGACAAGTAGGGAAAGTTCCTTTATTTTTCTACCCTTGATTTAGACAGCGGGTTTCATCAAATCGAAATGAACCCGCAAGATATTCAAAAAACGGCATTTACAGTAGAAATGCAAAAATACAAAAATGCACCCTTAACTTTTCAGAGGGTAATGGACAATGTCCTGGGAGAGTAAGTGGGGAAAATTTGCTTAGTCTATTTAGACGACATTATTATTTTCTCAACATCTCTTCAAGAGCATATTGAAAATCTAGGAAAGGTATTACAGAAATTAAGATTTTCTAATTTTAAGGTTCATTTGGATACGTCTGAGTTTTTGCGTAAGGAAATAGCTTTTTAAGGGCACATAGTCACAACGGAAGGTATTAAACCAAATCATTCTAAAATAGAGGATATTCAGAAATTTCCGATAACACGCACACGCCATGAAATAAAGTCATTTATAGGGTTACTTAGTTACTACAGGAAATGTATTCCTAATTTGGCCCAACTTACAAAACCAATGACGGAATGTTCAAAGAAGGGTAGAACTATAGCTTTGGACGATAAATATATAAAGGCTTTTGAAACAAGTAGGGAAATTCTAATAAATGATCCAATATTGCAATACCCCGACTTCACAAAGACGTTTGTGCTTACAACGGATGCAAGTAACATCGCACTGGGGGCTATCCTCTCTCAGGATCGTATACATAGGACCCTGTCCGAGAGTGGAATCAATTATTCTACCATTGAAAAGGAATTACTGGCCATTGTCTGGGGACCCAAATATTTTCGCCCTTATCTCTTCGATCGTAAATTCCAAATAGTTACTGACATGGCTGATGAGTCTTAAAAAACATAATTCAAAATTGGTGAGATGGCGCCTAAAGTTGGAAGAGAGTGACTATGAAGAAATATATAAAAAAGGCAAACTAAATAGTAATGCGGATGCCTTGAGTAGATTTAGGTTAGACAATGCAACGTTGCAGACGTTAATATGAATATTTCAACACAAATGTCTACAGTACATTCATGTGATGAAAACTTAGATGATGGATTTGCAATATCTGAAAAGCCTTTGAACGAATTTAACTTACAACTTGTATTGGAAAAATCAGACGAGGGATTAAGGTAAATTAATATTCTCTGATGACTCTACTTTTAAAACTATTCAATAAGTCTATTCAAAATACTTTTCAAATAGAAAACAGTTCCGTGTCGTCCGTTGCAAAAATATTTTATTAGATGTACCTGATGAAGATAAGCAGGTGGAACTCATACGAAATTGCCACGAAAATAGAAACCACAGGGGAATTACTGAAACATATGAATGCCTTAAAAGAGAATATTATTTTCCTCTCATGCAGACCATAATAAATAAAACTTTGAATAACTGCGAAGTTTGTAATACTATGAAGTATGACAGACATCCACCAAAATTGAAATTTCAGGTGACAGAAACACCAGACGAACCCCTTCAGATTTGACATATTGATATATATATACTATAAATGGCAAATGCATTTTGACTATCATTGACAAATTTTTTAAGTATACCGATGGGTATACCCTGCCATCTAGAACGAGTATTTGTGCACTCAAAGCCTTGAAATCATTTATGAGTCTCTTGGGAATAGCAAAGAAAATTGTTTGTGACCAAGGTACTACACTTCAAATATTTTCAACGATTTTTATAAACAGTATGGAATAATACTCCATTTTACATAATTTCAACAATCTAGTAGCAATTCTCCAGTGGAGAGATTTCACTCAACTTTTACCGAAATTTATGGGATTATCACAAACACCAGGAAGGCCAAGAAATTGGAAGTAGAACACGAAGAAATTTTAGAAAGAAATACAATTTACAAATGAACACTCTATCCCTCTGTCGAAAAAATATTATGAAAGCTAAATTTGAAAATATTAATAATCTTAATAAGACAAGGGGAAACCCAGAGCACAGGGACGAACATGAAGAAATATATAGGAAAGAATGTAGACCAAATAAATTAACAGCACGATTCTCAAAGCGCAAAGTACTAAAAGACAATGGTATTACATTATAAACAACTAATGATAAAAAATGACATAAGTCAAAGATGAAACTTAGGAAACGAAAGTAATCAGTTCTTATTGTTATACTTTTTAACACACCCCTTATTTACGGACAGATTTTAGAGGTTCAAAATTTTAATAAGAACGATAGAAAGTCACCTTAACTTTATACATATAATAGATTTTGAAGGTTAGAATGCACAAACTTCAAAGCATAATAGACTCATTCGGAAAACATAGCATAGTGAAGGATGGGGCTAAAGTATTTATTTATTTTTTTAAGAATTTCTTGCTTATCCTACACAACAAGATATAAATCTTATAGTTAAAGTGCAGGAATTATATTTGTTTAAAACATAAATAGGTTATCACAATTCAACGATAAAGTTTAAAAAGAATTATTTTATGTAGCATATGCAATACCCTCATATCTAAAAGGTTTTTAAGTGTCATGCCATAAAGTTTATTTGTGAACTGTGATATACTATCGTATTTTCCTAAACCAAAAACATATCTGATTATATTGTTATATGTTTTCTGTAACACGTTTTTGCTACGAAAGTCGCAACTTGAGAATAACTCGCAGCCATGTAAAAGTCTTGGCATTAAGTATGTTTTGGCGATAAGTATTTTAATTTTTAAAGGCGTAAAGTATTGGGTAGGCCAAAGTTCACGTAATCTTAGGTAAATATTCGATGCAGTTTTATTAATATGGTCAGACCAATCTAAATTATTATTGAATATAACACCAAGATTTTTTGCCGAGCGTACGCATTCAATTTTTTCATTTTTAAGCATAATGTCAATGTTGATATTAAAACGGGTCGTTTTACGGTGAATGATAATGCATTTGGATTTGTGGGGATTTATTAGAAGTCTATTAGCGGTTGCCCATCTATAAACACTATCTAAGTCCTTATTTAATTTACGTACGTTATCTGCAATATCTTCGACAGAACTGCCAATGTAAATTTGTACATCATCGGCATATAAGTGCAACTTAGAATATGATAAAGTTTGAGAAAGATCATTAACATACAATGAAAACAAAAGTGGTCCCAAAATAGATCCCTGTGGAACACCTTTGGTGACAGGGAGTGCAGACGAGTAGCTACCGTTAATAAATACTGATTGGTAACGATTACTAAGATATGATTGAAGTAGATTATTCGAGGTCCCTGATAGACCAAATAGCTTTTTGAGTTTGAGGCAAAGCAGAGAATGGTCAATTGCATCGAAAGCTTTGGAGTGATCCAAAAGCACTAGTATATTAACTTTCCCGATATCTATATCGTTTCGAATATCCTCACTCAGATTTATTAATGCTGTAACACAGCTATGCTTAGCTCGAAAGCCAGATTGGTGGGGCGTGAGCAAATTATGCCGATCAATAAATTCATTTATTTGTGTATACATAAGTTTTTCCATTATTTTGGAAAGATAAGGCAGAATTGCAATAGGCCTAAACTCCGAGTTATTTTTAGGGACCGGAATAATCTTAGCATGTTTCCAGCTACTTGGAAAGATGTTAGTGGTAAATATTGTGTTAAAAATGTGGGTTAAATAAGGTAGTAATCTTGGCAACAATATTCTTACAAATCGAGGGTCTAAATTGTCATATCCGATTGCATTTGATTTTAAGCAAGTCAAGACTTCATCATTATAGACACATCGAAAATTAAATTGGATATTAATTATACTATCATCCAATGAGTTTAAATACTCATTTGAGTATGAGTCATCGTTTGATGAGGGTATTGACGAAAATATAACGTTGTGATCGTCCGCTGATAAATTGCTGTCAATATCCTTGGTATGATTACCGATTCCAATATCGCGTATAGTTCGGCACGTTGTTTTACTGTCAATAGCACTTTTAAATCGTTCAGCATTGAAAGACGTTTTAGTTTTTTTAATTTAGGTTTTTTTATGCAAATTAAAAATTGAGGCACTTGAAAACAAACTACATACGTTGAATCCATATCAACGTACAAAACGAGCTTTATTTAACGGGTTGGGTTCTGCAATTAAATACATAACGGGAAATATGGACGCAAACGACGCGGAAAACATAAATGGACAAATTCGAGAACTTCATCTCTGAATGATTCAGAGATTTAAAAATTTGACACATTAACACAGAACAGGAAACAATTACCAAATTTTTGGAGAAACTTTCAATCGAAACATCTAATAGTATTCGGAAAGAAAACGACAGAAATTTAATATATGAACCAACTCGGTTATAATACAGACTTACTTATGGGTCATATTTCAGACATAACTAAAGCCGTGATGCTTGCTAAACCTTATTCTTTACCCAGACGAACTAGATGAAATAAGACATCATCTGAAATAATCTCAATATATTGACTTAATTTCGGACGAGCATATTTACGAACTTCTGGAACTCAAGCATATTATAATAACAGCAATTTAATTATTAATATAAAACTTCCAAATTTATCAAAAGATCATTCCTCTTCCGATAAATAATACAAAAATAATATAAATTATATAAATTATAACAAGCACAACTTCCAGTACTTAACAGAGATTTGCCCAAAGATTGAGAACTTGTATTATTGTAAAAAGTCCAACAACTATGATTACACCGAAAAGTCAACTTGCATTGGAAGATTGCTAAATGGCAAAACACCAATATGTCCATTAAATGACGTGGGATTTACATCAACTATCTTCCAGTCGGAAGATAACTATATAATATTTATAAATGTAAAGGAAATACTAATTGTTTCTACTTGCAGACAAAATTTTACAATTAAGGGAACGTCACTTCTCCATTATGCAAATTGTTCTGTCACGATAGACGGAACTACATATAGGGACAACCCTCTTGTCCATTGGGATACAATTTTTGCGGCTCCACCTAACATAAACCAGTTGCAGGTGGAATTAATAACAGAAACCTTAAGCCTGGAAAAAGTAAAGGACTACAGTTATCAATAACAAAGTCGATATAGTTCAGCTAAGAAAAGACACTACCCAAAGAAGCAATGCCATAATAGCAATCACATTAATAAGCACTACCTCTACGATTATAGGCCTGTTCGTTTTATGGAAAAGCCGACGGATTCACTATTATCCGAGCCCCATCCCAACGGAAGTCGCTTCGTCCTCACCAAAATCGCTGTGGCCGTCGCTCTACACTAAGGGGGGAGGAGTTAATTTATCACCCCCAGCAAAACCACCAAGACAACAACAACAACTATAATAGTAAAACATATAATCTCATCACAAAATACTACATACAAACATTTAACTTAGTAATTAAAATACTTTTATTAATATTTTACTATTGTATTAATATTTTACTATTTGTTTATTTGACATTTTTGATTCAAATCTTTTATGCAATTTTTTACAATGTACTGCTTTCTATTTTCTACCTAATACTCTACATAAATTCCAAGAAACTAAATTTACTTATTGAATATTTTGCATTATCGAAGTTTTGCACTATTTGTATATTTTACATACAATGTACTAATTTCTTTCATGACCTAATACTCCATATAAATTCTAGGAATCCAAATTAAACTCATTTTTGTACTTTAACTATTTGTTTATTCTTATACTCAGAGAATCCAAATTAGCTACTTTAGTTTTAAGATATTTTATTATTTAAGTTGAAGAAAGATGAAAAATAAAATCAATTGTATTTGAACAATCGAAGTGCCTTTATCTTTTGACATTTTTTTCCCTTCAACTCGAGCTAAAACTTAGCTCGTGCAGTTTAAATGGCCCTTCAAGATATCAACATAAACAAGTCCCCGGGGCCGGATAGTGTCCTTTGACGTCCTTATTTAGCTACTTGGACCGATTAGGAGCCGATTAGGACAAGTAGGGAAAGTTCCTTTATTTTTCTACCCTTGATTTAGACAGCGGGTTTCATCAAATCGAAATGATATTCAAAAAACGGCATTTACAGTAGAAATGCAAAAATACAAAAATGCACCCTTAACTTTTCAGAGGGTAATGGACAATGTCCTGGGAGAGTAAGTGGGGAAAATTTGCTTAGTCTATTTAGACGACATTATTATTTTCTCAACATCTCTTCAAGAGCATATTGAAAATCAAGGAAAGGTATTCCAGAAATTAAGATTTTCTAATTTTAAGGTTCATTTGGATACGTCTGAGTTTTTGCGTAAGGAAATAGCTTTTTTAGGGCACATAGTCACAACGGAAGGTATTAAACCAAATCATTCTAAAATAGAGGATATTCAGAAATTTCCGATAACACGCACACGCCATGAAATAAAGTCATTTATAGGGTTACTTAGTTACTACAGGAAATGTATTCCTAATTTGGCCCAACTTACAAAACCAATGACGGAATGTTCAAAGAAGGGTAGAACTATAGCTTTGGACGATAAATATATAAAGGCTTTTGAAACAAGTAGGGAAATTCTAATAAATGATCCAATATTGCAATACCCCGACTTCACAAAGACGTTTGTGCTTACAACGGATGCAAGTAACATCGCACTGGGGGCTATCCTCTCTCAGGAACGTATACATAGGAAATGACAGACCAATTTTTTATGCGAGTAGGACCCTGTCCGAGAGTGGAATCAATTATTCTACCATTGAAAAGGAATTACTGGCCATTGTCTGGGGACCCAAATATTTTCGCCCTTATCTCTTCGATCGTAAATTCCAAATAGTTACTGACATGGCTGATGAGTCTTAAAAAACATAATTCAAAATTGGTGAGATGGCGCCTAAAGTTGGAAGAGAGTGACTATGAAGAAATATATAAAAAAGGCAAACTAAATAGTAATGCGGATGCCTTGAGTAGATTTAGGTTAGACAATGCAACGTTGCAGACGTTAATATGAATATTTCAACACAAATGTCTACAGTACATTCATGTGATGAAAACTTAGATGATGGATTTGCAATATCTGAAAAGCCTTTGAACGAATTTAACTTACAACTTGTATTGGAAAAATCAGACGAGGGATTAAGGTAAATTAATATTCTCTGATGACTCTACTTTTAAAACTATTCAATAAGTCTATTCAAAATACTTTTCAAATAGAAAACAGTTCCGTGTCGTCCGTTGCAAAAATATTTTATTAGATGTACCTGATGAAGATAAGCAGGTGGAACTCATACGAAATTGCCACGAAAATAGAAACCACAGGGGAATTACTGAAACATATGAATGCCTTAAAAGAGAATATTATTTTCCTCTCATGCAGACCATAATAAATAAAACTTTGAATAACTGCGAAGTTTGTAATACTATGAAGTATGACAGACATCCACCAAAATTGAAATTTCAGGTGACAGAAACACCAGACGAACCCCTTCAGATTTGACATATTGATATATATATACTATAAATGGCAAATGCATTTTGACTATCATTGACAAATTTTTTAAGTATACCGATGGGTATACCCTGCCATCTAGAACGAGTATTTGTGCACTCAAAGCCTTGAAATCATTTATGAGTCTCTTGGGAATAGCAAAGAAAATTGTTTGTGACCAAGGTACTACACTTCAAATATTTTCAACGATTTTTATAAACAGTATGGAATAATACTCCATTTTACATAATTTCAACAATCTAGTAGCAATTCTCCAGTGGAGAGATTTCACTCAACTTTTACCGAAATTTATGGGATTATCACAAACACCAGGAAGGCCAAGAAATTGGAAGTAGAACACGAAGAAATTTTAGAAAGAAATACAATTTACAAATGAACACTCTATCCCTCTGTCGAAAAAATATTATGAAAGCTAAATTTGAAAATATTAATAATCTTAATAAGACAAGGGGAAACCCAGAGCACAGGGACGAACATGAAGAAATATATAGGAAAGAATGTAGACCAAATAAATTAACAGCACGATTCTCAAAGCGCAAAGTACTAAAAGACAATGGTATTACATTATAAACAACTAATGATAAAAAATGACATAAGTCAAAGATGAAACTTAGGAAACGAAAGTAATCAGTTCTTATTGTTATACTTTTTAACACACCCCTTATTTACGGACAGATTTTAGAGGTTCAAAATTTTAATAAGAACGATAGAAAGTCACCTTAACTTTATACATATAATAGATTTTGAAGGTTAGAATGCACAAACTTCAAAGCATAATAGACTCATTCGGAAAACATAGCATAGTGAAGGATGGGGCTAAAGTATTTATTTATTTTTTTAAGAATTTCTTGCTTATCCTACACAACAAGATATAAATCTTATAGTTAAAGTGCAGGAATTATATTTGTTTAAAACATAAATAGGTTATCACAATTCAACGATAAAGTTTAAAAAGAATTATTTTATGTAGCATATGCAATACCCTCATATCTAAAAGGTTTTTAAGTGTCATGCCATAAAGTTTATTTGTGAACTGTGATATACTATCGTATTTTCCTAAACCAAAAACATATCTGATTATATTGTTATATGTTTTCTGTAACACGTTTTTGCTACGAAAGTCGCAACTTGAGAATAACTCGCAGCCATGTAAAAGTCTTGGCATTAAGTATGTTTTGGCGATAAGTATTTTAATTTTTAAAGGCGTAAAGTATTGGGTAGGCCAAAGTTCACGTAATCTTAGGTAAATATTCGATGCAGTTTTATTAATATGGTCAGACCAATCTAAATTATTATTGAATATAACACCAAGATTTTTTGCCGAGCGTACACATTCAATTTTTTCATTTTTAAGCATAATGTCAATGTTGATATTAAAACGGGTCGTTTTACGGTGAATGATAATGCATTTGGATTTGTGGGGATTTATTAGAAGTCTATTAGCGGTTGCCCATCTATAAACACTATCTAAGTCCTTATTTAATTTACGTACGTTATCTGCAATATCTTCGACAGAACTGCCAATGTAAATTTGTACATCATCGGCATATAAGTGTAACTTAGAATATGATAAAGTTTGAGAAAGATCATTAACATACAATGAAAACAAAAGTGGTCCCAAAATAGATCCCTGTGGAACACCTTTGGTGACAGGGAGTGCAGACGAGTAGCTACCGTTAATAAATACTGATTGGTAATGATTACTAAGATATGATTGAAGTAGATTATTCGAGGTCCCTGATAGACCAAATAGCTTTTTGAGTTTGAGGCAAAGCAGAGAATGGTCAATTGCATCGAAAGCTTTGGAGTGATCCAAAAGCACTAGTATATTAACTTTTCCGATATCTATATCGTTTCGAATATCCTCACTCAGATTTATTAATGCTGTAACACAGCTATGTTTAGCTCGAAAGCCAGATTGGTGGGGCGTGAGCAAATTATGCCGATCAATAAATTCATTTATTTGTGTATACATAAGTTTTTCCATTATTTTGGAAAGATAAGGCAGAATTGCAATAGGCCTAAACTCCGAGTTATTTTTAGGGACCGGAATAATCTTAGCATGTTTCCAGCTACTTGGAAAGATGTTAGTGGTAAATATTGTGATAAAAATGTGGGTTAAATAAGGTAGTAATCTTGGCAACAATATTCTTACAAATCGAGGGTCTAAATTGTCATATCCGATTGCATTTGATTTTACAAATTTTAAGCAAGTCAAGACTTCATCATTATAGACACATCGAAAATTAAATTGGATATTAATTATACTATCATCCAATGAGTTTAAATACTCATTTGAGTATGAGTCATCGTTTGATGAGGGTATTGACGAAAATATAACGTTGTGATCGTCCGCTGATAAATTGCTGTCAATATCCTTGGTATGATTACCGATTCCAATATCGCGTATAGTTCGCCACGTTGTTTTACTGTCAATAGCACTTTTAAATCGTTCAGCATAGAAAGACGTTTTAGTTTTTTTAATTTAGGTTTTTTTATGCAAATTAAAAATTGAGGCACTTGAAAACAAACTACATACGTTGAATCCATATCAACGTACAAAACGAGCTTTATTTAACGGGTTGGGTTCTGCAATTAAATACATAACGGGAAATATGGACGCAAACGACGCGGAAAACATAAATGGACAAATTCGAGAACTTCATCTCTGAATGATTCAGAGATTTAAAAATTTGACACATTAACACAGAACAGGAAACAATTACCAAATTTTTGGAGAAACTTTCAATCGAAACATCTAATAGTATTCGGAAAGAAAACGACAGAAATTTAATATATGAACCAACTCGGTTATAATACAGACTTACTTATGGGTCATATTTCAGACATAACTAAAGCCGTGATGCTTGCTAAACCTTATTCTTTACCCAGACGAACTAGATGAAATAAGACATCATCTGAAATAATCTCAATATATTGACTTAATTTCGGACGAGCATATTTACGAACTTCTGGAACTCAAGCATATTATAATAACAGCAATTTAATTTTTAATATAAAACTTCCAAATTTATCAAAAGAAACAAGCACACTTTACCACCTCATTCCTCTTCCGATAAATAATACAAACTACACCTTATATAAATTATAACAAGCACAACTTCCAGTACTTAACAGAGATTTGCCCAAAGATTGAGAACTTGTATTGTTGTAAAAAGTCCAACAAATATGATAACACCGAAAAGTCAACTTGCATTGGAAGATTGCTAAATGGCAAAACACCAATATGTCCATTAAATGACGTGGGATTTACATCAACTATCTTCCAGTCGGAAGATAACTATATAATATTTATAAATGTAAAGGAAATACTAATTGTTTCTACTTGCAGACAAAATTTTACAATTAAGGGAACGTCACTTCTCCATTATGCAAATTGTTCTGTCACGATAGACGGAACTACATATAGGGACAACCCTCTTGTCCATTGGGATACAATTTTTGCGGCTCCACCTAACATAAACCAGTTGCAGGTGGAATTAATAACAGAAACCTTAAGCCTGGAAAAAGTAAAGGACTACAGTTATCAATAACAAAGTCGATATAGTTCAGCTAAGAAAAGACACTACCCAAAGAAGCAATGCCATAATAGCAATCACATTAATAAGCACTACCTCTACGATTATAGGCCTGTTCGTTTTATGGAAAAGCCGACGGATTCACTATTATCCGAGCCCCATCCCAACGGAAGTCGCTTCGTCCTCACCAAAATCGCTGTGGCCGTCGCTCTACACTAAGGGGGGAGGAGTTAATTTATCACCCCCAGCAAAACCACCAAGACAACAACAACAACTATAATAGTAAAACATATAATCTCATCACAAAATACTACATAAACATTTAACTTAGTAATTAAAATACTTTTATTAATATTTTACTATTGTATTAATATTTTACTATTTGTTTATTTGACATTTTTGATTCAAATCTTTTATGCAATTTTTTACAATGTACTGCTTTCTATTTTCTACCTAATACTCTACATAAATTCCAAGAAACTAAATTTACTTATTGAATATTTTGCATTATCGAAGTTTTGCACTATTTGTATATTTTACATACAATGTACTAATTTCTTTCATGACCTAATACTCCATATAAATTCTAGGAATCCAAATTGAACTCATTTTTGTACTTTAACTATTTGTTTATTCTTAAGCCTATAGTACACGGCATGTAAAAAGACACATGCGCATGTGGTTCTGACGTAATTTTGACGTCAATGCAAAGCCACAATAAACATTGCGTGTTGTGTGATGACGTCAAAATTACGTCAGAACCACATGCGCATGTGTCTTTTAACATGCCGTGTACTATAGGCTTTATACTCAGAGAATCCAAATTAGCTACTTTAGTTTTAAGATATTTTATTATTTAAGTTGAAGAAAGATGAAAAATAAAATCAATTGTATTTGAACAATCGAAGTGCCTTTATCTTTTGACATTTTTTTCCCTTCAACTCGAGCTAAAACTTAGCTCGTGCAGTTTAAATGGCCCTTCAAGATATCAACATAAACAAGTCCCCGGGGCCGGATAGTGTCCTTTGACGTCCTTATTTAGCTACTTGGACCGATTAGGAGCCGATTAGGACAAGTAGGGAAAGTTCCTTTATTTTTCTACCCTTGATTTAGACAGCGGGTTTCATCAAATCGAAATGAACCCGCAAGATATTCAAAAAACGGCATTTACAGTAGAAATGCAAAAATACAAAAATGCACCCTTAACTTTTCAGAGGGTAATGGACAATGTCCTGGGAGAGTAAGTGGGGAAAATTTGCTTAGTCTATTTAGACGACATTATTATTTTCTCAACATCTCTTCAAGAGCATATTGAAAATCTAGGAAAGGTATTACAGAAATTAAGATTTTCTAATTTTAAGGTTCATTTGGATACGTCTGAGTTTTTGCGTAAGGAAATAGCTTTTTAAGGGCACATAGTCACAACGGAAGGTATTAAACCAAATCATTCTAAAATAGAGGATATTCAGAAATTTCCGATAACACGCACACGCCATGAAATAAAGTCATTTATAGGGTTACTTAGTTACTACAGGAAATGTATTCCTAATTTGGCCCAACTTACAAAACCAATGACGGAATGTTCAAAGAAGGGTAGAACTATAGCTTTGGACGATAAATATATAAAGGCTTTTGAAACAAGTAGGGAAATTCTAATAAATGATCCAATATTGCAATACCCCGACTTCACAAAGACGTTTGTGCTTACAACGGATGCAAGTAACATCGCACTGGGGGCTATCCTCTCTCAGGATCGTATACATAGGACCCTGTCCGAGAGTGGAATCAATTATTCTACCATTGAAAAGGAATTACTGGCCATTGTCTGGGGACCCAAATATTTTCGCCCTTATCTCTTCGATCGTAAATTCCAAATAGTTACTGACATGGCTGATGAGTCTTAAAAAACATAATTCAAAATTGGTGAGATGGCGCCTAAAGTTGGAAGAGAGTGACTATGAAGAAATATATAAAAAAGGCAAACTAAATAGTAATGCGGATGCCTTGAGTAGATTTAGGTTAGACAATGCAACGTTGCAGACGTTAATATGAATATTTCAACACAAATGTCTACAGTACATTCATGTGATGAAAACTTAGATGATGGATTTGCAATATCTGAAAAGCCTTTGAACGAATTTAACTTACAACTTGTATTGGAAAAATCAGACGAGGGATTAAGATAAATTAATATTCTCTGATGACTCTACTTTTAAAACTATTCAATAAGTCTATTCAAAATAATTTTCAAATAGGAAACAGTTCCGTGTCGTCCGTTGCAAAAATATTTTATTAGATGTACCTGATGAAGATAAGCAGGTGGAACTCATACGAAATTGCCACGAAAATAGAAACCACATGGGAATTACTGAAACATATGAATGCCTTAAAAGAGAATATTATTTTCCTCTCATGCAGACCATAATAAATAAAACTTTGAATAACTGCGAAGTTTGTAATACTATGAAGTATGACAGACATCCACCAAAATTGAAATTTCAGGTGACAGAAACACCAGACGAACCCCTTCAGATTTGACATATTGATATATATATACTATAAATGGCAAATGCATTTTGACTATCATTGACAAATTTTTTAAGTATACCGATGGGTATACCCTGCCATCTAGAACGAGTATTTGTGCACTCAAAGCCTTGAAATCATTTATGAGTCTCTTGGGAATAGCAAAGAAAATTGTTTGTGACCAAGGTACTACACTTCAAATATTTTCAACGATTTTTATAAACAGTATGGAATAATACTCCATTTTACATAATTTCAACAATCTAGTAGCAATTCTCCAGTGGAGAGATTTCACTCAACTTTTACCGAAATTTATGGGATTATCACAAACACCAGGAAGGCCAAGAAATTGGAAGTAGAACACGAAGAAATTTTAGAAAGAAATACAATTTACAAATGAACACTCTATCCCTCTGTCGAAAAAATATTATGAAAGCTAAATTTGAAAATATTAATAATCTTAATAAGACAAGGGGAAACCCAGAGAACAGGGACGAACATGAAGAAATATATAGGAAAGAATGTAGACCAAATAAATTAACAGCACGATTCTCAAAGCGCAAAGTACTAAAAGACAATGGTATTACATTATAAACAACTAATGATAAAAAATGACATAAGTCAAAGATGAAACTTAGGAAACGAAAGTAATCAGTTCTTATTGTTATACTTTTTAACACACCCCTTATTTACGGACAGATTTTAGAGGTTCAAAATTTTAATAAGAACGATAGAAAGTCACCTTAACTTTATACATATAATAGATTTGGAAGGTTAGAATGCACAAACTTCAAAGCATAATAGACTCATTCGGAAAACATAGCATAGTGAAGGATGGGGCTAAAGTATTTATTTATTTTTTTAAGAATTTCTTGCTTATCCTACACAACAAGATATAAATCTTATAGTTAAAGTGCAGGAATTATATTTGTTTTAAACATAAATAGGTTATCACAATTCAACGATAAAGTTTAAAAAGAATTATTTTATGTAGCATATGCAATACCCTCATATCTAAAAGGTTTTTAAGTGTCATGCCATAAAGTTTATTTGTGAACTGTGATATACTATCGTATTTTCCTAAACCAAAAACATATCTGATTATATTGTTATATGTTTTCTGTAACACGTTTTTGCTACGAAAGTCGCAACTTGAGAATAACTCGCAGCCATGTAAAAGTCTTGGCATTAAGTATGTTTTGGCGATAAGTATTTTAATTTTTAAAGGCGTAAAGTATTGGGTAGGCCAAAGTTCACGTAATCTTAGGTAAATATTCGATGCAGTTTTATTAATATGGTCAGACCAATCTAAATTATTATTGAATATAACACCAAGATTTTTTGCCGAGCGTACGCATTCAATTTTTTCATTTTTAAGCATAATGTCAATGTTGATATTAAAACGGGTCGTTTTACGGTGAATGATAATGCATTTGGATTTGTGGGGATTTATTAGAAGTCTATTAGCGGTTGCCCATCTATAAACACTATCTAAGTCCTTATTTAATTTACGTACGTTATCTGCAATATCTTCGACAGAACTGCCAATGTAAATTTGTACATCATCGGCATATAAGTGCAACTTAGAATATGATAAAGTTTGAGAAAGATCATTAACATACAATGAAAACAAAAGTGGTCCCAAAATAGATCCCTGTGGAACACCTTTGGTGACAGGGAGTGCAGACGAGTAGCTACCGTTAATAAATACTGATTGGTAACGATTACTAAGATATGATTGAAGTAGATTATTCGAGGTCCCTGATAGACCAAATAGCTTTTTGAGTTTGAGGCAAAGCAGAGAATGGTCAATTGCATCGAAAGCTTTGGAGTGATCCAAAAGCACTAGTATATTAACTTTCCCGATATCTATATCGTTTCGAATATCCTCACTCAGATTTATTAATGCTGTAACACAGCTATGCTTAGCTCGAAACACTATATCCAAATTGTATTTGTGAAAATTTGTATACATTTTTGAAAATTTGACTTAGAGTGAAATTTTCATGAAAGTGCTCCGTGAGGGATATGGCCACTGTGTCCAAACCCTTCCATCTCAAGGAATCAAACCTATAAGAAAATGAAGCCTATGGATAAGGCTACCATAAACTATAAACACTATATCTAAATTGCATTTGTGAAAATTTTTTATACATTTTAAAAAATTTGACTTAGAGTGAAATTTTCATGAAAGTGCTCCGTGAGGGATATGGCCACTGTGTCCAAACCCTTCCATCTCAAGGAATCAAACCTATTAAAAAATGAAGCCTATGGATAAGGCTACCATAAACTATAAACACTTACCAAAATTGTATTTGTGAAAATTTTTATAAATTTTTTAAAATTTGACTTAGAGTGAAATTTTCATGAAAGTGCTCTTGAGGGATATGGCCACTGTGTCCAAACCCTTTCATCTCAAGGAATCAAACCTATTAGAAAATGAAGCCTATGGATAAGGCTACCATAAACTATAAACACTATATCCAAATTGTGTTTGTGAAAATTTTTATACATTTTTGAAAATGTGACTTAGAGTGAAATTTTCATGAAAGTGCTCTGTGAGGGATATGGCCACTGTGTCCAAGCCCTTCCATCTGAAGGAATCAAACCAATTAGAAAATGAAGCCTATGGATACGGCTACCATAAACTATAAACACTATATCCAAATTGTATTTGTGAAAATTTTTATACATTTTTGAAAATTTGACTTAGAGTAAAATTTTCATGAAAGTGCTCCGTGAGGTATATGGCCACTGTGTCCAAACCCTTACATCTCAAGGAATCAAACCTATTAGAAAATTAAGCCTATGGATAAGGCTACCATAAACTGTAAACACTATATCCAAATTGTATTTGTAAAAATTTTTATACATTTTTAAAAATTTTACTTAAGAGTGAAATTTTCATGAAAGTGCTCTGTGAGGGATATGGCCACTGTGTCCAAACCCTTCCATCTCAAGGAATCAAACCTATTAGAAAATGAAGCCTATGGATAAGGCTACCATAAACTATAAACACTATATCCAAATTGTATTTGTGAAAATTTTGTATAAATTTTTGAAAATTTGACTTAGAGTGAAATTTTCATGAAAGTGCTCCGTGAGGGATATGGCCACTGTGTCCAAACCCTTCCATCTCAAGGAATCAAACCTATTAGAAAATGAAGCCTATGGATAAGGCTACCATAAACTATAAACACTATATCGAAATTGTATTTGTGAAAATTTGTATACATTTTTGAAAATTTGACTTACGAGTGAAATTTTCATGAAAGTGCTCCGTGAGGGATATGGCCACTGTGTCCAAACCCTTCCATCTCAAGGAATCAAACCTATTAAAAAATGAAGCCTATGGATAAGGCTACCATAAACTATAAACACTTACCAAAATTGTATTTGTGAAAATTTTTATAAATTTTTTAAAATTTGACTTAGAGTGAAATTTTCATGAAAGTGCTCTTGAGGGATATGGCCACTGTGTCCAAACCCTTTCATCTCAAGGAATCAAACCTATTAGAAAATGAAGCCTATGGATAAGGCTACCATAAACTATAAACACTATATCCAAATTGTATTTGTGAAAATTTTTATACATTTTTAAAAATTTAACTTAAGAGTGAAATTTTCATGAAAGTGCTCTGTGAGGCATATGGCCACTGTGTCCAAACCCTTCCATCTCAAGGAATCAAACCTATTAGAAAATGAATAATAAGGCTACCATAAACTATAAACACTATATCCAAATTGTATTTGTGAAAATTTTTATACATTTTTGAAAATTTGACTTAGAGTGAAATTTTCATGAAAGTGCTCCGTGAGGTATATGGCCACTGTGTCCAAACCCTTACATCTCAAGGAATCAAACCTTTTAGAAAATGAAGCCTATGGATAAGGCTACCATAAACTATAAACACTATATCTAAATTGTATTTGTGAAAATTTTTTATACATTTTAAAAAATTTTACTTAAGAGTGAAATTTTCATGAATGTGCTCCGTGAGGGATATGGCCACTGTGTCCAAACCCTTCCATCTCAAGGAATCAAACCTATAAGAAAATGAAACCTATGGATACGGCTACCATAAACTATAAACACTATATCCAAATTATGTTTGTGAAAATTTTTATACATTTTTGAAAATTTGACTTAGAGTGAAATTTTCATGAAAGTGCTCCGTGAGGGATATGGCCACTGTGTCCAAACCCTTCCATCTCAAGGAATCAAACCTATTAGAAAATGAATAATAAGGCTACCATAAACTATAAACACTATATCCAAATTGTATTTGTGAAAATTTTTATACATTTTTGAAAATTTGACTTAGAGTGAAATTTTCATTAAAGTGCTCCGTGAGGTATATGGCCACTGTGTCCAAACCCTTACATCTCAAGGAATCAAACCTTTTAGAAAATGAAGCCTATGGATAAGGCTACCATAAACTATAAACACTATATCTAAATTGTATTTGTGAAAATTTTTTATACATTTTAAAAAATTTGACTTAAGAGTGAAATTTTCATGAATGTGCTCCGTGAGGGATATGGCCACTGTGTCCAAACCCTTCCATCTCAAGGAATCAAACCTATAAGAAAATGAAACCTATGGATACGGCTACCATAAACTATAAACACTATATCCAAATTATGTTTGTGAAAATTTTTATACATTTTTGAAAATTTGACTTAGAGTGAAGTTTTCATGAAAGTGCTCCGTGAGGGATATGGTCACTATGTCCAAAGCCTTCCATCTAAGGAATCAAATCTATTAGAAAATGAAGCCTATGGATAAGGCCACAATAAACTATAAACACTATATCCAAATTGTATTTGTGAAAATTTTTATACATTTTTAAAAATTTAACTTAAGAGTGAAATTTTCATGAAAGTGCTCTGTGAGGCATATGGCCACTGTGTCCAAACCCTTCCATCTCAAGGAATCAAACCTATTAGAAAATGAATAATAAGGCTACCATAAACTATAAACACTATATCCAAATTGTATTTGTGAAAATTTTTATACATTTTTGAAAATTTGACTTAGAGTGAAATTTTCATGAAAGTGCTCCGTGAGGGATATGGCCACTGTGTCCAAAGCCTTCCATCTAAGGAATCAAATCTATTAGAAAATGAAGCCTATGGATAAGGCCACAATAAACTATAAACACTATATCCAAATTGTATTTGTGAAAATTTTTATACATTTTTGAAAATTTGACTTAGAGTGAAGTTTTCATGAAAGTGCTCCGTGAGGGATATGGCTACTGTGTCCAAACCCTTCCATCTCAAGGAATCAAACCTATTAGAAAATGAATAATAAGGCTACCATATACTATAAACACTATATCCAAATTGTATTTGTGAAAATTTTTACATTTTTGAACATTTGACTTAGAGTGAAATTTTCATGAAAGTGCTCTGTGAGGGATATGGCCACTGTGTCCAAACCCTTCCATCTCAAGGAATCAAACCTATAAGAAAATGAAGCCTATGGATAAGGCTACCATAAACTATAAACACTATATCCAAATTGTATTTATGAAAATTTGTATACATTTTTGAAAATTTGACTTAGAGTGAAATTTTCATGAAAGTGCTCCGTGAGGGATATGGCCACTGTGTCCAAACCCTTCCATCTCAAGGAATCAAACCTATAAGAAAATGAAGCCTATGGATAAGGCTACCATAAACTATAAACACTATATCTAAATTGCATTTGTGAAAATTTTTTATACATTTTAAAAAATTTGACTTAGAGTGAAATTTTCATGAAAGTGCTCCGTGAGGGATATGGCCACTGTGTCCAAACCCTTCCATCTCAAGGAATCAAACCTATTAAAAAATGAAGCCTATGGATAAGGCTACCATAAACTATAAACACTTACCAAAATTGTATTTGTGAAAATTTTTATAAATTTTTTAAAATTTGACTTAGAGTTAAATTTTCATGAAAGTGCTCTTGAGGGATATGGCCACTGTGTCCAAACCCTTTCATCTCAAGGAATCAAACCTATTAGAAAATGAAGCCTATGGATAAGGCTACCATAAACTATAAACACTATATCCAAATTGTGTTTGTGAAAATTTTTATACATTTTTGAAAATTTGACTTAGAGTGAAATTTTCATGAAAGTGCTCTGTGAGGGATATGTCCACTGTGTCCAAGCCCTTCCATCTGAAGGAATCAAACCATTTAGAAAATGAAGCCTATGGATACGGCTACCATAAACTATAAACACTATATCCAAATTGTATTTGTGAAAATTTTTATACATTTTTGAAAATTTGACTTAGAGTGAAATTTTCATGAAAGTGCTCCGTGAGGTATATGGCCACTGTGTCCAAACCCTTCCATCTCAAGGAATCAAACCTATTAGAAAATGAAGCCTATGGATAAGGCTACCATAAACTATAAACACTATATCGAAATTGTATTTGTGAAAATTTGTATACATTTTTGAAAATTTGACTTAGAATGAAATTTTCATGAAAGTGCTCCGTGAGGGATATGGCCACTGTGTCCAAACCCTTCCATCTCAAGGAATCAAACCTATAAGAAAATGAAACCTATGGATACGGCTACCATAAACTATAAACACTATATCCAAATTGTATTTGTGAAAATTTTTATACATTTTTAAAAATTTAACTTAAGAGTGAAATTTTCATGAAAGTGCTCTGTGAGGCATATGGCCACTGTGTCCAAACCCTTCCATCTCAAGGAATCAAACCTATTAGAAAATGAATAATAAGGCTACCATAAACTATAAACACTATATCCAAATTGTATTTGTGAAAATTTTTATACATTTTTGAAAATTTGACTTAGAGTGAAATTTTCATGAAAGTGCTCCGTGAGGGATATGGCCACTGTGTCCAAACCCTTACATCTCAAGGAATCAAACCTGTTAGAAAATGAAGCCTATGGATAAGGCTACCATAAACTATAAACACTATATCTAAATTGTATTTGTGAAAATTTTTTATACATTTTAAAAAATTTGACTTAAGAGTGAAATTTTCATGAATGTGCTCCGTGAGGGATATGGCCACTGTGTCCAAACCCTTCCATCTCAAGGAATCAAACCTATAAGAAAATGAAACCTATGGATACGGCTACCATAAACTATAAACACTATATCCAAATTATGTTTGTGAAAATTTTTATACATTTTTGAAAATTTGACTTAGAGTGAAATTTTCATGAAAGTGCTCCGTGAGGTATATGGCCACTGTGTCCAAACCCTTACATCTCAAGGAATCAAACCTATTAGAAAATTAAGCCTATGGATAAGGCTACCATAAACTGTAAACACTATATCCAAATTGTATTTGTAAAAATTTTTATACATTTTTAAAAATTTTACTTAAGAGTGAAATTTTCATGAAAGTGCTCTGTGAGAGATATGGCCACTGTGTCCAAACCCTTCCATCTCAAGGAATCAAACCTATTAGAAAATGAAGCCTATGGATAAGGCTACCATAAACTATAAACACTATATCCAAATTGTATTTGTGAAAATTTGTATACATTTTTGAAAATTTGACTTAGAGTGAAATTTTCATGAAAGTGCTCCGTGAGGGATATGGCCACTGTGTCCAAACCCTTCCATCTCAAGGAATCAACCCTATTAGAAAATGAAGCCTATGGATAAGGCTACCATAAACTATAAACACTATATCGAAATTGTATTTGTGAAAATTTGTATACATTTTTGAAAATTTGACTTAGAATGAAATTTTCATGAAAGTGCTCCGTGAGGGATATGGCCACTGTGTCCAAACCCTTCCATCTCAAGGAATCAAACCTATAAGAAAATGAAACCTATGGATACGGCTACCATAAACTATAAACACTATATCCAAATTGTATTTGTGAAAATTTTTATACATTTTTAAAAATTTAACTTAAGAGTGAAATTTTCATGAAAGTGCTCTGTGAGGCATATGGCCACTGTGTCCAAACCCTTCCATCTCAAGGAATCAAACCTATTAGAAAATGAATAATAAGGCTACCATAAACTATAAACACTATATCCAAATTGTATTTGTGAAAATTTTTATACATTTTTGAAAATTTGACTTAGAGTGAAATTTTCATGAAAGTGCTCCGTGAGGGATATGGCCACTGTGTCCAAACCCTTACATCTCAAGGAATCAAACCTGTTAGAAAATGAAGCCTATGGATAAGGCTACCATAAACTATAACCACTATATCTAAATTGTATTTGTGAAAATTTTTTATACATTTTAAAAAATTTGACTTAAGAGTGAAATTTTCATGAATGTGCTCCGTGAGGGATATGGCCACTGTGTCCAAACCCTTCCATCTCAAGGAATCAAACCTATAAGAAAATGAAACCTATGGATACGGCTACCATAAACTATAAACACTATATCCAAATTATGTTTGTGAAAATTTTTATACATTTTTGAAAATTTGACTTAGAGTGAAGTTTTCATGAAAGTGCTCCGTGAGGGATATGGTCACTATGTCCAAAGCCTTCCATCTAAGGAATCAAATCTATTAGAAAATGAAGCCTATGGATAAGGCCACAATAAACTATAAACACTATATCCAAATTGTATTTGTGAAAATTTTTATACATTTTTAAAAATTTAACTTAAGAGTGAAATTTTCATGAAAGTGCTCTGTGAGGCATATGGCCACTGTGTCCAAACCCTTCCATCTCAAGGAATCAAACCTATTAGAAAATGAAGCCTATGGATAAGGCTACCATAAACTATAAACACTATATCCAAATTGTATTTGTGAAAATTTGTATACATTTTTGAAAATTTGACTTAGAGTGAAATTTTCATGAAAGTGCTCCGTGAGGGATATGGCCACTGTGTCCAAACCCTTCCATCTCAAGGAATCAAACCTATTAGAAAATGAAGCCTATGGATAAGGCTACCATAAACTATAAACACTATATCGAAATTGTATTTGTGAAAATTTGTATACATTTTTGAAAATTTGACTTAGAATGAAATTTTCATGAAAGTGCTCCGTGAGGGATATGGCCACTGTGTCCAAAGCCTTCCATCTAAGGAATCAAATCTATTAGAAAATGAAGCCTATGGATAAGGCCACAATAAACTATAAACACTATATCCAAATTGTATTTGTGAAAATTTTTATACATTTTTGAAAATTTGACTTAGAGTGAAGTTTTCATGAAAGTGCTCCGTGAGGGATATGGCTACTGTGTCCAAACCCTTCCATCTCAAGGAATCAAACCTATTAGAAAATGAATAATAAGGCTACCATATACTATAAACACTATATCCAAATTGTATTTGTGAAAATTTTTACATTTTTGAAAATTTGACTTAGAGTGAAATTTTCATGAAAGTGCTCTGTGAGGGATATGGCCACTGTGTCCAAACCCTTCCATCTCAAGGAATCAAACCTATTAGAAAATGAAGCCTATGGATAAGGCTACCATAAACTATAAACACTATATCCAAATTGTATTTGTGAAAATTTGTATACATTTTTGAAAATTTGACTTAGAGTGAAATTTTCATGAAAGTGCTCCGTGAGGGATATGGCCACTGTGTCCAAACCCTTCCATCTCAAGGAATCAAACCTATAAGAAAATGAAGCCTATGGATAAGGCTACCATAAACTATAAACACTATATCTAAATTGCATTTGTGAAAATTTTTTATACATTTTAAAAAATTTGACTTAGAGTGAAATTTTCATGAAAGTGCTCCGTGAGGGATATGGCCACTGTGTCCAAACCCTTCCATCTCAAGGAATCAAACCTATTAAAAAATGAAGCCTATGGATAAGGCTACCATAAACTATAAACACTTACCAAAATTGTATTTGTGAAAATTTTTATAAATTTTTTAAAATTTGACTTAGAGTTAAATTTTCATGAAAGTGCTCTTGAGGGATATGGCCACTGTGTCCAAACCCTTTCATCTCAAGGAATCAAACCTATTAGAAAATGAAGCCTATGGATAAGGCTACCATAAACTATAAACACTATATCCAAATTGTGTTTGTGAAAATTTTTATACATTTTTGAAAATTTGACTCAGAGTGAAATTTTCATGAAAGTGCTCTGTGAGGGATATGGCCACTGTGTCCAAGCCCTTCCATCTGAAGGAATCAAACCAATTAGAAAATGAAGCCTATGGATACGGCTACCATAAACTATAAACACTATATCCAAATTGTATTTGTGAAAATTTTTATACATTTTTGAAAATTTGACTTAGAGTGAAATTTTCATGAAAGTGCTCCGTGAGGTATATGGCCACTGTGTCCAAACCCTTACATCTCAAGGAATCAAACCTATTAGAAAATTAAGCCTATGGATAAGGCTACCATAAACTGTAAACACTATATCCAAATTGTATTTGTAAAAATTTTTATACATTTTTAAAAATTTTACTTAAGAGTGAAATTTTCATGAAAGTGCTCTGTGAGAGATATGGCCACTGTGTCCATACCCTTCCATCTCAAGGAATCAAACCTATTAGAAAATGAAGCCTATGGATAAGGCTACCATAAACTATAAACACTATATCCAAATTGTATTTGTGAAAATTTGTATACATTTTTGAAAATTTGACTTAGAGTGAAATTTTCATGAAAGTGCTCCGTGAGGGATATGGCCACTGTGTCCAAACCCTTCCATCTCAAGGAATCAAACCTATAAGAAAATGAAGCCTATGGATAAGGCTACCATAAACTATAAACACTATATCCAAATTGTATTTGTGAAAATTTGTATACATTTTTGAAAATTTGACTTAGAGTGAAATTTTCATGAAAGTGCTCCGTGAGGGATATGGCCACTGTGTCCAAACCCTTCCATCTCAAGGAATCAAACCTATAAGAAAATGAAACCTATGGATACGGCTACCATAAACTATAAACACTATATCCAAATTGTATTTGTGAACATTTTTATACATTTTTAAAAATTTAACTTAAGAGTGAAATTTTCATGAAAGTGCTCTGTGAGGCATATGGCCACTGTGTCCAAACCCTTCCATCTCAAGGAATCAAACCTATTAGAAAATGAATAATAAGGCTACCATAAACTATAAACACTATATCCAAATTGTATTTGTGAAAATTTTTATACATTTTTGAAAATTTGACTTAGAGTGAAATTTTCATGAAAGTGCTCCGTGAGGGATATGGCCACTGTGTCCAAACCCTTACATCTCAAGGAATCAAACCTTTTAGAAAATGAAGCCTATGGATAAGGCTACCATAAACTATAAACACTATATCTAAATTGTATTTGTGAAAATTTTTTATACATTTTAAAAAATTTGACTTAAGAGTGAAATTTTCATGAATGTGCTCCGTGAGGGATATGGCCACTGTGTCCAAACCCTTCCATCTCAAGGAATCAAACCTATAAGAAAATGAAACCTATGGATACGGCTACCATAAACTATAAACACTATATCCAAATTATGTTTGTGAAAATTTTTATACATTTTTGAAAATTTGACTTAGAGTGAAGTTTTCATGAAAGTGCTCCGTGAGGGATATGGTCACTATGTCCAAAGCCTTCCATCTAAGGAATCAAATCTATTAGAAAATGATGCCTATGGATAAGGCCACAATAAACTATAAACACTATATCCAAATTGTATTTGTGAAAATTTTTATACATTTTTAAAAATTTAACTTAAGAGTGAAATTTTCATGAAAGTGCTCTGTGAGGCATATGGCCACTGTGTCCAAACCCTTCCATCTCAAGGAATCAAACCTATTAGAAAATGAATAATAAGGCTACCATAAACTATAAACACTATATCCAAATTGTATTTGTGAAAATTTTTATACATTTTTGAAAATTTGACTTAGAGTGAAATTTTCATGAAAGTGCTCCGTGAGGGATATGGCCACTGTGTCCAAACCCTTCCATCTCAGGAAAAAAATCTATTAGAAAATGAAGCCTATGGATAAGGCCACAATAAACTATAAACACTATATCCAAATTGTATTTGTGAAAATTTTTATACATTTTTGAAAATTTGACTTAGAGTGAAGTTTTCATGAAAGTGCTCCGTGAGGGATATGGCTACTGTGTCCAAACCCTTCCATCTCAAGGAATCAAACCTATTAGAAAATGAATAATAAGGCTACCATATACTATAAACACTATATCCAAATTGTATTTGTGAAAATTTTTACATTTTTGAAAATTTGACTTAGAGTGAAATTTTCATGAAAGTGCTCTGTGAGGGATATGGCCACTGTGTCCAAACCCTTCCATCTCAAGGAATCAAACCTATTAGAAAATGAAGCCTATGGATAAGGCTACCATAAACTATAAACACTATATCCAAATTGTATTTGTGAAAATTTGTATACATTTTTGAAAATTTGACTTAGAGTGAAATTTTCATGAAAGTGCTCCGTGAGGGATATGGCCACTGTGTCCAAACCCTTCCATCTCAAGCAATCAAACCTATAAGAAAATGAAGCCTATGGATAAGGCTACCATAAACTATAAACACTATATCTAAATTGCATTTGTGAAAATTTTTTATACATTTTAAAAAATTTGACTTAGAGTGAAATTTTCATGAAAGTGCTCCGTGAGGGATATGGCCACTGTGTCCAAACTCTTCCATCTCAAGGAATCAAACCTATTAAAAAATGAAGCCTATGGATAAGGCTACCATAAACTATAAACACTTACCAAAATTGTATTTGTGAAAATGTTTATAAATTTTTTAAAATTTGACTTAGAGTTAAATTTTCATGAAAGTGCTCTTGAGGGATATGGCCACTGTGTCCAAACCCTTTCATCTCAAGGAATCAAACCTATTAGAAAATGAAGCCTATGGATAAGGCTACCATAAACTATAAACACTATATCCAAATTGTATTTGTGAAAATTTTTATACATTTTTAAAAATTTAACTTAAGAGTGAAATTTTCATGAAAGTGCTCTGTGAGGCATATGGCCACTGTGTCCAAACCCTTCCATCTCAAGGAATCAAACCTATTAGAAAATGAATAATAAGGCTACCATAAACTATAAACACTATATCCAAATTGTATTTGTGAAAATTTTTATACATTTTTGAAAATTTGACTTAGAGTGAAATTTTCATGAAAGTGCTCCGTGAGGTATATGGCCACTGTGTCCAAACCCTTACATCTCAAGGAATCAAACCTTTTAGAAAATGAAGCCTATGGATAAGGCTACCATAAACTATAAACACTATATCTAAATTGTATTTGTGAAAATTTTTTATACATTTTAAAAAATTTGACTTAAGAGTGAAATTTTCATGAATGTGCTCCGTGAGGGATATGGCCACTGTGTCCAAACCCTTCCATCTCAAGGAATCAAACCTATAAGAAAATGAAACCTATGGATACGGCTACCATAAACTATAAACACTATATCCAAATTATGTTTGTGAAAATTTTTATACATTTTTGAAAATTTGACTTATAGTGAAATTTTCATGAAAGTGCTCCGTGAGGGATATGGCCACTGTGTCCAAACCCTTCCATCTCAAGGAATCAAACCTATTAGAAAATGAATAATAAGGCTACCATAAACTATAAACACTATATCCAAATTGTATTTGTGAAAATTTTTATACATTTTTGAAAATTTGACTTAGAGTGAAATTTTCATTAAAGTGCTCCGTGAGGTATATGGCCACTGTGTCCAAACCCTTACATCTCAAGGAATCAAACCTTTTAGAAAATGAAGCCTATGGATAAGGCTACCATAAACTATAAACACTATATCTAAATTGTATTTGTGAAAATTTTTTATACATTTTAAAAAATTTTACTTAAGAGTGAAATTTTCATGAATGTGCTCCGTGAGGGATATGGCCACTGTGTCCAAACCCTTCCATCTCAAGGAATCAAACCTATAAGAAAATGAAACCTATGGATACGGCTACCATAAACTATAAACACTATATCCAAATTATGTTTGTGAAAATTTTTATACATTTTTGAAAATTTGACTTAGAGTGAAGTTTTCATGAAAGTGCTCCGTGAGGGATATGGTCACTATGTCCAAAGCCTTCCATCTAAGGAATCAAATCTATTAGAAAATGAAGCCTATGGATAAGGCCACAATAAACTATAAACACTATATCCAAATTGTATTTGTGAAAATTTTTATACATTTTTAAAAATTTAACTTAAGAGTGAAATTTTCATGAAAGTGCTCTGTGAGGCATATGGCCACTGTGTCCAAACCCTTCCATCTCAAGGAATCAAACCTATTAGAAAATGAATAATAAGGCTACCATAAACTATAAACACTATATCCAAATTGTATTTGTGAAAATTTTTATACATTTTTGAAAATTTGACTTAGAGTGAAATTTTCATGAATGTGCTCCGTGAGGGATATGGCCACTGTGTCCAAAGCCTTCCATCTAAGGAATCAAATCTATTAGAAAATGAAGCCTATGGATAAGGCCACAATAAACTATAAACACTATATCCAAATTGTATTTGTGAAAATTTTTATACATTTTTGAAAATTTGACTTAGAGTGAAGTTTTCATGAAAGTGCTCCGTGAGGGATATGGCTACTGTGTCCAAACCCTTCCATCTCAAGGAATCAAACCTATTAGAAAATGAATAATAAGGCTACCATATACTATAAACACTATATCCAAATTGTATTTGTGAAAATTTTTACATTTTTGAAAATTTGACTTAGAGTGAAATTTTCATGAAAGTGCTCTGTGAGGGATATGGCCACTGTGTCCAAACCCTTCCATCTCAAGGAATCAAACCTATTAGAAAATGAAGCCTATGGATAAGGCTACCATAAACTATAAACACTATATCCAAATTGTATTTGTGAAAATTTGTATACATTTTTGAAAATTTGACTTAGAGTGAAATTTTCATGAAAGTGCTCCGTGAGGGATATGGCCACTGTGTCCAAACCCTTCCATCTCAAGGAATCAAACCTATAAGAAAATGAAGCCTATGGATAAGGCTACCATAAACTATAAACACTATATCTAAATTGCATTTGTGAAAATTTTTTATACATTTTAAAAAATTTGACTTAGAGTGAAATTTTCATGAAAGTGCTCCGTGAGGGATATGGCCACTGTGTCCAAACCCTTCCATCTCAAGGAATCAAACCTATTAAAAAATGAAGCCTATGGATAAGGCTACCATAAACTATAAACACTTACCAAAATTGTATTTGTGAAAATTTTTATAAATTTTTTAAAATTTGACTTAGAGTTAAATTTTCATGAAAGTGCTCTTGAGGGATATGGCCACTGTGTCCAAACCCTTTCATCTCAAGGAATCAAACCTATTAGAAAATGAAGCCTATGGATAAGGCTACCATAAACTATAAACACTATATCCAAATTGTGTTTGTGAAAATTTTTATACATTTTTGAAAATTTGACTTAGAGTGAAATTTTCATGAAAGTGCTCTGTGAGGGATATGGCCACTGTGTCCAAGCCCTTCCATCTGAAGGAATCAAACCAATTAGAAAATGAAGCCTATGGATACGGCTACCATAAACTATAAACACTATATCCAAATTGTATTTGTGAAAATTTTTATACATTTTTGAAAATTTGACTTAGAGTGAAATTTTCATGAAAGTGCTCCGTGAGGTATATGGCCACTGTGTCCAAACCCTTACATCTCAAGGAATCAAACCTATTAGAAAATTAAGCCTATGGATAAGGCTACCATAAACTGTAAACACTATATCCAAATTGTATTTGTAAAAATTTTTATACATTTTTAAAAATTTTACTTAAGAGTGAAATTTTCATGAAAGTGCTCTGTGAGAGATATGGCCACTGTGTCCAAACCCTTCCATCTCAAGGAATCAAACCTATTAGAAAATGAATAATAAGGCTACCATAAACTATAAACACTATATCCAAATTGTATTTGTGAAAATTTTTATACATTTTTGAAAATTTGACTTAGAGTGAAATTTTCATGAAAGTGCTCCGTGAGGTATATGGCCACTGTGTCCAAACCCTTACATCTCAAGGAATCAAACCTTTTAGAAAATGAAGCCTATGGATAAGGCTACCATAAACTATAAACACTATATCTAAATTGTATTTGTGAAAATTTTTTATACATTTTAAAAAATTTGACTTAAGAGTGAAATTTTCATGATTGTGCTCCGTGAGGGATATGGCCACTGTGTCCAAACCCTTCCATCTCAAGGAATCAAACCTATAAGAAAATGAAACCTATGGATACGGCTACCATAAACTATAAACACTATATCCAAATTATGTTTGTGAAAATTTTTATACATTTTTGAAAATTTGACTTAGAGTGAAATTTTCATGAAAGTGCTCCGTGAGGGATATGGCCACTGTGTCCAAACCCTTCCATCTCAAGGAATCAAACCTATTAGAAAATGAATAATAAGGCTACCATAAACTATAAACACTATATCCAAATTGTATTTGTGAAAATTTTTATACATTTTTGAAAATTTGACTTAGAGTGAAATTTTCATTAAAGTGCTCCGTGAGGTATATGGCCACTGTGTCCAAACCCTTACATCTCAAGGAATCAAACCTTTTAGAAAATGAAGCCTATGGATAAGGCTACCATAAACTATAAACACTATATCTAAATTGTATTTGTGAAAATTTTTTATACATTTTAAAAAATTTGACTTAAGAGTGAAATTTTCATGAATGTGCTCCGTGAGGGATATGGCCACTGTGTCCAAACCCTTCCATCTCAAGGAATCAAACCTATAAGAAAATGAAACCTATGGATACGGCTACCATAAACTATAAACACTATATCCAAATTATGTTTGTGAAAATTTTTATACATTTTTGAAAATTTGACTTAGAGTGAAGTTTTCATGAAAGTGCTCCGTGAGGGATATGGTCACTATGTCCAAAGCCTTCCATCTAAGGAATCAAATCTATTAGAAAATGAAGCCTATGGATAAGGCCACAATAAACTATAAACACTATATCCAAATTGTATTTGTGAAAATTTTTATACATTTTTAAAAATTTAACTTAAGAGTGACATTTTCATGAAAGTGCTCTGTGAGGCATATGGCCACTGTGTCCAAACCCTTCCATCTCAAGGAATCAAACCTATTAGAAAATGAATAATAAGGCTACCATAAACTATAAACACTATATCCAAATTGTATTTGTGAAAATTTTTATACATTTTTGAAAATTTGACTTAGAGTGAAATTTTCATGAAAGTGCTCCGTGAGGGATATGGCCACTGTGTCCAAAGCCTTCCATCTAAGGAATCAAATCTATTAGAAAATGAAGCCTATGGATAAGGCCACAATAAACTATAAACACTATATCCAAATTGTATTTGTGAAAATTTTTATACATTTTTGAAAATTTGACTTAGAGTGAAGTTTTCATGAAAGTGCTCCGTGAGGGATATGGCTACTGTGTCCAAACCCTTCCATCTCAAGGAATCAAACCTATTAGAAAATGAATAATAAGGCTACCATATACTATAAACACTACATCCAAATTGTATTTGTGAAAATTTTTACATTTTTGAAAATTTGACTTAGAGTGAAATTTTCATAAAAGTGCTCTTTGAGGGATATGGCCACTGTGTCCAAACCGTTCCATCTCAAGGAATCAAACCTATTAGAAAATGAAGCCTATGGATAAGGCTACCATAAACTATAAACACTATATCCAAATTGTATTTGTGAAAATTTGTATACATTTTTGAAAATTTGACTTAGAGTGAAATTTTCATGAAAGTGCTCCGTGAGGGATATGGCCACTGTGTCCAAACCCTTCCATCTCAAGGAATCAAACCTATAAGAAAATGAAGCCTATTGATAAGGCTACCATAAACTATAAACACTATATCTAAATTGCATTTGTGAAAATTTTTTATACATTTTAAAAAATTTGACTTAGAGTGAAATTTTCATGAAAGTGCTCCGTGAGGGATATGGCCACTGTGTCCAAACCCTTCCATCTCAAGGAATCAAACCTATTAAAAAATGAAGCCTATGGATAAGGCTACCATAAACTATAAACACTTACCAAAATTGTATTTGTGAAAATTTTTATAAATTTTTTAAAATTTGACTTAGAGTTAAATTTTCATGAAAGTGCTCTTGAGGGATATGGCCACTGTGTCCAAACCCTTTCATCTCAAGGAATCAAACCTATTAGAAAATGAAGCCTATGGATAAGGCTACCATAAACTATAAACACTATATCCAAATTGTGTTTGTGAAAATTTTTATACATTTTTGAAAATTTGACTTAGAGTGAAATTTTCATGAAAGTGCTCTGTGAGGGATATGGCCACTGTGTCCAAGCCCTTCCATCTGAAGGAATCAAACCAATTAGAAAATGAAGCCTATGGATACGGCTACCATAAACTATAAACACTATATTCAAATTGTATTTGTGAAAATTTTTATACATTTTTGAAAATTTGACTTAGAGTGAAATTTTCATGAAAGTGCTCCGTGAGGTATATGGCCACTGTGTCCAAACCCTTACATCTCAAGGAATCAAACCTATTAGAAAATTAAGCCTATGGATAAGGCTACCATAAACTGTAAACACTATATCCAAATTGTATTTGTAAAAATGTTTATACATTTTTAAAAATTTTACTTAAGAGTGAAATTTTCATGAAAGTGCTCTGTGAGAGATATGGCCACTGTGTCCAAACCCTTCCATCTCAAGGAATCAAACCTATTAGAAAATGAAGCCTATGGATAAGGCTACCATAAACTATAAACACTATATCCAAATTGTATTTGTGAAAATTTGTATACATTTTTGAAAATTTGACTTAGAGTGAAATTTTCATGAAAGTGCTCCGTGAGGGATATAGCCAATGTGTCCAAACCCTTCCATCTCAAGGAATCAAACCTATTAGAAAATGAAGCCTATGGATAAGGCTACCATAAACTATAAACACTATATCGAAATTGTATTTGTGAAAATTTGTATACATTTTTGAAAATTTGACTTAGAATGAAATTTTCATGAAAGTGCTCCGTGAGGGATATGGCCACTGTGTCCAAACCCTTCCATCTCAAGGAATCAAACCTATAAGAAAATGAAACCTATGGATACGGCTACCATAAACTATAAACACTATATCGAAATTGTATTTGTGAAAATTTGTATACATTTTTGAAAATTTGACTTAGAATTAAATTTTCATGAAAGTGCTCCGTGCGGGATATGGCCACTGTGTCCAAACCCTTCCATCTCAAGGAATCAAACCTATAAGAAAATGAAACCTATGGATACGGCTACCATAAACTATAAACACTATATCCAAATTATGTTTGTGAAAATTTTTATACATTTTTGAAAATTTGACTTACGAGTTAAATTTTCATGAAAGTGCTCTGTGAGGGATATAGCCACTGTGTCCAAACCCTTTTATCTCAAGGAATCAAACCTATTAAAAAAATGAAGCCTATGGATAAGGCTACCATAAACTATAAACACTATATCCAAATTGTATTTGTGAAAATGTTTACATTTTTGAAAATTTGACTTAAAGTGAAATTTTCATGAAAGTTCTCTGTGAGGGATATGGCCACTGTGTCCAAACCCTTCCATCTCAAGGAATCAAACCTATTAGAAAATGAAGCCTATGGATAAGGCTACCATAAGCTGTAAACACTATATCCAAATTGTATTTGTAAAAATTTTTATACATTTTTAAAAATTTTACTTAAGAGTGAAATTTTCATGAAAGTGCTCTGTGAGGGATATGGCCACTGTGTCCAAACCCTTCCATCTCAAGGAATCAAACCTATTAGAAAATGAAGCCTATGGATAAGGCTACCATAAACTATAAACACTATATCCAAATTGTATTTGTGAAAATTTGTATACATTTTTGAAAATTTGACTTAGAGTGAAATTTTCATTAAAGTGCTCCGTGAGGTATATGGCCACTGTGTCCAAACCCTTACATCTCAAGGAATCAAACCTATTAGAAAATTAAGCCTATGGATAAGGCAACCATAAACTGTAAACACTATATCCAAATTGTATTTGTAAAAATTTTTATACATTTTTAAAAATTTTACTTAAGAGTGAAATTTTCATGAAAGTACTCTGTGAGAGATATGGCCACTGTGTCCAAACCCTTCCATCTCAAGGAATCAAACCTATTAGAAAATGAAGCCTATGGATAAGGCTACCATAAACTGTAAACACTATATCCAAATTGTATTTGTAAAAATTTTTGTACATTTTTAAAAATTTTACTTAAGAGTGAAATTTTCATGAAAGTGCTCTGTGAGGGATATGGCCACTGTGTCCAAACCCTTCCATCTCAAGGAATCAAACCTATTAGAAAATGAAGCCTATGGATAAGGCTACCATAAACTATAAACACTATATCCAAATTGTATTTGTGAAAATTTGTATACATTTTTGAAAATTTGACTTGGAGTGAAATTTTCATGAAAGTGCTCCGTGAGGTATATGGCCACTGTGTCCAAACCCTTACATCTCAAGGAATCAAACCTATTAGAAAATTAAGCCTATGGATAAGGCTACCATAAACTGTAAACACTATATCCAAATTGTATTTGTAAAAATTTTTAAAAATTTTACTTAAGAGTGAAATTTTCATGAAAGTGCTCTGTGAGGGATATGGCCACTGTGTCCAAACCCTTCCATCTCAAGGAATCAAACCTATTAGAAAATGAAGCCTATGGATAAGGCTACCATAAACTATAAACACTATATCCAAATTGTATTTGTGAAAATTTGTATACATTTTTGAAAATTTGACTTAGAATGAAATTTTCATGAAAGTGCTCCGTGAGGGATATGGCCACTGTGTCCAAACCCTTCCATCTCAAGGAATCAAACCTATAAGAAAATGAAACCTATGGATACGGCTACCATAAACTATAAACACTATATCCAAATTGTATTTGTGAAAATTTGTATACATTTTTGAAAATTTGACTTAGAGTGAAATTTTCATGAAAGTGCTCTGTGAGGGATATGGCCACTGTGTCCAAACCCTTCCATCTCAAGGAATCAAACCTATTAGAAAATGAAGCCTATGGATAAGGCTACCATAAACTATAAACACTGACCAAAATTGTATTTGTGAAAATTTTTATAAATTTTTTAAAATTTGACTTAGAGTGAAATTTTCATGAAAGTGCTCTTGAGGGATATGGCCACTGTGTCCAAACCCTTTCATCTCAAGGAATCAAACCTATAAGAAAATGAAGCCTATGGATAAGGCTACCATAAACTATAAACACTATATCTAAATTGCATTTGTGAAAATTTTTTATACATTTTAAAAAATTTGACTTAAGAGTGAAATTTTCATGAATGTGCTCTGCGAGGGATATGGCCACTGTGTCCAAACCCTTCCATCTCAAGGAATCAAACCTATTAAAAAATGAAGGCCTATGGATAAGGCTACCATAAACTATAAACACTGTATCCAAATTGTGTTTGTGAAAATTTTTATACATTTTTGAAAATTTGACTTAGAGTGAAATTTTCATGAAAGTGCTCTGTGAGGGATATGGCCACTGTGTCCAAGCCCTTCCATCTGAAGGAATCAAACCAATTAGAAAATGAAGCCTATGGATACGGCTACCATAAACTATAAACACTATATCCAAATTGTATTTGTGAAAATTTTTATACATTTTTGAAAATTTGACTTAGAGTGAAATTTTCATGAAAGTGCTCCGTGAGGTATATGGCTGTGTCCAAGCCCTTCCATCTGAAGGAATCAAACCTATTAGAAAATGAAGCCTATGGATAAGGCTACCATAAACTATAAACACTATATCCAAATTGTATTTGTGAAAATTTTTATACATTTTTGAAAATTTGACTTAGAGTGAAATTCTCATAAAAGTGCTCCGTGAGGTATATGGCCACTGTGTCCAAACCCTTACATCTCAAGGAATCAAAACAAAAAGAAAAAACGGAAAAATATTAAAATATAGTGTGTTTAAAAACAATAAAAAAACCACTGAATTTCTACAAGAATAATTGAAGTGCATAGGAGAAAAAACCCACAGAAGAAGAACAACAACAACATTGCAAATAAAAAGCTGTATAAGGGTGAGTGTGCGGAATTCAAATAATTATATATTTTTGTGAAGAATTTGGTACGGGAAATTTAAATTAAAAAAAAAAACAACACAGTGATTTGGCATAAGCGGGTAAAATTACATATTTATAAAAAAATTATGATAAAGAATTAATTTTATAGTAAAAATATTTACACGGTGACCTTTCAAGAGGTGCACAAATTTTTTAAAAAAATAGCATTACTATTGAATGCACGATTACACCAAGGTTTTCAATCTTTTGGGAGATAAAGGGTGAACCGAAAAGATATAATTTTTTATGAAAAATTTACACTGTCACTTCAAGTGGTGCACAACAATAAATAAATATCATGTTTTACAAACTTTTGGAAGAAAAAGGGTGAACCGAAAAGAGGTTGGGTGCGTTCGTAAATGCATCACTGCGCTGCATCAGAAAAGCAAACTTTTTTTATTGCAGATAAAAAAGTAATTATTATGTTTTTTATTGTGTGACTATTATTTTTGTGGAGTATTTGACAATTTTTTGGTCCGCATCTACTTCATTAAAATATATATTAACATTTGAAATCACTGATGCAGCGCAGTGATGCATTTACGAACGTACCCGTTACTTTTTAAGAAAAATTTACACGGTGGCCCCTCATGTGGTACACGATTTAATGCATTGCCAATTGAATGCTCATAAACTACCTGTTCGAAAGTTTTGGTGAAGTGAGTTCGAATTACTTTGGAAAAATTGTTTGAAGAAAAGAGTGTGTAATTTTTGGAAAATTTAATTTAAAGCACAATTATAATAATATAATAGTGGGAATTTTATGAGTAGAGGTTTTAATACATTTTACGAAGTCTGAGTAAAATTAGTTTTTGTGGATAAATTTTTGGAAATAAATTTATGGTGGTAGAGAACGAAGTTATTAACTAAAGGTTTTAATAAATTTATTTACAAATTAGAATTATACTGCTCTGCTGCTAGATAATCACCTAAGGAAAATTTTGGTAGTTTTTATACGATTATATATTTGGAAAATTTGGGCGAAATTTTAAGGTGGTTTTTTATTCGACACGCTTACATTCTTCGCGAATATTACTACATACCATAAGAAGAGGTAGGACTTGAAAGTCTAATTGCTGCTCGAGAAAATTCGGTGAGGTAAAAAATATTTAAGGCTTTTGATCTAAAATTTTAAAAATGGTCTCTGAAAGAACATGTAAGTACGACATTCGCCAAGTGGTGCTTTTCTGTTCTACTTTTGAGAAGATCTCTCCAGAAGCCTTGACGACTTCGCTTTTAGAGGTAAATCAGTCTGAATTGGAGAGAAGATGGCTGAAAATGGTGGCAACTTTTGAAGAATTCATCACAGGCTATGAAAAAGTGAAGGAAGAAGATTTTACAGATGAAATTACAGTGAAATACGAAGATGCGTGTGAGCAGTATCAAATTATCAAGACTAAAATAATGGAAATGCTAAAAGCTAAGGCTCCAGAACAGCATGGACCAGCCGTGCTTCAGTCGTCGCTTAAGTTACCTGCGGTCGAAATCCAAACGTTTGAAGGGGGTTTCAACAAATGGCCAGCATTTAGGGATATGTTTATGTCGATTATTAGCTCGTTTCAAGTTGAAGTAGCGGATAACGACCCCTTCCTTATGCACATTTGCACTTCAAAGCTCCCAGAAGGAACTTCGCGTGCGTGGGAAGACTCCTTAATTACCCACAAAGAATTGCCTACATGACAGCAACTTAATACATTTCTGTCTGAACGAATTGAAACTCGGGAAACTTTAATAAATTTGAGGGAGCCGGCCAGCAGAGACAACAATACCTCCAAATCTCAAGTTTTTTATTCTAATACTGAAACTGATAAAAGTAAATTTAGCTGCAAGAAATGCCAACAGAACCATCCATTACGGTTCTGAAAATATTTTAAGGGATTGCCAGTCAATGATAGAATAAAGTATGTATATGCGAACAAATTTTGTGCGAATTGTTTTTCACCCACTCATTTCAAGACGAAATGTCAGAGTACGAGCAGCTGTACCATATGCAATAAAAGGCATCACACCATGCTACACATCGATGAAGAGAAGTCGAAAAAGGTCCAACTCCAAGGGCATGAAGTCAACAGCATTTTCACGACGACGAAAGGCCATCTGGGTCAGGCACCATTAACAACACAAAAGCGTCCAGTTCTCAATGGGGACGACCTGCCACTTCTGATATCAATGGGAAAGAGTCAGTTCAGGTTAATTTATCACAACACAGTGGAACTACGATTTTACCAGCAGCTTTGGTTCAGGTAGAACATTTGGGCGAAAAATTTACTGAGCCAGAGACTAAAGTTCAATCATTCCATACTTTTGTTTCGCCTTGCAGCGATCTGGCCCTTCCTGAACAACTTAAGAAGTTTTGGGAGATAGAAGAGGCGGAAAAACAAGATTTTCAGTCTGAAAGTGACATTTATTGTGAAAACTATTTCAAACGTACCACAACACCACAATCTGATGGACGTTACGTGATGCGACTACCGTTGAAGGAACAATTTCCGAAAGAGATTTTTGTAGGCCCCTCCTGAAATATGGCTATTGCGCAGTACCACAGAATGGAGAAAATGGTCGATAAAACTCCAGATTTGAAAGCGCAGTACACTGAAGTTCTCCAAGAATACCTCGACTTGGATCACATGGACCCCGTTGTACATTTTGAACCCAAAGCAGAAAAAGTGTAGTCGTTCTATCTACCCCACCACGCGGTCATCAAGCCCGAAAGCAAAACAACAAAAGTTCGAGTTGTATTTAATGCCTCAAAGAAGACAGGAAGTGGATTTTCATTAAACGACGTGCTCTACAAGGGTCCTACTCTTCAAACGGATCTGATGCAGCTCGTTTTACGATGGCGGAATTACAAATACGTATTCACTGGAGACATACAGAAGATGTATAGGCAGATTTTGATGCATGAAGCAGATCGCCCTTATCAACAGATCTTATTCCGTAACCAAGCTGAGGGATATGTGAATTCATTTCAGCTTAAAACTGTTACGTTCGGCGTAATTTGCGCCCCCTTTTTGGCGATTAGGACTCTACTTGAGCTAGGTCATGATTGCAGATACTTGTATCCCAAAGCATCGATTATTTTGAAAAACGAGGTCTACGTTGATGACATACTGTCCGGGACACACACACTGGATGAAGCCAAGCTGAAGCAAGGGGAGCTTATTAAAGCTTTGAAATCTGCTGGCTTTCCCCTTAAGAAGGTGGCATCAAACGACCAATTACTACTAGAAAGTTTGCCCCGGGAGGATCTTCGAGACGAAGATTTTTTGAAATGGAATTTATTTTTAAAAAACTTGCCATTTATTTCGAAAATTAATATACCCAGATGAGTAGATTTTTCTCGTATACAAAATTCAGATACATGGCTTCTGTGACGCCTCAGAGAAGGCATATTGTGGTTCGGTATGCATTCGAACAGAAAATTCAGAAGGCCAAATAAGTAGCCATTTGCTAGTTGCAAAAACGAAAGTGGCCCCGATTAAGCGGGCTACCATTCCGAAACTCGAATTGTGCGGAGCTATATTGCTGACTAAGCTCGTATAATCACGAATTGTCAGTTTTCCTATGAATTATTTTTGTAAACAGACTCGTCCATAGTACTGAGTTGGTTGCAAAAACCTCCTTATACGATAAAAACGTTTGTCGCCAACCGTGTGACTCAAATCATCAGCGTCGCCAGTATTCAACACTTGAAATATATAAAAACTGAAGGAAATCCTGCCGATATGGGCACGCGAGGCTGCTCCCCGCAGGAACTTGCAGACAATCAACTCTGGTGGCATGGGCCCACCTGGCTTCACTTTCCCACACCATTGTGGCCAATTCCTCGGACGTTTGATCCAGTCAATCTGGAGACGAAAAGGTCTATTATCAACTTTCATCTTGACGTAAATTGCACAGAGGTACAAGAAGAATTTTCATCCTTCCCAAGGGCGTTG
Source organism: Pollenia amentaria (assembly GCA_943735925.1). Taxonomy (NCBI): domain Eukaryota; kingdom Metazoa; phylum Arthropoda; class Insecta; order Diptera; family Polleniidae; genus Pollenia; species Pollenia amentaria. The sequence goes on from OX031007.1 coordinate 92,519,761, forward strand.
CGAGTTCTTTGTTATCGACTTAGATTTGTCAACCGAGTTCTCAAGAAACCATTTTCAACCGAAAAGTTTATAACAGCTAAAGAAGTTAGTTCAATGAAGACTCGACTCATCTCAATCGCTCAAAAGAGGTACTTTTACCGTGAATACGATTGTCTCAAAGAAAAGAAATCGTTAAGCCGCAAAAGCAGATTGCTTAACTTAAATCCTTTTATTGATAAGGATGACCTTTTACGAGTTGGCGGCAGACCTATTAACTCAGGTTTAAGCTACGAGGAACGTCATCCCGTTATTGTGCCAGAACGGTCACACTTCGCAAGGCTTTTAGTCAATTTGACGCATCGCATTCTGCTTCACTCTGAGCACCATATAATGCTACGTGCGATTCGCCAGGGATTCTACATCCCAAGATTAAAAAATCTTGTACGGAAATGTATTAGAGAATGCAAGCCGTGCCCGATCTATAAGCATAAGGTCCAGCACCAAATCATGGCCGCACTCCCCCCAGAACGGGTGAACTTTTCCATGCCCTTCACATATACCGGAGTCGATTTCGCTGGTCCATTTATCATTAAATCCTCTACGGTGAGAAATGCCAAGGTCCTCAAAAGTTGTGCTGCTGTGTTCGTATGCTTCTCAAATCGAGCCGTCCATTTAGAAGTCTGTTCAGACCTCTCAACCGATGCCTTTTTAGCCTGCTTTCACCGATTTACCGGGCGCAGAGGGCTCCCTAAGACCATGTTCTCCGACAACGGTCGAAACTTCGTCGGTGCAAGCTACGCTCTTTCTAAAAAACCACCACGAGTTTTTAAAATCTACTGAAAAAACTATAATCGAAAATTACTCTACATTTGGCGTTACCTGGTCTTTTATACCGCCATATGCACCTCATATGGGTGGCCTCTGGGAGGCCGCAGTAAAGAGCATGAAGTCTCACCTGAAGAAAGTTACCAACAACCTCTCCTTCACCTTCGAAGAATTCAGTACGCTTTTAGTTCGTATCGAAGCCATTTTAAATTCGCGACCTCTATCGGCTCTTACAGATAAGCCGAATGAGGTTCTGCCACTGACCCCAGGACATTTACTTCGAGGAGCTCCAATTACAGCATTACCAGAAGCACCCGCAGAACCACCGCTCGAAGACGTGCCATTCCTAAAACGCTGGGAAAGATTAAAAGCGCTAAAACATATTTTTGCTCGACGGTGGAAGTCTGAATATATAACCGAGCTTTAACGCCGTTATAAATGGCAAAAGAAACGCGACAACTTAAAACCAAACGATATTGTTATAGTCAAAGAAGACTTATACTTACCGAGTGGCTCCTGGGTCGCGTTAACGGCGTCATATATGGTCGAGACAGCAAAGTACGAGTTGCAGAATAAATCACAAAGAAGGGTACAATTTTAGGCCCAGTGGTAAAACTCTGTTTGCTGCCTACAACCAATACTGAAAGTAAACTCCCACCACAACCTACCAAATAATCTACCAAATTCCTAAACAAAAATAGAAAATTAGGAAACTCAGTCGCATTAGGTATTTTTTAACACTGTATATAATTCTTTCTTTTCTTTTACTACTACTACAGATGAAGAAGCGACCACGCTGCCACATTTGCTACCTCAACCACCCTCTACGGTACTGTAAGGGGTTTAAAGAGCTCAGTGTTGAGCTACGCTGGCCAGCGGAAAATGCTTCTGCCTAGATTGCAGCGCCTATAACCATGCCCGAGACGAGTGTACCTCGGCCAATCGCTGCTCAGTGACGGTCAACGGGCAGCCCTGCAACGCCCTTCACCATACTCTATTGCACCCAGAAAAGGGAAAGAACGTTCTCGCTGAACCTCAACGGGAGGACCCCTCGGCAGCTAGAGCTCCTTCAGCCGTATCACCCCCAAAACCAGTGGCAACCCCGTAAGCCGCGATCCCTCCACTAGAGGACATCCAGTTGGCAGCCATGGCCAACAGACTGCAAGTGACCCTAAAAAAGGTTGTACTAGATTCGGCAGTACGACCCCTTGGCTCATCCATTTTTTGCCACCTGGCGGGAGATCGACACCTGACGTTGACCATCCCGACCTTAACTTACCGATAGCCCAAGCGTCCACCTTTGGCTGGATCATATCTGGAGTGTGGTGGGGGTGCTCTTGCCATGCGTCGCGGGGAGCATGTTGAAGCGACTTCAGACTTTATTTTATTTTTCTAATTTTCTTTATTCTGCTTTAATTTTTATTTATTTACTTTTTTTTTCTTCTTATTTTATTTCTTAAATCTTTAATTTTGTAATTTTCTTTAATTTCGAATTTTGTTTTTTGAACTTGTATTTCCTTTTCTCTAAGTGTAGAGTAATTCTCAAGGTTTCTTTTACTCTTTTACTTTGTTTTTTGCTATAATTGTCTCTTGAGATTGTTATTTATTTGAGTCTTATTTGGTTACTACGAACCTACAATTGTTAAAGTTTTTTAGTCTTAATCGAACAATACAAGACGCAAGAAGCTTAATAAAACCTTTTTTGCAAGAATTGAAAATAAAGACCAACCGTGTTTTTTATTACTTCACAATATTCATACCGATATTTGTCGGTTTTATAAAATAACAAACAATTTTTTGTCTTTAAACTATACTAGAGTAATGCAATTCAAATTTCAATCAATTCAATTCAAATGAGTTCGAAATGAATTGCTAATTCTTTTTTCTATTTCATTTGAATGAATTTAAAATCAATTCAATTCAAATGAATTTGTAGAATGAATTGCAATTCACTTTAATAAATTCATTTAAATTGGAAATGAATTGCAATTCATTTGACAAATTCATTTGAATTGACTCAAATTTCATTCAATTTATTTTTTTGTGTGAAAATAATTCATTCAAAATGCTAATTCAGTGCATGAATGATTCGCGAATTAATTCAAATGATTCATTTACAGCTCTGGAATATACAAAACAACAACAGATATTTAACTAATAAATTCAAATCATAAAAAACAAGAGCAGTCATAAATTTTTTTTTTTTTAATTTGAGTAATGCACTATAAAAATTTTCAATGATTCATTAACCACTTACAAATGTGCACAAACAATTACACATACTTACACCTACGCATAGTTATTAATTAGGAATTGATCAACTTTTATGATCTATAACTCTTAAACAGAGTTTTTATATATTTTATATGCTAAATTTGTCGTATGCTGAATGGAAGTGAAACAGATTGCCATACACTGCAAGTAACTTTTATTAAAAACTTTCTCTCTATAAACTTATTATTAAAATTTTTAAAACAAAAATATTACAACAAACTATATCAACCCAATAATAAATAAAAACTCACCGGAATATATATAACTTTATTATATAGAAAAAAAGAGTTAATATGAGCCTCAAATATGTGACCGACTAAGTAGCTTTCTAACAGCTTGTGTATGTTTGCTGGTAAGTTTTGCTGCAATTTCAGTAGTAAACCTTAATGCCAGACTTTATCAAAAGCTTGAGACACATCGATGAAGTGTGCTGAGAAATATTTTTCTTCTTCAAAGGCTTTTCTTATTACATTTACTATTCGATGAGTTTGTTCAATTGTGCTGTGCTTTCTTCTAAACCCGAATTGATGATTAGGAATACATCTATTTTCATTTAAAATCGGCGTTAATTTTAACACTATTACTTTCTCAAATAGCTTTGAAATGTCAGATAATAAGCTAATAGGCCTGTATGACTCAACTTTTGTGTGATCCTTTCCTGGCTTTGGTATCATGATTACTAAGGAAACCTTCCATTCCTGAGGGTAGTATTGAAGGCGTAAAATAGAATTAAAAATAAAAAGAATAATTTTCTTCGCTATACTTGGTAGCTCCGAAAGCATTTTATTACGGATCTTATCAATACCGGATGCCTTCTTGGTGTTTAAATCCCGAATAGCCTTTTCGATTTCTTTAAACTCGAATCTTAGGGTAATAGCTGCTCTAACATTTACATTCGGTAACTCGACTGCTACTGAAATATATTATGGGTATATACATTTTTCAGATGATTAGCAAACAGATCACCTTTTTCAATATCATTTCTTGCCCGGCTTCCATTCAAGTTTCTCAATGGTGGCTTAGAGATAACTGGTCTATTGAGGCTTCTATCTGCACGCCATAATGAGGAGTCTGATTGTGGAATTGCATCAAGTCCCTTAAGATATTTTTCCAGGGAAGCCGTTTTCTGAGTCTGCAGTAACTTTCTTAGCCTTTTTGTGCACTCTTTTAGTAAATTCTTAAGTTGAGGGGATCTATGCAATTGCCATTCTCTTCGAGCTGTCCTTTTTTCAGTCAAGAGACGCTCGACATCTGCAGAATATATTTTACTATTTTTGGTTTTTTTGAGGGTTATACTAGAATGTCGAACAGCTAGTTTCAGATAACTGTCAAAATTTACAATAGAAATATCCACATTCTCCGGTGTACTAAGCGGAATATTTTCAGTGCAGTGGGTACTGAGATATTTTTTATATTTTAACCAATTTATTAGTGAGGCTGATGTCGATAAGTAACCAGACGGAGATACGATTCTATTTGGATTTATTATAGTAACAATTGTAGGTGTGTGATCGGAAGATAATTCTAGGGACGCTTCCACATGAATCGTGTCTATGGGGATGTTATTAGCCACGCCAAAATCTATGACATCTGGAACTTTTTGCTGATCAGTAGGCCAATATGTTGGTTGTCCGCTCGCGACCACATTTAGGTCCACTTTACAAATTGTGTTAAACAAAACACGACCCTTAGGTGTAAAAAGTCGTGACCCCCTGAAAGTGTGTTTAGCGTTATAATCGCCAGCAGCCAGGAAGCAGGGTCCTAATGATTTGAGATATTTATTATAATGGCTTTCTGATATTGAAAATCTAGGTGGGGAGTACAATGATGAAATAACTAAGTTTCGAGATAATTCCTCAACGCAAATGCTCGTTGCTTGGAGATAATCTTCACGATGATCACACATTAAGTAGTGTTTTACTCGGTTTTTTATCAAAATAGCAGAACCTCCACAAGCTCTATCTCGAGGGTCCTTGGTATCATATAATATATAACCATTGATTTTAAACGTGTTTATTGAGGTCAGATGAGTTTCAGAAACCATCATAACATCAATTTGTTTATTTTTAAGGAAGTATTCTAGTTCATTTTTATGTTGGCGGATGCCGTTTGCGTTCGAAAAGCAAATTTTTAAACAGTTCATGAACTTGTTTAGTACAGCTTGTAATAACATCGATTGCATTCTTAACAATTCCTGCATCATAGTACCCATTGTGTTTGTACTAATGTTTCCATGGTTTTCTCTAGACGACTTAAATTAGAAACAGGAGTTTCATCATTATTTTGCAACTCACCTTGCATTGGCATATGGTTTGATTTTAGGACGTTATCGTAGGATGTTCTTTTATTACTAGGCTGCGGTAACTGAATGTCATTAGTGTTAACTTGATTTGTTGCCTGCATTTGATTATTTCATTTTAAACGAAAAGTCAATTAAGATTTTCTGTTATTTAATTGAAATTTTAATTGAAAATTTATTTCAAAGCAACTAAAATGTTAATTAAATTAAAACTAAATTGTTAATTTTCTTTCAATTAAAAAAATAATTGATTCAATTATCACATTTATTAAGTTTTAATACTTTTTAAACCATTTTTTTAATTGATAAAACGCTTTTTTCTGTATTGTGACGACCAAAAGTCGGGCCCTCGTTTTTGGGTCACATGCCCTAGTCCACACCACCACACCAGACCAACCGACTCATCATTTTATTTTTGAATTACTTGAATGTATTATTTTTGTTATGTTATCAGTTATGCTTGAATTGAATTTATTATTAATTTATTTTTGAATTATATATATATTATTATATATATTATTATATATTACTATATATTTGAATTGAATTTATTATTAATTTATTATTACTGAATAATTGTTTATTTTTGTGTTAATATTGAATAAGAATGAATTTATGTTCACCATCCTTACATATTATATTAGTACTAGTTTTTAAATTAACGGACAGATGGCCGTCGCCATCTGGTGGCGAGTAGGGAAAAGAGGACACGAGAACATACACTCATGAGCAACCATGGAAGATAATTACTTTAGTGTGTGTGTGTAAATGTACACCGGCAAAAAATATAAAAGCGGAGTACGCACCAGTAAGAAGTCAGTCAGTCGGCAGCTGGCAAACGGGTAAGGTCTTACTTAGCTGTGAGAGGTTACACCACTACGGCTAAATAAAATCTAGCGATCTGTGAATAGAGGTTACACCACTTTCGTGTGATCACACTCGTTGCCGGTAACGATTGCAAAGCAAGAGAATAGCGGTGTAGACTAAATTCTCTTGATTTGCCGTTCTTCTTGGCCGGATTTTCTCGAGACAACGATCGAGAGCAGGGTGAGACTGCGTCTCGGAGAATAGCGGTGTAGACCAAATTCTCTCGACGCGTAGTAACACGTATCGCCGGTAGAACAGTTGGCTTGAGGTTACACCACGACCCAGCTGCTCGATCCGGGGCCTCGCTATCCCCACGCCTATCGTGGTAGTGGTGTTAAGTGGTTCGTGTGTGTCGCGGCATACTGAGTGTGTGTTGTCGGTCCCAAGAGAGTCGCGTCCGCCATTTGAATGTATTCGCGTAACCACGAATCTATTCCGCATTGTAAAATAAACTGAAAGAAATACGTAAAATATACATGAGCTTACGTTTTGTAACGTTTATAAAACAAGCCAACACGGTGTTTCATTTCTCTGGTCATAAAACAAATTTTTGTAACGAACCCTGGGAGCCGCGAGCTCTATCCCAGCATAAAGTGGAAAACACGTCGTTACAATGGCGCCCGAGCAGGGACATTAGCAGCAAAAATTGTGTTAATCGTCTCAGACCAGAGAAACCACACCCGCGACTCTTGTACGGGGAGAAAAAAAGTTTTTAGAAAGAAAGAATTTGCAAGAATAAACTAAACGGAAAAAAAAACGAAAAAGAAAACTTATTCTGTGCGGTAATCGTCAAACAGCGAACAAATTAAAAAAAAAAAAAAAAAAAAAACAGCAACTGAAGAAAAAACATTTTTTTTTATTTGCAACAAGAAGAAGAAAAAAAATAACGGAGCGATCAAATCTTCGGCGTGTACCGTTCATCGACGCGTAAAAAAGAAAAAAAAGACAGCAACTGAAGAAAAAACATTTTTTCTATTCTCTTTGCAACAAGAAAAAAGATAACGGAGCGAGCAAATCTACAGCGCGTACCGTTCAGCGACGCGTAAAAAAAAAAAAAAGGAAAAAAAAAAACTGTTATCGTGAGTGCCAGGATCCCTGCAACCTGATCCTCCGCATCGAAATGTTGCGTACATCATGGGCGTATTCCCTTAAGAGGGAAGAATTACTAGCCTGCCTGAAGGAATTCCAGCTGGACCAGAGCGGCAATGTGGAAGAGTTAAGAAGGCGATGGGCCAACGAAATACAACGCCTCGTTGAAATACAGGCAAAATATGAGGCAATAGCTAGCTCGTCCTCAGTCAACCTCCTGGTACCTACCGAACCAAGGCCGGGGCCAAAATCGCCGGTGAAAGAAGAAAGTGCCAAGGTAACCCCGATCACGGGGTCAGCTAAAAACACCGAATCCAAACTGGACGTAATGGATAAACTCAGAAGGTGGAATCTACACTTTAATGGGACAGGCGACCCCTTGGAGTTTATCGAAAGAGCCGAGGAGCTGGCACAGATGTATGACGTGGATCTAGATCAGATACCCCCGCTGATGCCCGAGCTATTGCGCGACCGCGCTCTTGTCTGGTTTCGCAACAACAACCAACACTGGACGACCTGGAATGGTTTCAAGAACGATCTTGGGAAGTTTTTCCTGCCCCAAGATATCATGAACAACTGGACGACGCAATTCACAGTCGTACCCAACGACGAAATGAAGGGTTCAAGGTTTACCTACTGGCGATTCAGAATCTGATGAGGCACTCAAAGTTAAGCGAGTCGCAAAAGCTGGAAAGAATTTTCCAGAACTGCCACCCAGATTACCAGTGGTATATTAAAAGGAAAGACTTCGCCTCTTTAGCAGAATTGGTGACTATGGATGAGGACCTAGAAAGTATCCGGGGCCGAGCACATGGTAACGACCAGCACGCGTATACCCCTGAGGGCCACCGCGGCGGAGAAAATCGAAATGATACCCAGCATCCGGGAAACCGCTGCGGAGGGCGACGGAACTGAGACGTTACGTCCCTCCAGGTACGCAGACCTCAGTAAACCAGACTGCATTACAATGCGAAGAATTCCGCATAGCAGCGAAAATTTTGATAGAAGGAAAGCTGATAACCTCCACGATAGATACCGGGGCTACCCGGAACTACATGAGGACCAATTTCCTCAGCCACTTCAAGGGTCCATTCAAGCGGGTACGCGAAAATCTGGAGGTCATACTGGCTGATGGGTCGCGGAAGCGAATCACCGAGGGCGTCCAGATACCCGTCACGTTTGGTAATTTGACCCAGCCATGCACCTTTCTCCTAATGGCTGACTTCTTTGAAGAAACCATATTGGGACTAGACTTTCTGCGTACACTTGGTACCACCATCAATTGCGCGGGGCTATCCCTAAATTGTGGATTTACTCACCCCGAGACCACTGTAAAGGACAACACCGCTGAACACGTGCAGCCGCCCTGTGCCATCCTTGCCCAACCCGAGGTTGGAGCACACCGCAGTATGGCCGAACACGATCATGACCAGCAACGGATAATCCGGGACTTCCTGAACACGGAACTCCCGAAGTTTAACGCCCTGAAGGGATTAACCCACATTGCCACACATAAGATCGTGATGAAGGACGACCGGCCCGTAAAGATTAGATATTCACCCAGGAATCCGGCAATGCAGGCCATCATCGATGCCGAAGTCAATAAGCTGATTGAAAAGGGGTGCATCAAGCCGTCTACTAGCCCCTATAGCTTCCCGATAACTTTAGCAAAGAAGAAGAATCGGAAAGGTAAACAAAATGTCGTCGCCGACACCTTGTCCAGGCAGCCCTGCGAGACGCTGAACGTCCTGAACACGGCTACGGGAGATCACGGAGGCGCCGGATAAATACTCCGATTATTGTATCATAAACGGCCAATTATATAGGCATTTTTCGCGGCAGATCAACGATGATGATTCCAGCCCCTGGAAGCTCTGCGTTGCGAGTCCTCAAAGAAAACGAGTCCTGCAGGAAAACCACGATAGGCCGACCGCCGGCCACCTAGACGTGCGGAAAACAATTCAAAGGATTGCAGCACGCTATTACTGGCCGGGAATGTTTCGAGATTAGCCAGTACGTCCGGAAGTGCGATTCATGCCAGCGACACAAGGTCAGCCAACAACAGCCTGCCGGCGAGATGCTAACAAGGGTCCCCGAGGAACCCTGGGCGACAATCTGCGCAGATTTTGTGGGGCCATTGCCCAGGTCTTAGCATGGGTGCACCATGCTACTGGTGTTCATCGACAGATTCTCCAAATGGTGTGAGCTGGTACCATTGAGAAAGGCTACAGCGGAAGGGCTCGTAAAGGCGTTCAGAGAGCGCATCGTCGCCAGGTTCGGAGTGCCAAAAAAGATCATCACCGACAATGGCACGCAATTCACCTCCCGCATCTTCCGAAAATGTCTGACGGACTACGGGGTAACACAACAGTGCACTGCTCCATACACGCCCCAAGAAAACCCCACCGAGAGGGCTAATCGGACAATCAAGACAATGCTTGCGCAGTTCACGGACCACCGACACAACAAATGGGATGATCTACTGCCAGAAATTATGCTGGCAATCAACACCAGTGTGTCAGAAACGACGGGCTATTCCCCAGCATTCCTTACACAGGGCCGGGAACCCCGACTCCCTAAAGCCCTCTACGACGAAGTCACCATTGGCACCGGGGCTCATAACACTCACCCCGTAGCGCGGGCAGAGGAAATGAAAGAAGTTTTCGAAATAGTACGACGCAATGTAGCAGCCGCATCGGCAGATCAACAACGGCATTACAACCTCCGACGACGGCCGTGGAAACCTCAGATAGGGGAGCACGTCTTGGTACGACAACACCCATTGCCAAAAGCCAGCGAAAGCTTTGCAGCCAAATTAGCACCGAAGTTCGACGGGCCATACCTCATTCAGGGATTCGCGTCACCAGTAATTGCCTTACTGGAAACCCCGGGGGGACGAGTGTCGTCGGGCACACCTAAGCGAACTCAAACCATACCTCAGCTGAGCCTTAAAAAAAACGCGCATATGAAGTAAACCCCACTAATTCATTGTTCTCTTTTCGCCCTTATAGCACACAACCCATCAACCAGAACAACATGGATGATAAATTCGATAGAGCCAAGAGGAAGTTCCGCCAATCATGGGAAGCCGCCCAAGGCCAAAGAAAACGTACCATCTTCCTAGGGGACGATACTTTTCCCTCCACTAGTAAACGGACGAGGGTCAACCAAAACCCGAGGTCCGAACACACACGGGTCTACCGGATGAGAGAGGAGCCCTACCGGTCCAGATCCCCCTCCCCTATACACATACCACCGGCCCCATCAATGAAGCCCTCATGCCCCGGGTTTCCCCAACACCCTGGTGAGCGCAACGACGGGGACGGGGACAGCGGAGAAGATAGCGATGTCGAGTTGGTGGGAATCACCTTGGCTCCGACTCAGCCAGAAAGCAGCCCCTACCTACCCACAGAGACTGTTGATGACGAAGAAATAGAGGAACTGCGGCGGATGCTACTAGGCCAGTATGACCGCACACTAGCTACTCGACCGGCCACACCGCCCTCACCATTCCCGCCTAGATCACCGCCCTCATTAGACTCCGAGGATGACAGCTACCGGCCACCAACACCAAAAAAACGTCAGGGGTTCTGTGACGTAAACATAACGGATAGGGAGTATCAGAGAACGGGATTCCTATGCCATGAGAGGACCATGCGCGTGCAGGTGTTGGTACCCGTGCCCAAGGAATACACACCCAGGGAGGCTATAGATCAGGGGCCCGTTACACCTAGACGGGCAGTGTCACCAATTGGGTATCATCCTCCGGGGCCAGGCATAGGTGAAGCATCCTCACCAGACCTGTCGCTCTGGGCGTCACCCCACCGCAGCCTAGCGTCGCCAGACTTCTCAATACCACCCACGCCTAGGGTCGGCAGATGGATAAATTCGCCAGCTCTGAGCTGCATGACGCCGCCGCCACGACCTATCAGCACGCAATCGTCCTCATCCTTAAAGTCGACATCACCATCATCCTCAGAGTCGACATCACCATCATCCTTAAAGTCGACATCACCATCATCCTCAGAGTCGACATCACCATCCTCCTCATCCACCTCGTCAGGGGCGCGTATATACGTAAAATATACATGAGCTTACGTTTTGTAACGTTTATAAAACAAGCCAACACGGTGTTTCATTTCTCTGGTCATAAAACAAATTTTTGTAACGAACCCTGGGAGCCGCGAGCTCTATCCCAGCATAAAGTGGAAAACACGTCGTTACAGTATATACCGGGCATCCTCTATAGTTGGCAGTGTGATTACCATTGGTACATTTTTTTTACGTTGTTGTTTTTAGACTTATCGCAGAGAGCTGTACATTTTAATACTCCACATACAACACAAACAGGGGTTAAATGGCAGTATGGTTTAGTGTGACCAAATTCATGGCAGTTTAAACATTGCACCGGCCCATTCCATGTTCTAACTCCACTCGAAATAGTGGCTGGGGATTTTTTCTCTATTTTTAATATTTATTACATTTTTTATTTTGAAGCCCTTCTCTTCTAATAAACGTTTTTATCTCACCTGGGTCTACGCATGCGGCAATTCCCTTAATCACTACCTGAAGACCTTTGCTGCTCTTCAGTTGGTATGTATAAAAGTTTTTATTAAGTGCTTCTAATTTAGTTACTACTTTACGAAAATCATCTTCACGATTAACTTGTATTTTTGTCTCATTTATACTACCACGTTTTATTGCAGCTACATAAAAAAAAAATTTCACCTATTAACGAGATCAAATTCTTTATTAATTTATTTGAGTTTTGCTCTCTAAGATATATCGGGGGTGACTTAGAAGATTTGATAACGTTTTGTGCTTCCTAGAATTCCTCGTCCAGAATTGCAAAACGATTCTATCAGCTGTACCATCTTTTAAAACTTTTGGGACCGAAGCAACTGCAGAAGAGATTGGGCTGCGTCCCCGCTTAAGCACTGTTATGTACCTATCAATACCAACTTGTACTTGAGGCTTTTGACCACTTTTTTCCTGCGATACTGAGTTTTCCATTATGCCTGATTTGGGGGTAAACTTTTCAACACTTATTTAAATTGTTTTTGCCGCTGAGGCAACGCTTGCAGGTTTTATATTTAAGTGTATAAGTGTATCAACCGTATTATTAAATACAGATGGTGAGAGGGATCGCGTGCGAGTAATAGGTTTATGGTTTATCAACATCGAGAATAAAAACAAAAAATATTTTTGCTCAAAATGTGTATGTTTATGTACATGTAAATGTGTATGTAAATGTGTATGTACATTACATATATTTTTTTCTTTTTTTGATATTTTCTTTTTTTTAATATTTTGTTTATTTAATTTGTTCGTTCATTCCCTTTTTTTATTATTAAAAGTAATTTATTATAAAAAATAAACCGTATGCCGAGCTTAGAGAACACGTCTATCTTCAACGAGTGCGACCGACGTAATGAATTTGCAAATAAAGATCAATTCATAAACATCAATCATGCATTCGCATGTGTTCTTATTTTTAAATAGAATCGCACAGGAAAATTCATTAACATTTGACCTTTAAAAATTAAATTCAAATGCTTCAACGAAAAACATTTATAGAAAAATGAAGATATTAGAAGTTTTTTAAGCCCAGTGCGCCATACTTTTATTGACTTTCCCATTTTTCAATTTACTCTATTTCGCGAGTGAACCCCGATAATGAGCCTAGATTCTACATGTATACTAACTTTGCCATATGCATGTATTTCGAAAAGTTTCATCCGTTTCGGGAAGGTACTGGTTAGCTAAATATTATATATAAACACGAAAACATTTTTTTTTTGTAGTTGATTTTTAATAATCTTTTCGTCCACCGATATGCACAATATTTTTTTTTAATTTTTAGGATTAGAGCTTTTTAAATTTGCTTGCAAACACACGCACATACATGCATAAATCTTATTTTACTTTTCATGAAAAAATTTTATGCCTGTTTTTGAAATTAAAATAAAAATTTTCGTTCATATTTTTTTAATGTTGTTCTCCGAGAAAAGGGACCTAGTGTGTGAAACTGAAGTTTTGAGCAAAACACATTTAAAGTTTCATAACGCATTATCACTGTGAACACACCAAGTTCGTTTTGTACGTTTTTATGGGGTAAATAAATTTTTATCAGAAATCTAACTCATTTCATCTTATTCTACACCCTTTTACGTACCAGAATCCACTCTTGCTAGATCCGAACGAATCCACGGTTCTGCCGGTGCAATCCTAGGGCTTCACTATCCTGTGGGATACACAGCAAGGGCTACTAAGGAATCAAAAGTTGTAAGTACAGACTACGAATCCTCCCTGCTGTTGAATCCTCTAATAAAAGAGCGGATAACCGTAAGGAGGGTAAAAGTTCAACACAAATCGTGACAGTATAGTCGCAGTAAAGGGAGCTAGGCCTTTGAAAGAATTACCCACTATAAGTCGCGCGATGAGGACTGGAAATATCTTGAAAATTTTCGACAGTCACTCCCAAAAAGAAGTCACTACAAAAATTGTTACCGGGACAAACCTCTGCTAAGGGCCCCAATAAAGGGGTAGTTAAGAGAGTGAGGTCTGGTGATGACCAGAAATCACCTGCGGCTAAGAGGATTGGTCATACTGTGATCAGCTCTCTTCAGGATCCCCGCAAGGAGATCACTAAGAGGACTGGCTCCAGAGAGGGCCAACCCTCCACGTCGAAGAAACTTAAGGAGTCGTCGAGTCGAGTCGACGGTATTCTGGCGGCTGTCATTGATCGTATGGATCCTGATGGAAGGATCAGTGTCGAGAGATGGCAGGTGCTAGAGCACAAACCACTCGACGCAATCTTAAGTGTTAAAGGAAGGCCGGACGAAGTATCGTTCAAAAGGGTTGACTGGGCAAGAGGTGTAAAAAGTCAGTTGCGGCAATCAAAAAACCTTTGTGCTTTTAAAGGCCGCAATTGGTAGGTGTGGCAGCTCCTGTCCTGAAGCTAGTCCGGACGTTATACTCTCGTCTGAGTTGCCACTAAGGCCGGAAGTCACGGTATGGATACCTCCACCTATAAAACCGGTGGAGGTCATACTGGGGGTACTGACCAACCAGAACAATGGACTCATTACAAGCCAGTGGAAGTTGATAGATTCACTGGGTGTAAGGAGAACCAGGGAAGAGACTTCAGGTCCGCAGTGGACCGGGAATCTCTTAAAAAGCTGGAATTGATGGGAGGGGTTGCGGTATTCGGGTTGGGGTCTATCAGATTTAGGTTTCCTAAAAATTATGGACCCTAAGAGGTTGAAAGTGGTGCATATAAACTTGCACCACTGTGAAGCAGCCTCAACCGAATTAGCAACCCACCTCATCGATAACAATGTGGACGTAGCCTTAATCCAAGAGCCCAGGATTAACAAAAACCGGGTAGTTGGATTAAAGGTCACGCGGTATACATTGTTCGTACCTCACTCACACAGATGAGAAGGTACGACCTTGTATAGTGGCGAGAACTGAGCATAAATGTATTTTTCATTTTTAAGCTGGGATCACACGCTTGCCTCAAACGCACCAATATGACACAATTTTGATTGTGCTTTATTGATTCACAAAAATGAAATTGCCCCAGTCAACTATTCTGAAATCACACGATTTCCCTGTTTTATATAAATTTAATTGCCGCTAGTTGGTACAAAGCGAAAACACGATGGTTCTTACTTGTCAACTGCGAAAACGGCTGTTGTGGTAGCTTTTTTTTATTTGTTTGGGAGTTCAAGTTGGTTTGGTCATTACAAAAAAAGATAAAGAAAATTGTATTAAATATTCAAACAAATTTTTGTTGAATAGATTTATTTGAAATTTGTTAATGAAAATATATGAAATTCCAAAAAGTAAAAAAAGTTAAAATATATAAAGAAATAGAAAATATTTCTATTCAAATTAAAAATATTTGTACCTCCTAAGTTGATTGAAATATCGGTTTTAAATAATATTATTTAAATAATATTATTAAATACCAGTACCTTAAATCTGCAACTTTTTGAATTTTACTACCGATCTCGTTAACGAATGTGTTATTCTCGTTTTTAAGTTAACAAATATTTTATTTAAGAAATATTAACGACAAATATCGGTAAAAATGTAAAAACGTTAAAGTTTAAATGTTTTTAAAAATGATTAATATGTATAATAAAAAATTAAAAAGAAATAATTATCACATTATACTTGTTAAAAAATATAAAATAAATTCGCTTTAAAGAATTTCAACACATTTTCCTCCGTTTTCCTGTATATACTTTTTAAAATTGTTAATTATATATATTATTAAAACAATGTTTTAAAAAAAATAAATTTTAAAATATCATTCAGAAACAGATTTTAGAATCCATCGAAAGTGATACCTAACTACATACTTAAATATTCCTTAAAAAGAATTAACTCAGTTTTATTTTAATTTTATTAAATATCTTGAATAAAACTATTGCACTTATTAAAAAAAAAAATATATAGTTATAATGAAAAATAAATAAATATGTACATATATCTATACATATTTATTCCTTTAAGAGATACACACAAAAGTAAATTTATTAAAAAAAAGGTAAATATTGAGGCGTATTGTTTAATTGCCGCACAAGAACCCAATAAATGTTGGTACATTTTTGTTATTTTTATTGACGCGCGGTTGCATTTCAAGTAGTCACACGATTGCCGCACCAGGGTTGCATTTTATTGGTAATAGTAAGCACAATATTGTCCTCGATTGGAACATGAAACATTTAAATGCGCAGTCACACGATTGGGGTATTAAAAAGTGTGAAAATTGGTGCATTGCGGCAATCGTGTGATCCCAGCTTTATAGTAATGGACACCTCACGGTTGTGACAGAAGCCAATGACAGAACGATCCTGGCACTAGCATCGCTATACTTGCCATACGAAGCTACCGATCCACCTGGTGAAAAAGAGCGAGAGTTGGTGGAGTCCTCAGGCAGAAGCGGCTCGAGGCTGGTACTAGGTTGTGACGCCAATGCACACCATACCAATGGGGAAGTGCCGACTTCAACAAAAGAGGTGAGTCAATATTTGATTTTATGATTGCCAGCAATCTTTTCATTTATAACAGGGGGATAGCACCAGCGTCCAGAACAAGATATAGAGAGACAGTGATAGATATGACATTAACGAACTGTAGCGAATTAGTGGTGGATTTTCCTTCTCCGACCATAGTCGCCTCTCCTTTAAACTAATGTTTGCGAGGTCGAAAAGGTTTCCCTATAGGAATCCGAGGACGGATTGGGATTATTTTTCGAGATTCACGGAGGTATTGACTAGTAGCTATGAGCGATCCTGTCCAATAAACTTTCCGGGCAGACACACACATCAAAGATGGTGGACAGGTGAGCTGAGCACTCAAAGGACCACTGTCAGCAGGTTGTTTAATAGAGCGAAGTATACGCGTAGGGAAGAGGTTTGTAGTAACTTTAGATTGAGTTACAATAGATATACGGGAGATATTAGAAGAGCGAAAAGGGACTTGTGGGTCAAGTTTAGCGAGTCAGTGGAATCTGTAAATGAGATGCCCCGGTTCAGGAGAACTTTATCCAAGGACCCGGTAGTCCCGGGATTTATTCAGAGATCGGGCAACTCATGGACGGAATCTAGCTCTGAATATCTTTGTCTGCTTAGGGAGAATCACTTTCCTGGGTCGGGGGAACAGGTTATATGTGGTGACCCCTTCTCTGGGTCGGGCTCGGGCGGTGAGGAAAGGGAGACGGTAAGGGAAAATGATCACCTTGGATAAAGTAAAATGGGCGGTTAATACCTTTGGGTCTTACAAATCGGCAGGACCAGATGGTATCTTTCCGGCGATGCTACAGAATATCGGGAGTGCATCAGTCCTGGTGTTGGTTAAACTCTTTGAGGTCTGTGTGCTGAACGGGCACATTCCTAAAGAGTGGAGGGAGGTCAGTGTGGTTTTCACACCCAAGGCTGGAAAACCTGGTCACTCTACCCCAAGGATTTTAGACCAATCAGTCTTTTCTTTTGAAGACGTTAGAAAGAATGATGGATCTACATCTGAGGACGAAGATTGACGCCGGCATCATCAGCAGCGCTCACACGCCTATATTAAGGGTAGATCTGTTGAGAGTGCGCTTCATGATGTGGTTAGTTATGTAGAGCAGGGATTGCGAAGCAAGGAATACAACTTGGCGGCATTCCTGGATATATAGGGTGCCTTTAACAATTTGAAGATAGAGGCTATTAGGCAAGCACTGGTGGATCTAGGGGTTCTATTGTTCTTGGTCGAATGGATAACTGTGATGCAGCAGATTTATTCACTCGGACTGGGGAAACGAACGATCTTGGCTGTCAGTCGTTCTGGGACTTTTTGACAGAATGGTCCAGATAGTCGTGGCCTTCGCGGATGATGTAGTGATATTGGTAACGGACAAGTTTCTGCCGACAATTAGCGAAGCCATGCAAGGGGCGCTGGGCGAACTGTCAGCATTTGCGAGTGGGAGTTAATCCGGAGAAGACGGAGTTGGTTCTTTTAACTAGGAGGCACAGGGTAGATAATTTTAGGCTACCGGTACTAGGAGGAGTAGAGCTAAGACTATCTGAAGCGCTAAGTATCTAGTTTTTCTGGACAGCAAGCTGTCATGCGAATGGAATACTCGGGAGAGACTTAAGAGAGGTCTCAATGCCTACTATGCTTGCAGATCATCAATAGGTAGGAGCTGGCGACTCCGGCCGTCAGTAGTGGGATAGATGTACGCTTCGGTAGTTAAGCCCATTCTTACGTATGGATGCTGTGTTTGGTGGGAGTCAGTGGGAGTGGATAGTTGAAGGAATCTTCTGTCTAAGGCTCAGAGGTGTGCTTCAATCGGCATGACAGGTCTACATTTTCTGCCTATTGAGCAGGATGTAATGAGAATGGCAGCCAGGAGCATTCTTAGACTGAGGGAGTTAGGATTGATGGGGAATTTCACGCAGGGTCACTCGCGGATCCTGGGTGAGATTGATCTGGTGGTTATTGCCTAGGATCACCCGACTCCTCGGATTATGTGGGCACTAGGGGAGATTTTGGGCGGTTGCCGGAAGTAATAATGCCTTTTAAGGAGAGTTGGTCAGGTAGGAGCAGATTTTTTAGTGGATTTGCTATTTTCACTGATGGCTCGAAGATGAGAGGCACGGGTGCGGGGGTCTACATTGAGGATCTGGACATCAGTATGTCATACAGGCTTCCTGACGACTGCAGTGTTTTTCAGGCGGAGGTTCTGGGGGTGTTGAGTGGCGTGGAACTGATGAGGGACAACATTGATAGGGGCTAGGAGTTCACTATAGACGTGGACAGCCAGGCGGCTATTATGGCTGTAAGGAGCTGTTATGTGAACTCCAAGCTAGTTGATGGTTGAAGGAGAGCTCTGGAGGGAGCCTTAGGACGGTATGTGTTGAGATTGTGCGGGGTGCCGGGTCGCTGCAACATAAACGGCAATGAGGTGGCTGATGAGTTAGCGAGACCGGGCTCAGAGATGGAGGATCCTTACTGTATGGAGGCGGTAAGGCCTCCAATAGGCTTCTATTTTTGAAGGATCAGGGAATGAATTCTGGGCGCGACCAATCGGGCCTGGGGTACCGAACGGACTGCCGGGTATCACACACGCTGTGGCTGGTGCTTGGGAAGTCCGATTTGGAGGCGCTGCTGAGCAGGGGTAGTGGAATCGAGTGTGATAGGATTTGTAATGGCGATGGCCTGGCTACATGGAGGAGACTGGGCGCTAGCCGCACATAGAGCGGATTTATGTTAAGTGGGGTTTCTCTCGGTTTTGGTTTCATATCTTCTGTTCTTATCTATAATTTGTATATTTTCTTATGCTTTCGCTATTTGTTTCACCTACTTTCCATCTATGTATTGTAGTATGTTTGACTAGTCGTTGTTGCCATACCTTCTGTATGTAACACGAGCTTCACACTTTGTTGAAGCTAAAAAGTCCATATTAGCCAATCCCATCGCTGAGAATATGTGAGTCAGCATATTCTCAGCGATCACTTAAAATTTAATGCTAAGTTGCATTTTTTATGAAGTAGTATTAGTGTATTCTTAAGTGCTTAGTCTTAAGAATTAATATGTAAAAATTAATATAAAATATCTTGGCAAACAGAACGGTCGCACAAGCGACTGTTCACAAAATAAAATAAAAATAAAGAATAAATGTAAAATAAATTTGAAATTGTGTGCTCCTTTTAATGATGTATATAAAGTTTATTTCATGGCGATCCTGCCAAGCTTAGTGTTTAACTTACCGAAAATATTATTT
The DNA here is from genome assembly GCA_943735925.1 of Pollenia amentaria. Lineage (NCBI taxonomy): Eukaryota > Metazoa > Arthropoda > Insecta > Diptera > Polleniidae > Pollenia > Pollenia amentaria. The sequence continues at coordinate 92,539,374 of OX031007.1, forward strand.
GGCTAAAATAAAACTACAAACAGTGAAAAAAAAGGAAAAAACTACATGGAACGACAAACAACTATATAAATTTCATATCATTGAAGGAAGATATAACTTTGAAGGAAGATGGTCGGCCAAGGACCAAACACGTTTACTTTTAAATAAAACTCCACACCTTTACTTCTAAATAAAAACTTGATGAATACTGCATCAGCATGCTACCGCAACATCCTAACAACACTTGACGTCCAACATCAATGCTTAGTGGCCCATCAACATCCACATCAAGAAAACAAAGGTATAAATGTTGAATTTCCAAATATTTGGTGAAAGAAAAAAAAAAATCTTTATTTAATGAAAAGAAAAAATTCAATATTTCATTTTGGAAAACATAAAAAAAAAATAAACCATAATGTTTTTTGTAATAGTTATTTAAATTCCTCAATAAAACCTATTTCAAACCATTTTGCAAAAAAAAAAAACCTATCCAATTAGGCACAAAATTTTTTATAATGTGCATTTCATTATATTTTTATTTTTTTTAAACAAAGAAAAAAATCTAATACTATAAAATATTGAAATAAAATTAATTAATAGCAATAATATCAACAAAAAAAAGTTACCATTTTAATTATGAATATTTTAAAATTTTTTAATAACAACTAACCCTAACGTGAAAAATAAATGATAATTAATAAATAACCACCGTCAAAAAGTGGTATAATAAAAATAAATTCACATAAATAAATAATAAATTTTACTAAAAACTAAATCACCGCTGTATACATACGTGTCCCTGCAGTGGTATAACATAAAAGGATTGAACCGTTTCGATCATCAATTGGTGATGACCGGCGTATGCCATTACCACTATTCACCCTGAAACAATGGTGACGGTCGTAATGACATAAGTTCCCTTAAATATAAGTATTAACACGCCCCAGGACGAAACTTAATTTAAGTAAAATCTAATGTAAACTTGCCTTTTGTGGATGTAAACGGTCAAGCGACTAACGAACGTAATAGTTCTAAAAAAAAAAGGCTTATTCCAATCCTTCAAAAATTTTTTATAACTTTTATTCACTACAAGTGAACCGATAAATTTTGGTTTGGGGATTAGTATGCTCAGTATGAAGCATAATTTAGTTTAAAAAAAAAAAAAAAAAAAAAAAAAAAACAACAAATTTTTTTTTTTAAATTTATTTTAGTTTTCTTTGACCGCTTTCTTTTGCCTAACCAAAACAAGAAACGGCCAAAAATATTTTACCACGTATGTTTTGGGCATACAAATAATTCTTCAGCAGTTAATCCTCTGCTCGATTTGGAGCATAATCACTAGGCTAAGATCTTTAGTTTATAGTATCTTCTTTAAACATATATTAAATTAGAATTCTTTAGTTTAATTCACCATCATTATCATCGGTTAGATTTAAAGGTTTAAATAACTTTGTTATTACTTTAAACTTAAGACCACCTATCTTGGGTAATTTACCTAAACTTAATCTTAATTATAGGCTTCGTCACTTTCACTAGTTTCTTCGAACTCCTCTTCTGGATATACATAAGTAATATTAATTCTTTAGTGATATTAAAACATACCCTCACTTTATTCTCATTAATTTTTTATTAAATTATAAAAAATCTAGATCTTAGAACATAATACCCTAAGAGACTTATTTAATTTTACAAACCTTGTAAAACAACTTCAAAAATATTCAACTACATACTAAGAATTTTTACCTTCAACATAATTTTGGAAATGACCATGATTTCAACATCTCCTTAAATTATTGTTAGCAAAATCCCCTATAGTACTAACTCTGTTACAACGTGCTGGTAGACGTTTTCTATAGTACTATAGTTGCTAAACTAATTTATATAAGCCACCAAAATCATTTTCTTAAAAATACGTGTTTAATATTTTATGAAATATTAAATAAAATTACTACAAGCAAGTCTTTTAAATTATTCTATATATGAAATATCCCATAAAATTATATGAATGATCTAATGATGTTAAATATGATGATATGAAATATAATAATTTATATTTAAAACACAAAATCTTTATTTCTAGTTATTTCATTTTTATTATGAAAAGTTAAAAATATTTTATAAAACCACTTTTAATATTAATAGACACTTTAAATATAAATTCAAACTCAACAGTCCAAATTTAAGTGTTAAATTATAATTATTCTTGTTCAAAATGGGCGGTACGGATTCAAAGGTTGAAAAACCTAACGCTAATGTCGTAAATGACATCGTAGTTACAGTTGAATTCCCAGCCGTTTATTTTATAATAATTATCTGCCTTATAGCTATGCAACTCTTATGGCGATTTCTTTTCTGAGAAAAATGTTGCATAAATGGTACATGCTCTACACAAAAGAGATAGAGCATGAAACATTTATGCAACATATTTCTCAGAAAAGAAATCGCCATTAGTTACTCTATACCAATTACACAAAAGATCTTTGAGAAAGTCTTACACTAGAGCAGCATCCTTAGCTACTAATTTAGACAAAGTCTAACTATTATATTTCTTTCCGTCATCCTAGTCGCGTTACCATTTATATAATTGCTTGTTGTTGTATTGATGTTAACATTCCAGTCGTGTTACCCTCTTATGCAATTTGCTTAACATTTTCCTAATTCATGGAATGGGAAACAATTGTATTTAAAGCTAAAGCAATAATAGAAGAATTTCTTAAATCCCATAAATGCTTAAATGTTGACAGGGATACAAAACCCGAAACTGTCAATAAGAATATAAACATTCTCCAACATCAGTTAGAAAAACTTAGAGTACTACTAAATACCAATTATAGTAGGTTAACAAAAGCACATCAAACATCTGCTGAAAACTTTTATTCTGACCTACGTGAAAAATTAATTTCCGTAAGTTATAGAAAAAATATTAAAGTTTTTGTTCCACATTCCCTTCATGAACCAATAGTGTTCAATCGTTTACCCGAAATAGAACAAAAACAAAAATCCACCATGCCACAGACACTCATAGAATTTTTAAATACTTCCTCAAGGTTAATCCCAGATTTCGATGGAAATTCTGAAAACCTACAGAGCTTTATCGATGCTATCAACCTCGTAGATTCGATAAAGGAAACTCACGAGTCAGTAGCTGTAAACCTTATTAAAACAAAACTAAAAGGAACAGCAAGAAATTTAATTTCTTCAGAATCAACTTTAGCTGATATAATTTACAAACTTAAAACAACAGTTAAAGGAGAATCCGTAGATGTTATTAACGCAAAACTTATGAGCGTTAGACAAAGCGGAAAGAATGTCAACTCCTATGCAAAAGAAATGGAAGACTTGACGAAAAAACTTGAAACAGCGTATATCAGAAATGGATTACCTCATGAGGTAATACGCCACCCGCTCAGCCGTAACGGCGATAACTAAAAACGCTTCTAATGATAGAGTCAAGCTGATCATGGAATCAGGAACATTTAATAATATGAATGAAGTTTTAACTAAATTTATAAGCAGTTGCACTGAAATATATGGTCAGGAAAATTCTATTCTATCTTATGGTTTCAAACGCCAAGGCTACAATAACAATAATAGTAACCAAGGTAATCGTAGAAACCCAAATATCAACCAACCTAGAAATGCCCCAACAAATAGAAGCTATTTCAACCAAAATAGGAACAGTAATGGATCCTATAATAATAACAATAGCAACCGTAACTATAACAATAATTCTGGTTCATATCGTAATAATAACGATAACAGAAACCGTAATTCCAATCGCAACAATTTACCAAATAGAAATATAATGTAACAGACAACTCGGGAAACGGGGAAACACCCCTAAATACTCAGTAGGGTCTAAAACCTACAATATTAATTTAAATTTATGTAGCTACCTGCGCTGTAGAACTACGCTAAATGATACCACTTCAACCTTTTTAATAGATACTGGCGCTGATATCTCAATTATCAAACACAATCAGGTCTTAAATGAATCTGTAAATGTTCACAATAGAAAAAATCTAAATGGCATTGGCCAAGGCATAATCACAACACTAGGTAGTGTAAAATCAGAACTAAAGTAGACCGATACTTAATTAAACATGTTTTTCAGGTAGTAAAAGATGATTTTCAAATACAGGTAGATGGAATTATTGGAATGGATTTCATACGAAAGTATAATTGCATCCTACAATATTCCAATGATAAAGACTTACTTATCCTTCGATCAAATGAAATTGATCATGATATTGGAATACCACTTAGCAATGGTCCAACTATAAATTCTATATCAATCCCTGCCAGATCTGAAGTAATAAAACCGTACCAATAGAATCATCAGAACAAAATGTTTTAATTCCTTATCAAACCATTAAAAATGGCGTTTACGTCGCAAATACCATAACCTCCACTTCAAATCCTTTAGTAAAAATAATAAATACAACTGAACAAGATTTAATAATTACTGATATTAAACTTGTTACTGAAAATCTTAAAGATTAAAAGATAGCCAAACAAAATTTTATGCCTGCCAACTCCAAAGAAAAATTGGAAAGACTTTCAAGAAACTTTCCATCATTCGTTGAAACTGATTTGAAATCCCTATGTAAAGAATTCATAGATATTTTTGCATTAGAATCTGAAAACATAACAGTCAATAATTTTTACAAACAAAAGCTTAAAGTAAATAACACACAACCTGTCTATATCAAAAAGTATAGAATACCTCATTCCCAAAAAGAGGAAGTCAATAATCAGGTTGATAAGCTTATTAAAGACGATATTGTTGAACCATCGATTTCAGATCACAATAGCCCCATTCTCTTAGTACCAAAGAAACCTTTACCCGGTACCACACAAAAGATATGGAGATTAGTGGTAGACTACTGAGCAGTAAACAAAAAACTAGTAGCCGACAAATTCCCTTTACCTCGAATAGACGATATTCTTGATCAATTAGGTAGAGCTAAATTCTTCTCTTGTCTTGACCTGATGTCAGGTTTTCATCAAATAGAACTTGAAGAAGAATCTAGAGATATTACATCCTTTTCCACTGATAAAGGATCCTTCAGATTTAAAAGATTGCCGTATGGTATTAAAATAGCTCCTAATTCTTTCCAACGTATGATGTCATTAGCATTCTCAGGTCTATCTCCAGCACAAGCATTCGTGTATATGGATGACCTAGTAGTAATTGGTTGTTCCAAAGAACATATGCTACGTAATCTAAAAAACGTATTTGAGTTATGCAGAAAATATAATCTGAAGTTACACCCAGATAAATGTTCATTTTTCTGTACACAAGTAACATTTTTAGGCCACAAATGTACCGATCAAGGTATTCTGCCTGATGATAGCAAGTTTTCTATAGTACAAAACTATCCTACACCAAAAAATGGTGATGAAGCTAAACGCTTCGTAGCCTTTTGTAATTATTACCGAAGGTTCATACCAAATTTTGCAGAATCATCCCGACATATCACCAGATTGTCAAGAAAAAATGTCCCTTTTGAATGGAACAAAGATTGCGAAAAATCTTTCCAGTACCTCAAAGCCCAATTACTAAGCCCGAAAATTTTACAATACCCTGATTTTTCTAAAGAATTTTTTATTACTACAGACGCAAGCAAGGAGTCCCTCGTTTTAACACCAACTCCTCTAAAAGCTTTTCAAAGAGTAATAATCGACACAATAGGACCTCTCCCACGGTCTGATTCACAGAACGAATACGGTGTGACCATTATGTGCGATTTAACCAAATATCTAGTGGCAATCCCAGTAATAAATAAATCAGCCAGAAATGTTGCGAAAGCCATTATGGAAGATTTTATATTAATATACGGTCCAATGAATACCATTGTAACGGACCAGGGTACTGAATATATGAATCAAGTACTCACGGAACTATGCAAACTGATGAAGATAGAGAAACTACATTCTACTGCCTATCATCATGAGACACTCGGTACTGTTGAGAGATCTCACAGAACATTTAACGAGTATTTAAGATCTTATGTTTCATCAGACAAATCTGATTGGGATAATTGGTTAAAATTTTTTGTATATTGTTACAATACAACTCCCTCAACAGCTCACGGATATTGTCCATTTGAATTAATCTATGGAAAAATTCCAAAAGAGTTAGATTTTACCAATACCAACCGCATAAAACCCCTTTACAACGTTGATGCTTACGAAAAGGAAGTTAAATTTAGACTTCAAGTAGCCCAACGTAGAGCCGCTAGTCTGATTGAAAATGCTAAACTTCTTAGACAGAAGATATCCAATGATAATGCCAACCCTATCACACTCTATGTAAATGATTCTGTTCTAGTCCGCAACGAAGCATGACACAAACTAGATGCGGTCTACAAAGGACCCTTCATAGTAAAAGAAATTGATATTTTTAACAATGTCACATTAGTGGACACCCAGGGTAAACTTTTCACTGTCCATAAGAACAGAGTCAAAAGACTTCCCAATTAATAACCGAGAGAAAAAGTCGCTTTGCTGTAACAAATATTGTATTAAATCAATGACATTATTGTATGGCAAAAGAGCCAAATAAGTTTCTTTGTATATTTATTTCTTCATTTTTCATATAATTATACTTTTATGATATCCAAATTTTATGTTTAATTTACGAGTTTCCTTATTGCGATTCACAATAATGGATAGAGCGGCACTTGTAACCGACTATCGTAATTTGAATAATGTTGTGAAAATATAAACAAAGCAGCACATAAACTGATTGTTTTCTAATCTTGAATAATTGAATACACCAAGTTATGTTAAGTGATTGATTACCAAAATGTAACAAATGGAAATACTTTTAAAATTACTCAATAATTTTTATTCTTTCTACCAAAAAGAATACATTTTTTTACTTTTGCCTCTATTTTTATTAATTCAGGAAATTATTTTCTGTTGTTTTTTTTTTTTGAAAAAAATTTTTTTTACTTTTGCCTCTATTTTATTAATTCAGGAAATTATTTTCCGTTATTTTTTTAGAAAGACACTTTGGTTCACTAATGTACCTAAACAAATTTCTTCAAACTTTTTTCTTTTAAAAAGGGAAGGGAATAGGTCAAAATTAGAACTAGACCGACCATATTGTCCCCTATTCTAAGAAAAAATTTTTTGTATATATTTCATCGTTATATTATATAAAAGAATAATCAACCTAGTATTGATTATTCTTTTCCGAAAAAGGGAGGTGTAGTATGTTTGACTAGTCGTTGTTGCCATACCTTCTGTATGTAACACGAGCTTCACACTTTGTTGAAGCTTAAAAGTCCATATTAGCCAATCCCATCGCTGAGAATATGTGAGTCAGCATATTCTCAGCGATCACTTAAAATTTAATGCTAAGTTGCATTTTTTATGAAGTAGTATTAGTGTATTCTTAAGTGCTTAGTCTTAAGAATTAATATGTAAAAATTAATATAAAATATCTTGGCAAACAGAACGGTCGCACAAGCGACTGTTCACAAAATAAAATAAAAATAAAGAATAAATGTAAAATAAATTTGAAATTGTGTGCTCCTTTTAATGATGTATATAAAGTTTATTTCAGTATATCTAAACAAGGCATCACAATGGACCACATTGGTCTTTGGGTGAAGGTGTGAAGGAGAATTCACACCAGCTTTTCTACCTACGTACCTACCGTGTGGGCCGAATTCAACAATAACTTTAATCCGGAAAGAATTTTTAATGAGGGCTATGTGAAATTATTGTCCCATTCTAACTATTTACAATGGGTAACACTGTTTACTCAGCAAAAACGCATAACACCCTGTTCAACTTTTTGATGTGGGATTTTAGGGAGGGGGTTTATATAGGTCCCATGATTAAAACTAAACGTACCAGTACAAAATTCACATAGTAGCTATTATTAAAGTCATCTTTGCCAAATTTTATATAAATACCAACATTTCTAAGGAAGTTATGGCATTAAAAGAAGTTTCGGTATTTGCATGTAAGCTACCAAACGGTAAAAAGAATGAGTAAAGACGCCTAATAGAGGGCTTTATTTGGCAGACACAAGCCCTCCTCGCCGCATTACATACTTTTACAAAAATTTTTTATGTAAAAACCTATATAATAAGATAGTTATTGGGCACAAAATAATATTCCGGAAAGATTTTTGTATGTATAGTTATATGAAATTACAATTTTTATTAATTGAACGGACTAAGTCCGTTTTGCTGGAAAGCATACACTAAACCAAGTTGTTATTTCTAGATTGCAGTCGATTGTGTCGACTGCTGGCTATACTAGTTGAAATAAAGATATAACAAAGTTGAATAATATTAACAAAATTTACACTACATAAAGGCTACAAAATGTTTGCACGGGTTTGCTAGTAAAAAATAGTTTTAATGAAGATAATTTTAAAATATAAATATAAATAAATCACTTACGGTCAAGTCCTCCAATGTATCTCAGAGTTATCTCGCAATGACCCCACACAGCAGAAACCACAGGATACAATTTTTTACCTTTTAAGCCCCTAAATGCTATTCCAAGGTACTGGTGGTCTATTATAAAACTTAATGTTCCTTCATCCATATCAAGAGCAACTAAAAACTTATCTGGAACCAAAAAAGCTTCATCGTTTTTAAGTATTGCTGGATACGTTATACCTGCGCAATTTTTTGAATTGTGATATAACTTATTTCGGCCCAAATCCCAACCCCAGCTTTGATCTGAAGAACCAATTAAGCTCTGATAGCCAACGGAGTGTAATGGAGCTTCGGACGTAGCAACCCCTACAACAGCGTGAGTACCCCTTTGTCTTGTCGGCCAATAAATTTCCCATATGTGTAATCCTTTCGTCATTCCAATTTTTCCACGTATACAATCAGTACTTTGTGCAACTGGATGTCTATGAAAAGTAAGCTTGTCGTCTTCTTTTACAAAAATATTTAGTGATCTATCTTCTGAATTCCAAGAATGTTTTAATTGAGTTTCTTTATTTGCTGGTGGCATATCTAGTAATATATCAATACGAGCCGGTTTTACAAAATCTGCGGCTAGTTCTCTGGGTATAATTGGCTTAAAAGGCGTTTGTGTGTCATTTCTGTTAACAGATTTCACACTGCCGCTTATTTTTTGACCCATGTTCATGCCACGGCAACTCCGAGATCTTCTTTGATCTACTATTGCGACTTTATAGGACAACCGCAATCGTTCAAAGTCTCTAGGTTCCACTCTTGAAAGATTAACACGATGTGATGTAGAAATTGTGGTTGGTCGATGACTTTCTCCTGACTTTGCGGCAGATGTTTTACCACCTTTTCTGAAAAATTTAATAAATAATTCTTTATTGCTATTTAAAGAATTGGAAAAACACCTAAGAGGTGTCTATTAGATATGCTCAAGTGTAAAGACTATACAAGCCGCCGGATCGATTTTTAAAAAATTTTGACAGTATGTAAATGATAGTCTGGAAAGAAATATATACATATATATAAAATTGTAACTTTACTGACTGACTGCCTCACTGATTCATAATCGCTAAAAACTTGAAATTTGGACCAGGGGTTGGTCTCTCCCCAAATCGATCCACTAAGGCGCAATTTCTGGAAATTCGAACGTTTAGATGGTAAAAAGTGTAAATTTGGTAACCTTATATCTCCAAAACTAAAAGAGATACAAAACAAAATGTAATACCTATCGTTGTTCTTTAGAAAAACAAGCGGACAGGTATCTGGTACTTTTTGGAAATTCAGCTCTTAAACCTGTATTTTAGTATTTTTCTTTGTCACCCTATCTATCTTTTAAACCCATAAACACAGAAATTCGGAACGTTTAAGAGGTAAAAACCATAACCATTTTAAAAACCATTTTTGGTACATTTTTACAAAACATTTTGCTTTATTCATTGACATATACGTATTAAACTAGGGAAACCTGTTATGCTTCAAGGGGGAGGAAAAAAGTACCAAAAAGGGGAAATACGGGAAATTTAATTTCTTACTTAAGCTTTTTGGTTCTTCAATTGGAAAATTTTTTAATTATCGTTTATATTGGACCTAGAAACATAAACTTCAACATGCAATGCTCTGAGTGGATAAGAACCTATTTCTTGTACTTTTGTGCTCTTCAACTGGTACTTTTTGAATTTCCGTAAGTATAAGACCTAGAAACATAAAATTAAATATGCAAGGTTCTGAGTGAATGATAATTTGTTAGAGGGATTTTTTGGTACTTTTTCGTTCTTTAACTGGTACTTTTTTAAATTTCGTTAATATTACCCTATGAACATAAAATTAAACATGCAAGGTCCTGAGTGAAGGAGAATCTGTAGGAAGACTTTTGGTACTTTTATGGCCTCTACCTGTTACTTTTTTTAATTTTTGTTAATATTGGACCTATGAACATAAAATTAAACATGCATGGTCCTGTGCGAATGAGAATCTGTAAAAGGGCTTTTTGTTCTCTAACAGGTACTATTTGAATTTCCGTTAGTATTGGACCTTAAAACATAAAATTCAAAAATACAAGAATATATAAGAGGGAAATTTTTTTAACTGGTATTTTTGAATTTCCGTTAGTACTGGCAGTAGCACCTAGAATATACGGCTTACCCAAAATACATAAGGTGGGGACACCCTTACGACCTATTGTGTCGTCAGTTCAGGTACCATGTTACCAGTTATCAAAATACGTTGGTAACATTCTTAAAGTTATAATTTCTGGCAAATACAATGTTAAAAATTCCCTACGGGTAAAGGAGCAACTGAGCGGCGTGAAAATTAACAATAATGAAATTTTGATATTGTTTGACGTGATTTCACTATTCACGAACATCCCAATTCAGACGACAATAAACACAATTATGAAAAAATGGAATATTATTAAAAATCATACAAAGATGTCCAGCTCGCAATTTTTAAGAATACTCAAATTTTGCCTATATTACAACAATTATTTTATGTTTGGTGAAAATATTTACACCCAAATCTTTGGTATGCCAATTAGGAACCCACTATCACGCACAATAGCGGATATCATACTTGACAACCTACTTGACGATGCAATTAAAGAACTAGGAAATAGGAATATTTACATTAAATATATCACCAAATATGTAGACGACATTTTGGCGATAACTCGCATAGAGGACAAGGACACAATTCTGTCAACTTTTAACAAACAACACCCTAAGATACAATTTACTACTGAGATGGAGAAAAACGGAGAAATTGCGTACTTAGACTCAAAGATTATACGCAAAAATAATATGATTCTGTTTGATTGGTACACTAAAGAAACATCTGCAGGAAGGTTAATGAATTACCACGCGACACAACCCAAAAATCAAATTATAAACACAGCAAAAAATGTTATTTCTAGGGTATACAACATAAGTGATACACAATTTCATAATAAAAACAAACACATTATAACAAACATTTTAAAAAATAACAGCTTCCCCACCAAGGTAGGTAGGTAGGTAGGTAGAAAGGCTGGTGTGAAGTCTCCCTCACACCCTCACCCAGAGACCAATGCGGTCCATTGTGATGCCTTGTTTAGATAGGAAGCTGAAAAAGAAGGTGAAGAGAAACAGCAAAAGCATTAGAAAAGACAAGAATAGATAAGAAAAGGAAGTTCTGACCAAACCCGAGAGAAAAGCCTCACTCAACAAACACCAATCCGCCCTATGTGCGGTTAGCTCCCAGTCTCCGGCTGCGCAGCCAGGCCATCCCCATTACGAATCCTATTAGACTCACGAGCCCGCAGCCCGGGACGTCCCCTAATTCGCCTAGGAATCTGCTGCCCAGCCACCTCAGCCTGCTGCACTGTAGCCTGGGACAGCGGCACAAAATGTGCTCAACCGTCTCCAGCTCCTCCGGGTCCTCACACAACCCGCACATATCCGACACGTCGGATCCCAACCTCATCGCCATCCTGCCTATCATGCAATGACCACCCGTGATGATTCCTATTATGGTCCTCACGCAGACCCTGCTTCTGCCCAGCAACAACTCCGAGTCGGACTTCCTAAGCCCCGGCCACATCGTCCGTGATACCCGGCAGTCCGTTCGGTTCCCCCAGGCCCTATTGGTCGCGTCCAGAATCCATTCCCTAATCTTCCCAAAGTAGAATCCTATTGGAGGCCTAACCGCCTCTATGTGATTAGGATCCTCCATCTCTGAGCCCTGTCTCGCCAACTCATCAGCAATCTCGTTGCCGTTTATGTTGCAGTGACCAGGCACCCAGCACAATCTCAACATATACTCTCCTAAGGCTGCCTCCAGAGCCCTCCTACAACCGTCAACTAGCTTGGAGTTCACGTAACAGCCCCTTACGGCCATAAGGGCCGCCTGGCTGTCGACGTATATAGTGACCTCCGAGCCCCTATCAATGTTGTCCCTCATCAGTTCCACGGCCCTCAAGACCCCCAGAACCTCTGCCTGAAAAACAATACAGTCGTCAGGAAGCCTATATGACATTCTGATGTCCAGATCCTCAATGTAGACCCCCGCACCCGTGCCTTTCATCTTCGAGCCGTCAGTGAAAATAGCAAATCCACTAAATAATCTGCTCCTACCTGACCAACTCTCCCTAGAAGGCGTAACCACCTCCGGCAACCGTCCGAAATCCACCTTGGTGCCCACCAAACTCACATCTACATTGATAGACAATACGATTAAACAATTGGATAACCACAACAAATCTGCAAACATAGAAAAAGAAAAAACAAAAAATGTTACAGTGTAAAATACATAAGTGGGTTAACCGATAACAATAACATACGGTCGTCAATAAAAATAAAACATCTGTTTTGCATACAAACCCAATTTGACATTAAGTACGATTTTTTCTAGATTTAAGGCGCCAATTAATAAACAACAACAACAAAGTAACATTGTATACGAATTACAATGTGAAGGAAATGACACACAGCAATGCGAGCTTATATATATAGGAACAACAAAACGTACACTGGAGACAAGAAAGGGAGAACACAAAATGGACATAATGCGGAAAAAGAGACAACCGCATTAGCACAACACATCCTACATACTGGTCACACAATATAGTTCGATGGTGTAAAAATTCTAGATAAAGAAAACAAAGAAAGGAAGATTTACACAATTGAAAGCCTTGGAATACAACAACAAATTAAGAGAACAATGAATTTGAAGGAAGACACGAACAACATAAATGCGAGTTATATTGTTGCCAACATTTGAGCTGTGATATATTTAAAGTTTAAAGTAATATGTATTTAAATATTAAAATTTTATTTTATATTTGTATGCTCCTGGGTACATCTAAAACTTTTTAATGTGATTCAATTTCATATTGTAAGTCTATATTGTTTATGCGTTACATTGTTGTACTTATTTTATTGTTTTATAATTTTTAAATAGACAATCCCTTGAAAAAGTCGACAAAAAATCGACGAAACGTCCGGAACAAAATATTGTAATTAAAAATTGAGTTTTATTTACATTGAAGAAATTTAGACCCTATTAGCTTGAAAAAAATAACATTCATAAATTCATCACTCTGGCCAAAGAAACAACTACAACAAAAAATAAATATAATAATAAATAATAAATAAACAAAAGTTCTACGTCTAGATTCAACCCAATATCGGAGATATATAATTTTTAAAATTTGTGTTTTTCATTGACTTGGTATGAAAAATATGGTAATTTGCAAGTCCAAAAAATAGTTATTTCGAGAAGACGTGAATCGGGATAACGAGAGTCTGGAAGAAGCCTAGGGCTAGTTCCAGGACAATAAGTTCCACGTCCAGATTCAGCTTGATATTTGAGATATATAATTTTGAAAATTTGTGTTTTTCATTGACTCTGTATGAAAAATATGATAATTTTCAAGTCAAAAAAATAGGTATTTCGAGAAGACATGAATCAGGATAGCGGAATACTGGAAGTAGCCTAGGGCTAGTAGATTCCAGGACTATAAGTTCTACTTCCTGATTCAGTCCGATATCGGAGATATATAATTTTGAAAATTTGTGGTTTTCATTGACTTAGTATGAAAAATATTGTAATTTTCAAGTCCAAAAAATAGGTATTTCGAGAAGATGGGGAAAGGAATTTAATGATCTCTTAACCACAAAAAGGCTTTTTACTTCGATCGTTAGATTAATTTTAGAATATGGCAGCATTATTTGGGACCCGATCTATAATATCCACAATGATCCTATCGAATCAGTTCAGCAACAATTTCTTATTTTCTGCTTAAGAAGTAATTATAAAGGACGTCTGGTACTACCTTCATACTCAACAAGACTAGCTGAAATTAATTTACCAACTTTAAAAAGCCGTAGAATGATGCTTAATATATCTTTTATGTTCAGTCTTATAAATGGTAGCACACATTCTGAATTTATTCCTCAGCGCTCACTTCGTTTTTTCAATCCTCTATATGTCAGGACATGCCGAACTAACTTTGCTATGTCAGATCCACTAAGAAAAGTATGCAGCTGTTTTAATGAAATGTATAACTTTATTGACTATTCTATAAAAATAAACGTCATAAAAAGCAATGTCATATTATTTTTAAATCAATAATGTTTATTCTAATCTAACTTTATTTGCATAAGTGTAAAAAAAATATTATGTTACTACTTGTGATTTTCCATTTTTTTTATTTATTTTTTTCAATCGAATGCCTTTTACTTATCGTCTTCTTTAGACATTTGTTTTCATATATTACGAAGACGTTCATTTTGTAAGAACAAAAATATGTACAGTAAATGAAACCTTTTTTATAAAAAATTATTTTCGGGAATGAAATATTTTATTAATAATTCATTTAATTAATGATGTGCTAATAATCCCAATTTTTGAATGAAAACACTGAAATTTATTGTTGTGGGAAAGCTAGTTTCTATGCGCATTTCGCTGGTTGCTTAGGCCAGCTCGTCAGGAAACTTTTTCCCAATACTTTAGAAAAGCTAAAAATACTATACAAGTAAGACCATAAAGTGAATAAGAATTTTAAAACACTCAGGTCTTAAATGTAACAATATCAAAGCTTCAACAAAGACACAACAATAAACCGTCAATTTTTTCTTTCTTACATTCCCCTACAATTAGCTAGTTTTTTTCCAACACGAATTGTAGTTGTAAGAGGATAGAAAGAAAAAATCAAAATTAAAAAAAAAAAAAACAAGTTGCTTAAATAAAGCAGCTTGCCATTTCAGTTTTTTTATTTGCCGGGCACATGCAAATTTATTATAAAAATTATTTTCGGGAATGAAATATTTTATTAATAATTCATTTAATTAATGATGTGCTAATAATCCCAATTTTTGAATGAAAACACTGAAATTTATTGTTGTGGGAAAGCCTTTTTTATTTTTTTGTCACTCACAGGAAATGGTTTTTAATTTTATGAAAGCCTAAATCATATTTCGTTTTCATTTTCTGAAAACAAGCCATAAATAAGTCATATAACTACATTCATTTTTTAAAGCAGAGTTCTTTGTATAAGTTTGTTCTTTGTATATAATAGCTGAAGAGGTTAAATTAATGGAAAGACGTTCAACCCACAACAGAAGTTCAACCCACAAGAACAAAAAACAACTACAGCAACACTCTTTTAGTTGCAGGGCTTCTGTTGCGCATTATTAAAAAGTGGCACAAAGGGTGATTATATAAATGTAAGGTATAGTCGTTTTATAAAATAAAAGTCGGAAACCTATTTTAGTGATAATTATTTATAAAAAACACATACAACATAAAACATAAAAGAATCAAGCTTAATAAAAAAACATGTAGCGTTGTTGATATTTTCTGGCTCAATTAAAACAAATTTTCTTTTAATTGATTTTAATAGTCGGGAGGAATTATGTCAGCGATTAAAACTTTTACCCATGTTAAAACAAGAAAATCTATAATAATTTCTTGATTTTAACTTATTTCGTTCGTATATATGAAAATATTCTTAAATAAACATTTTGCTTTAACCAAACCATACATATCTTTAGAATAAGTAATTGTGTGGCTAATTTTTTTAAAGTAATTAATTTCGTTTCTGAAAACAGGAAACCCTAAAATCCAAAAATAATTTCTTGATTTTAACTTAAATAAAGAAACAAGCCATATTTCCTGTTGATTTAGTGAATAATTTTTCCCGTAAAAACCATGCGATTTTTTTCAAAAATTATAAAAAAAAATTTTAAAAATAACATGGCAACACCGTGTGGACAACATGAGTCCATTTTTTAAAACGACTGCCTATTACACGGTTTCGAAAGAACGCCTTTTTCGCACAAATGCATTTGAAACACAAACAAAGTTTTCACAATAAGTTTTTGTTTTCAATGTAGTTGTGTGAAACAATGGTTCTTTCTTATTTAGTTAAGTTAATTAAATTTTAAAATAGAAACTGGGAATTATTTCTTTTCATAAAATACTTTATTATATTCAACATTTTTAATTTCTTCGAATTTATTTTATGAGCTAAATTTCAGTTATGTATTTTATAAAGCCTTTTGTAATAGTTTTATTCCTTAAATTTTTTTAGGAATGACTTTATACACTACCAGGCTATTATCTTGTAGCTTCCTGTTTCTTTTTACCTTAGCATTCTTTTGGATAGCAATAAACAGAAAAATGTACAATTATTAGACACCAGCAGAATGTAATGCATTTTCTGGCCCGCTACGGCCTTCGTCATTGTGACACAAATACAGTATTAATCGCTGCAAAAGGTGTCACCGGCAACACAATACGCTGCTGCACCCCGCCGACCCTGATAATGCGTGGTTCCTGATGACGATGGAGGTGAAACTATAGCCTCACCAGGGGAACCTCAATTATATGATGTTTGGGTAAGTATAAACCCAAATGCCGCGCCTACTTCCATCCACAAGCCGTTTGCCATTTCCACAGGCTGTAACATCCTACAAGATCGAGCTTCGGTAACCGTGGTTCATCGTTTTTACAGCTACAGAAGGTTCGTACTTCAATATGCTGTTGAAGACTACGTTTTCTTTACTACCCCATCGGTCGATCTAGACCATGAGTGGGTAGATCGTAAAAGCTAACCCTGACCGGTTTCGGTCAGCACCAGCGTATGAGATATTGGGGCCGATGTTACCACCAAGTTATAAGAGGGGCCTGCTGAAGGAAGATCGGGAAAAATATACGGCCAGAAACCCCTGTTTGAAGCAGCCTTTTTGCGGGGAAGGCAGAAATGTGAGCTGTTAGAAGTCTGTGGCCCAAATAAAGTGAACTTGTCTGCTTTATCAGTATGTACTCACTTCATGAATTGAGCTTTTATCATTATACAGTTTTTCTGATCTTTTTTATTATGAATTCATTTTAACTTTAAAACCCCTTTATAAGAGACTAGCTGTTTGCGTCTGGCTGGTGGGAACCGGGTGTCAAGTTTCCCAGTTTTTCCAGCGTGTGAAACCACACTGCATATGGTGGTGACAGCTGACAGCCCCATATGTAGTGTGGTGAGTAAGCGTGGCTGGGTTATTGCTTTTTTCTGCTGTCACTGCTATTAAAAATCGGACACCAGCCAGACGCCGGCAATTGAGAAAAAAAAAACGATAAAAGAAATTAAAAGTGAAGCAAACCCAAAATTGTGAAAACTAAAATTAACCAAAATTGTGAAAACTAAAATTTGAAAACTAAATAAACAAAAAAGAAATTAATTCAAACAAAAAAAACAAAGTGTAAACTAACCCTATTGAAAAAAGGAGAAAATAAAACGTAAATCCAACCAAACAATAGTGTTTATTTATTTCCCGCAACGAGCAACAGGTGCCGTTTGCTCGTTTCATCGTTACCGAGCCACACGGACGTACCTTTTTTCCAGTGGTAATCGGAGACCCAATGCCCACACCAGGTAACCCCATTAATTCCCCAACATTTTGGTCCTTCTACCGGGAATTTGGAGTTAAAAAGGTGCGTAAAATTCAATTTTGTTATATTTTAAAGTGGTGCATATTGAGACTCGTGCTGATTTGTGGTTCGGCAAAGTAAATTTAATGTCACCTTGAAAAGGTTAGAACGCGGTTTTTTTATAGAGTGCCAAATTCAGACCGTTAGTCAAGTGTTATTTGTTGCTTTAATCTGACATTGAAAAATATTACATAGATCCCGTTGGTTATTGTAACATTTTGTAAGCGACTTGATTTGTTTCTTTTACACTTGACCCTTTGTTTGCGGTTAACTTTTTTTTAGAGAAAAAGTTTTGGTTTGTGTTTCACATCGTGCGTAAGAAACTTTTTCGTTTTAAATTCGTGGCGCAATTTAAACTTAGCTAGTTTTGGTAGAAAAGTTTTCAAAGAATTTATAAAAAGGCTAATATTGGAAAAGTGCTAATTTTTTTTCTCGTTGGAAATTTTTTTGTGGTATTTTCAAACTCTCGCTAATTTTTTTGGTGTTCGGCAGTTCGCATTTTTAAAGAAAGATGTCTACGTTTGAAAAATTTATTCGGGTGGCAGATGAAATAGTAAACGGTGAGGTTATGTTGAAAAAAGAAGACTTTTCTACATATACCAGTGAGGCTTTTCAATTTGAAAAAAGCGAATTAGACAAAAGTTGGGAGAAGTTTAAAAAAATTTTTGACGAGTGTACCGGGGACACTATAGAAAACAAAAAAGAATTAGTAGCGGTCAACACAAAATTTCCACAGGTGCGAAAAGTATATGTGAGGTGCATAAATATGCTAAACAGGTATGGGATGATGCAAATAAAAGGGATGAGAAATCAGTGGTTCCCTACCGATGTTCTATACCTGTACCCCCTTGCGATACTGGCATTTTTCATGGAGATTACGTTTCGTGGCCCACCTTCAGGGACATGTTTACGGCAATCTACATAAATAATTCTAGACTTACTCCAGTGGAAAAATTGTTTTATTTATTTCAAAAGACAGATAATAAGGCCCGTGAGATAAACAGAAATATTGCCCTCACGGCAGAAAATTTTGAAATTGCGTGGGGTAATTTAAAATCCCAATATGAGAATAAACGGGTTTTAATTAATAGTCAGTTAAAAAATTTATTTAATTTGGCTCCATGCCAACGAGAAACGGCTTGCGAAATTAAAAGGCTCCAAAGGGAGATAAACAATTGTATTTCGGTGCTAAAATTATATAATGTAGATATTGGCTCTTGGGATCCAATTTTTGTTTTTCAATGTTCGTCTCGGCTCTCAGAAAATACTTTACATCTATGGGAGCAATCGGTAAAAAATAAAACAGAGGTTCCCAAATGGGAAGAATTAAATAATTTTCTGACTGATAGATTTCATGCCCTTGAAAGTGTTTCGGATATTTTAGTAACGAACAATGTAGTTCCCAATCAGGCCCCCCGCATAACAATAATTCTACAAAAGCTAAACAATATAGGGCGCATCACACAAAAGTTGACTCTAGCACATGCAAATTGTGTAAAGAGAATCATAAGATTAGTGTTTGTAGTAAATTTTTGAGCATGGACATGGATTTGTTTCAATTGTCTTACTATGGGGCATATGTATGGGGATTGCACGATTCCCAATAGTTGCTCGAAGTGTAAAAAGAAACACCATACGTTAATACATAAAGAAGTAGTAAGAAATAGAAATAGTCACCACAGCCAGTCAAACACTAATTCGCAAGGTCAAGATCAAAATTATCAAAGTCAAATACAGTCCACTAATGTAGCCGGCCCTTCTGGTGTAGTTCAATCTCATCATACCTCGGTTGCGAAAAAGGTTATGTTAGCCACAGCCTGGGTTAACATTATAAGTTTGGGTTTCTGTTACAAGGTTCGTGCTCTGATAGATCCATGTTCTGATGAAAGTTTTGTTTCCGAAAAGATTCAAAAATTATTGAGGTTGCCAACTAACCCAGTTTCTGCAGAAGTCTCAGGTTTAGGCGGAGATATAATTAGCACATCTTCGAAAATGGCAGTTTTTACGATTGTTTCTCTGTTCGATCAGACCATGTCTCTTAATATACAGGCCCTAGTTGTCCCTCGTGTAACTGGGAGCATTCCAACGCATACCTTTTTGCCCCAAAAAGAGATTGAGCTACCCGAGTTATTTTATGCTGATCCGAAGTTTTATGAAAGCAGTGAGATAGATTTGTTGTTAGGAGGTGATCTTTACCCCTCCATTCTTCGTGGCGGAGTGAGGCATGGTGTTTTTGAATCATTAGTGGCTCAAGAAACCATTTTTGGTTGGATAGTTACAGGTCCAACGCCTACCAGAGTTTCCCCTCGAATAGTTAGTGTGTCTCATATGACAAAAGTAGCCATTGATGACCAATTGTCGAAGTTTTGGGAGTTAGAAGAAGTATCTCAAAAGCGAATTTTATCAGAAGAGGATAAAAAATGTGAGGAGATATATAGTTCGACTACCACTAGAAACTCTGAAGGGAGATACACAGTTAGTCTGCCCTTTAAGAATAGTTTGCTGTCGCTTGGTCCCAATAGGCATATTGCTGTTTGTCAATATTTGAGAAACGAAAAACCGTTAATGCGCAATGCTGAGCGTAAGGCCCAGTACGATGAGGTTCTAAAAGAATATATAGCTCTAGGGCACATGGAAAAAGTAGAAATTTCTGAAGGTGACCCTGGTTATTATTTACCCCATCATGGCGTTTTTAAGCCAGAGTACAACCACTAAATTGCGAGTAGTATTCAATGCCTCGAGTCCCTCTGCAAATGGCAGAAGTTTAAATGATTTGTTGTACACTGGCCCTATTCTGCAGGCTGATATAGTTAATCTGATTTTGAGATGGCGATTTTTTCAGTTTGTATTTAATGCGGACATTTCAAAAATGTACCGGCAGATTTTGATAACTCCCACACATAGGCCCTTCCAGAAAATTGTTTTCCGTAGTAGTGACAGGGCGGAGATTGATGATTACCAACTGAAAACGGTGACTTTTGGCGTAAATTGTGCCCCATATTTGGCTCTTAGAACCATTCTACAGTTGGCGAATGATGAAGAGCGACGTTTTTCGTTAGGCGCTAGAATCTTGCGAGAAAATATGTACGTAGATGATGCCCTAGTTGGTGCCCATTCAGTTGCTGATGCTTTGGTGGCACGGGAGCAATTAATTGGTGTTTTAGATATGGGGGGATTTGAGCTCAGAAAATGGACCTCGAATTCGGAAGAAATTTTAAAAAATTTGCCCCATGATCACCTGTTAAATTCATCATTTTTGTCGCTCGATGAAAAGAGCACTACGAAAACGCTAGGAATTCGTTGGAATGCGGCAGAAGATATTTTTTTCTTTGTTTGTGAAAATATAACTGTAAAAACCTCGTACACTAAAAGAGAGGTTCTTTCTACCATTGCTCGGCTATACGATCCTGCAGGATGGTTGGCTCCGGTGGTAGTTACTGCTAAAATTATTATGCAGAAAATGTGGCTTGATAAGATCGAGTGGGACGAGCCTATCAAACTCGTGGCTCTGCAGAAATGGCAGAATTTTGTTGCTAATTATGCGGATATTGTAAAAATTAAGCTTCCACGTTGGGTGCAATATTCGCCTGGCTGTAGTATACAATTTCACGGGTTCTGTGACTCGTCTGAGTTGGCATATGCGGCTACAGTTTATATAAGGGTACAGCTCGAAGATAAAGTTTTGACAAGTCTGCTCACATGTAAAACTAAAGTGGCCCCAATAAAAAAGCCATCTTTGCCTCGTTTGGAGTTATGTGGAGCAGTTCTTTTGGCAAATTTGGTTGACAGTGTAGTACCTACTTTTAACGTGGACAAGTCCCCCCTTTATTTGTGGTCTGATTCCACGATTGTTTTAGCGTGGTTGAGAAAACCCCCTTGTAGCTGGAAAACGTTCGTGGCAAATAGATTGGCTACAATATTAGAAAAAGTGGGGAATAAAATCTGGTGTCACGTGGCGTCAGGTGACAATCCTGCCGATCTAGCAACCCGGGGGCTGATTCCTGCGGATCTGATAGAAAATAGGCTCTGGTGGCATGGACCTGAGTGGCTTACCTTGGAGCAATCTTCGTGGCCTGTAGGCGCCGCGGAGTTCGAGACGGCAGAAGAGTCGAAAGGAGCTCAAGTTTTTGTTGCTAGATCGACTGATCAAGAAGATATACTAGACCGCTTTTCTAGCTTATCAAGAGCGTATCACGTAATCGCTTATATGTTTCGATTTGTTGCCATTACCAGTAAGAAAAGGCGCGAAAATGTCGATTATGGTTCATTGAAGATCTCGGCTAGTGAGCTAAAGTTCGTAAGAAATCGTTTATTTTACCTTTCTCAACAAATGTACTTCTCAGGGGAGTTTAGCTGCCTCAAGGCGAATAAGAAAATCGAATCACGCAGCCCCCTGTTGACACTCACCCCTTTTGTTGATAAAGACAACATTATGCGATCTAATAGTCGTCTTAGCTCTAGTACTTGCCTGTCCTACAATGAAAGGCACCCTATCATCTTGGCGTATGGCAGTAGATTGGCGCGCCTGTATGTTGAATTCGTTCACACTTTAGTCCTTCACGGAGGCCCTCGGCTAGTTTTGAATGTAGTCCGGCAGGAGTGCTGGATCATTCGAGCGAAAAATCTGATAAAAACAGTTGTGCTTAACTGCAAAGCCTGTGTTCTCTATCGGAAAAAGCTTCAAAATCAGATAATGGCCGCTTTGCCCACAGAAAGAACTACCTTTTGCCGCCCTTTTTCGAATACTGGCGTCGATTTTGCTGGCCCATTCGATATTAAAAGTTTCACGGGCAGATATTGTCGAATCTCCAAAGGCTACGTGTGTCTCTTTGTCTGTTTCTCTACGAAGGCGATTCACCTTGAGGCTGTTAGCGATCTGTCCACCCCTGCCTTTCTAGCAGCCTTGGCTCGTTTCATCGCCCGTCGCGGTTGCCCAAGCTGCATGTATTCTGATAACGGCAGAAACTTCGTTGGCGCCGCTAGAGAAATCGATGCAGACTTCGCCAAACACGTGAAAGAGGTCCGCGACACGGCTGTCGAGAATTATGGTCACCAGCACTTGTCGTGGCACTTTATCCCTGCTGCTGCGCCCCACATGGGAGGTTTATGGGAGGCAGGGGTAAAAAGCATGAAAATGCATCTCAAAAAGTCCGCTGGTCAACTCAAGTTTACGTTTGAGGAGTTCTCCACTCTTCTGGCTAAAATAGAAGCGTGTCTTAATTCGCGCCCCCTTGGCCCTATGTCAGAAAGCGCTGAAGATTTGTCCGCCCTTACTCCAGGTCACTTTCTGATAGGGACCTCTATGCTTACCCCTGCTGAGCGCGAAGAACTGTCTTCACCGCTAAGTATGGTAAATCGGTGGCGTAAACTGAAGGCTCTACAACACGAATTCTGTCGCCGATGGAAGCAAGAGTACCTAAAAGAGCTAAATAAGCGCACCAAATGGCGACACCCTCAGGTGGACCTGAAAGAAGGCGATCTTGTGGTTCTGAGAGGCGAACCCGGTGGTCCCACTGAGTGGCGTTTAGGGCGTACCGTTAGAACTTATCGGGGCAGTGATGGCAAGGTGCGAGTAGCCGACCTAAAAACGCAAAATGGCGTAATTACTCGGCCGATCCACAAACTGGTCATTTTACCTCACGAGCGCCAATAAAACCTTTATTTGAAGTCACCCTCAACCTTAATTTTAATGCTAATAAATTTCGTTACAGATCGTTATGGCCGGCGTAATGTTTAATGACAAATATAAATGTCCGCTGGACCACAAGTACCACGCCATCCGGCAATGCACAAAGTTTGTCACCGTGCCGCTAGAGCGGAAGCTCCGGATCGTTGCCCAACATGCTTTGTGCTACAATTGTTTGGCCCAGTCGCACTCAAGCAGCCAGTGCAGGAGTTTAGACCGCTGTAGGCATTGCAAGCAGGCCCACAATAGCTGGCTATACCCAATGCCGGATGGCAAAATCTGGGTTCAAATGACAGCCCAAATCTTAGTGGTCTCTAAGCGGGGCCAGAAGCCCATTAGGACACGAGCGCTAATAGACCCCTGGGCGTCAGGATCGTCCCTCACTTTACGCGAGGCGGAAGAGCTGCAGTGCGTGGTGTCAAAAGGGCGAACCAAGGTGAAGATTCTCCACGAGCAGGGGCGACAATATTTCGAGGTCGAGCTAGCGGTTGAGGACAAGGCGTACGGTTGTAGCCCAATCGTAGACGTCCGGCGCGACTATCGCGCTGAGGCAAATGACGGGTCGGCCGACCGGCGCTGGCACAAGTCTCCCGTATTTTGTAATTTTGGGGGCGGACGTCATTGGTCGTATCCTTACGGGTCCAGCGGCAGGCAAGCCAGGGGGTCTGCTTGTGCAAGACACGGTTTTCGGTTTTGTGTATTTCGGAGAGGCGGATGAGGACGATTCAAACTAGCCGGCTTCGGCGATAGTGTTTTTTGGCTCCTTATGAGCGTCTATATATGGCTCATCAAGTCTCCATCCTTTAGTTTAAGATATGAATTGATCTCATTTACTCCTTTTTTTTCATCTTGTTCAAACTCATTTTTTCATATTTTTTAGTTTATATATATATACCTTTATACATATACATTATACTCTGATGTGTGGAGTTAATTTTAATTTTTTTTTTCCTTCTTTTGAATTTTTAATAGTTGAATTCTTTTGTTTTTGTTTCCCAAATAAAGTATACCATATTTTAAGTAATTAAATTAGTTATTTGTTGCACCACCGTTGCAAGGCGGGCGGTATGTTTGCGTCTGGCTGGTGGGAACCGGGTGTCAAGTTTCCCAGTTTTTCCAGCGTGTGAAACCACACTGCATATGGTGGTGACAGCTGACAGCCCCATATGAAGTGTGGTGAGTAAGCGTGGCTGGGTTATTGCTTTTTTCTGCTGTCACTGCTATTAAAAATCGGACACCAGCCAGACGCCGGCAATTGAGAAAAAAAAAACGATAAAAGAAATTAAAAGTGAAGCAAACCCAAAATTGTGAAAACTAAAATTAACCAAAATTGTGAAAACTAAAATTTGAAAACTAAATAAACAAAAAAGAAATTAATTAAAACAAAAAAAAAACAAAGTGTAAACTAACCCTTTTGAAAAAAGGAGAAAATAAAACGTAAATCCAACCAAACAATAGTGTTTTTTTATTTCCCGCAACGAGCAACAGGTGCCGTTTGCTCGTTTCATCGTTACCGAGCCACACGGACGTACCTTTTTTCCAGTGGTAATCGGAAACCCAGTGCCCACACCAGGTAACCCCATTAACACCCCAACACTAGCTAAAATAAAATATGTAATTTTTCTAATACAGATCTCGTGCATTGCTTATAAAGTTATTTGTACCAAGATTGAATACTCTTACTGTTACCATTCATAGTTGCACAGAAATCTATATGGTATTTTTATTGAAGTTCTCCCGCCTTTACAGATATATGTATATACCAAGTTATTTGTTCCCAATTTGTAGATTGTAGTTGTGGCCATTCTCTAGATATACAGAAAACTAGTCTGATCCACGCCCACTTCTCCAATCTCGCACATGTTTACAGAAGCTGTGTGTATGTTGATAAGCATTCTAATTGTACCAAATTTGGACAATACGGGATTCTATTTTGCGCCACGTCCACTTATCTAATCACTCCCACTTTTTGACCGATGTTGCGTACTGATCACCAATCTATTTGTTCAGACTTCTGAAACTTTAGCTATTACCACTCTCTAGATATACGGAAATCGCTTTTGCCTTTGTATGTGAGGTACCACGCCTAGTTATCCACCACCACCTTCTTCATGACATATACGTAATCTATAGCCCCGCTCTGTGTACCAAATTTGGACAATTTTTCTCTTACCATTCTTTCGATATAAATAAATCTATGTTATGCCACTCCACATCTTCTGGCCAAATATTGTCGGTTGTGTATTGCCTACCAAGGTGCATGCACCTAATTTAGAAATGTTGGCCCCTGGAAGATGGATGGAGGGAAGATGGGTATTGATAACCCAGTTATGTGTACCAAATTTGAACAATTTTTCTCTTACCGTTCTTAAGATATAAAAAAAGCCATTTTGTGCCATGGCCACTTATTCGATCGAACCCGCCCAAATTTTGTCAGATGTTATGTATTGACAACTAAGATGCTTGTACTTGGAAACTTTAGGAACAGGGCGTAAAAGTTTCCTTTCGTCTGCCGGCTGGAGGTAGTGTCCTGCAGGGGGAAATCTCGGCTATAAGGCGGGCAGCCAACTGGCTAAAGTATTATCGCGTATCGGGATATATACGTATATTTACCGATAGCAATGCTGCCATTGCTTCTCTTGCGGGTGTCTACACGACATCTAGGGTAACTGTGGAATGCCGGATGTCTTTCAAAGAGATTGCTGAGCATTCAGTGTTAACGCTTATATGGATACCAGGGCACCCAGACTGCCCGGGAAACCAGATAGCAGATGAGCTGGCCAAGGAAGGTGGTCGCATGGTTGACACATTCATTGATCAATTCATTGGCCTTCCAATGGCTGATTGTAAGTCACTCATTCGGCGAGAGTACTATAGGATTGCGCAAGAGGGATGGACCTGTGAGTCCACCTGCTCCAAATCCAGGTCACTATGGCCTGGTTATGATGAACGGAGAACCAAATCTCTACATAGGTTCAATAGGGACCAAATCAGGAATGTGGTGTCGGTTGTGACTGGACACTGGCCTATTGGGACTCATGCGAGGAGAATGGGTCTGGAATTCAATGACTACTTCAGAAGTTGTCATGATGAGGAGGAAGAGGAGACTGTGCTTCCCTTTCTCTGTTAATGCCCTGGGCTACGGGGCATTAGGAAAAAATAACTTGGAGAGCCGGTATTTTCCTGCTTGGAGGATCTATCTACAAGAGTACTTAGATTGCTTCTTCTCTTTATTAGGAAGACGAATTGTCTCAACTCTGCAGTGACGCCATCTGAACAACTGCTCTATGGGATGGGCATTGGTGCTGGGTATCACAAAGGGACCGCTGAAAGTCCCAAGTCTGCTCTCTCCATGACTGCCCATGGAACCTAACCTAACATCTATGGACAGATTCAGCCATCGTATTAGATTAGCATTTTCAGAGACATTTTCCAACTCACTATAACCCGGGGCGGAGCTTGGGACTCGGTGCTGTAAGGCTCAGGAGTTGGCGCAAAATTCACAATGGTGGTATGGGCCTCCATGGTTACATAAACCCATGTTCGAATGGCCAAAACAAAACCCTTTAAAATTGGTGGGAAAACCTGTGGAAATGCAAACGTGGATTACCGAAGTTCAACCAGCAGATTGAGAACCTCATGACATAGGTTTTCATCATACACGTGGGGTCTTCGCTTTCTGGTTTATATTTTCAGGTTTTTTAATAAAATCACGGCCAAATTCAGGCCGGATATTTCTCCAAGTACCCAGGACGAAATAACTCTAAAAGAGTCCACGTCAAGGTAAGACTAATGCCGTTGGCTCAAAAGACATTTTATTGTGAAGAATATACGTGTTTGCTAAACTCGCAAACGATATCGAAGAAAAGTTTATTAAAAAGAGTCAATGGCAGATAGACTCAATCTTCGCTCCCATATAATAAACGATATCCCTTGATATTGCCAGGTAACTCCCGATTTTGCCATCTTTATTTAACTCTTTTACATGAATTTATCTGTCATGCAGAAATAAGTCAAATGCGCCCAATGGTACAGACTGATTATTACCTCTGTCGACTCAAACCCCGAGTAAAGAAGGTAATTAGACAGTGTAAAACTTGCATTATTTATAAGCAGCAAACGTGCTCTCAAATCATGGCGGCTTTACCCCCAGAAAGGTGCAATTGGTCACTAGCATTTTAGATTACAGGAATTGACTTTTGTGGCCCGTTTGAGATAAGGCTCCAACAATACACACGGCTTCTATAGTGAAGGGTTATGTATCTGTTTTCGTTTGTTTCAGCACGAAGGCGGGGGCTTCCCCAGAGGATAGTGACAGATAACGGCAGAAACTTATTGGGCGCAAGCCGATAGCTGGAGCATGACTTTGGTATATTTGTGAAAACGGTAGCCCAGATATATGTTGCGCAACGGTTTGAGTGGAAATTCATTCCGCCACACGCTAATTTCGGGTCAATTTTAATAGCGCTCCCGGGGCAAGATTTCCAGAGCATGTCGGTGGTAAATAGATGCGAAGAATTAAAGAGGAGTATTTAAAACGATATACATTAGTGTACAAGCTCAGGTCCTAACCTATAGGTCGAAGATTGGTGGTAATGGACGATCTACTACCACCTTGTGAGTGGAGACTGACACGTATCTCGGGTCAGATCGAAACGTACGTATGAGTTGCCACGACCATTACTACACGACCTATTGTAAAGTTATTCTACCTTCTGAAGTTATTCTACCCTTCTAACTAATCTATAAATCCCAGCTATAACACAAATTAACACATTTCCATTTCCCTTAAGAATTTATATCATTACTAATTAAATTGCGTTTATCTTTGTTGTCGTTTTCTCCCTTTTTTAGCCATAGGTAAAAACGCAGATTAACGGCCACTAGGGTCGGGGCCGGAGTCATCAGCCACGGGACCTAGAAGTTCTATACTGTGTCCTGTGCCGGGGGTACCACGGCTTATGGTTCTGCCGGAGATTTAAGTGGATGACAGTAGAGAGGAGGCGTGAGTAACCTAGGCTACTGCTTCAACAAGAAGCCACTCGCAAGACTATTGCATCTCGCTGGAAGTGTGCAGGCAGTGCGACCAGCACCACCACACCCTTGTGCATCTGCCGTCTCACCAGGAGTGGCGTGAAACGTTTACGGTTGCCATAGCCAACACCAGAACACAACGGCGACAGCAAGAACAACGCCGGCAACAGAGGCAGTCACGTCGCCAGCAGCAGCAAGAAAGGTCAACAGTGGGCAGAGCTATTCCCAGAACACCACAGCAGCAGAAACAACGCCTTCCACGTAGGCAAACGTCACGTCAGCAGACACCGTCGCCAACTACAACCACGTCGTCAGCGTCCACAACGCCGTCAGCAGCGTCAACCACCAGCAACAACAACAGAACCGCAACAACCACAGCCACAACCAACATCAACAACACCACGGTGACTATCGAGGCAATCAAGGCACTTGCACAGGTTCTTTGTGTTGGTGATTAGACTCTACATGTGGTCTAGTTCGAGGCCGGCTCCATGTCCAATCTACATTGGACACACTAGGAACAAATCCATTATTTTTATTATTTTAAAAATATGTTTCTATTTGTTTGAATTATTAGTTATGAGTAACCTTAATCTTATTAAATCATGACTTCTGCAACTTTTTATTGCCGCAGTTTAAGAGTAATTGCTGAATTCTAAAGTATAGAAGTGTAATTTGTCTCAGTGTTGTTGCTTATCCTGCCTTCGTTGGCAAAGAAAAAAACTGAGGTTTGATCAACGGGCAGTTCATGGTGTATCGACACTTCCCCTAAGCAGTTGAAGTATTGGTCTTATTTAAGTTTACCTTTTTAATTTGTGTAACAAAAAAAATTACTGTTAAGAACATACATTCATAAACTGTATTACATTTGTTAATTTTATTATTTTGTTAATTTTATTATGTTATGCTAACTAATAAGAACATACATTATTACATGTATATTCATTTATTGTAGTGACATAGTTTTAGTGCATTTACTTTCTTGCACAATAATTGGGTTTAATTTTGTAGTGACATAATTTTGGTTTAATAAAATGCATACACCGCATTTCATTTATTTATAATTAGGTCATTTGTTTTGTGTTAAGTTAAGCATTTTTACTTCCTCATTCATTTATTATTATTGTAAGTTAAGTATTTTACTATTAATTAATTTAATATAAAAGAAAGTAGAAAATAAAGATTAATCAGTCGTGTTTTTAGTAATCTTAATTGTGTTTGCTTTAATACGGCTTCCTTCAGGTTTCAAGAGCTTGTAAGGAAAATTATAAAGTTAGCGTCAGTCTAGATTTATGTGTTTAGATTGAGTCCCGCTAACGATCATTACGTTTGAAGTAAACATTTTGGTGACCCCCCACCAGCGGTTAGGGACTTAGATATAAAATACGCAAGCTTCAAAAAAATTTAGGGACAACAGTCCATTCAACAGGCACCAAAACATTGGTGACCACAGCATTCAAGGACAATAGTCCAGTTAATAGGCACCATAAACATTTTAGTGACCCCTAGTTGTCGACGTTTGGTACAATTTTGAGGTTTCCTCTCCAGTGGTAAGGAATCCTTGAAATACACAGTAAACGCATCCTGCACACGCAACCACTGCCCGACAGCAGACAACCACCAATAAACATTTTGGTCAGGACATCAGTCCAATCAACAGGCACCAAAAAACATTTGGTGACCAGCGTATTCTTCAGGACACAAGTCCAATCAACAGGCACCGAAAAACATTTGGCGACCGCCATACACCACAGTCATTAGGACATCAATCCAATTGGTAGACAGTAAACATCAATGGCAAGCATTCAGGACCTTATGGTACAGCAGGTGGTAAGGGGCAGTAATATTGAAAAAGTAATTTCAACTATTAAAAAGGCCCCGGAGAAGATCCATACATTATCAGAAATTTCTATCAGACCGTCGCACACTGGGTTGAAATACGCAGTTTTCGACGATTAATTAAAAAATGAAATTTAAAGTATCGTCAAAACCGAATGCAGTTTCTTATAGCCTATAAAATTCTACATCACTAGCTGAAAAAATAAATATCTAAAGTGCTCTGGTGTGTTTGCAGTGAGAAATCAAAATTAAAGTTTTTTGCGTTTTTTTTGAAAAAAAGACAGAAAAAGTAAAAATTTACTTTCTTAAAAATCTTATTTTTTACAAAATTAATAAAAAAGTGACCAATTTAGCTATGGAACCATCAAGTTCAGGTAGTTCTGCGAAAATCCTGGTAAAGTTTGTGTAACAAATTTGGTGTGGAAGTGTTTTTGTTTTTGTGATTTATATTGGAAGTCCATAAAAAATTTGAATTTTCATAGTTTAAGTGGACATATAGTTATTATTCGTGTACATTCGTGTCGAGATTTGTGGTTTATTTTACAAAATAAATATATATCTAATATGTTGCAAAAATTTAGACTGCATTTTTGTGCATTTTAGAAGTTATGCATTTGTTTATAAAAAGTGTCGTTGCGCTGATTTACTAACAAAATATATGGTCTGGCGATTGCTGCTGTTATTATTACTGTTTTTGTGTATTAATTGTTGTTGTTCATGTTTTTAATAATATTCTTTATGTTGTTGTTGTTTTTTAATAATATTCTTTATGTTTTTAAATAATGATAGTGTTGTGAAGTTTGAAGTTATCGGTTTAAACGGATAATTTTTTTCTCTACGTATATGAACAAGTTCAAACGTTTTTTTTTATACTCGTCGGAGCTTGTACGATATAATGATGAATTCAGGCTGTCAAACTTTGGATGAAAAGCTAAAATTTTTAAAAGAAGAAATGAAGAAACGCACAAACTGCTCAGAGTCTAGTATGTGCGATTTGAATGAACGAGTTAATGCTTTCTTTTATGACTTCAAATCTAGATGGAATAAGGTGCATAGAGTAAATACACGGTTTATGGCTGCGAATAGGAACTGGTTGGAGTCCTCTATTGGGTTTTCTCGTGCTCAGACTGGAAAACGTGGTAGAAAAGAAATTTCTTTTACCGAGTCAAGTGAATCGAGTAAACATAAAAGAACAAAGGTTTTAAGGGATACCACAGCATTGCCAGTGTTAGCTCATGCTACACAGATTAAATTAAGAACATCAGGGTACATAGAAGAATCGAAGATGCTGCGTGGATTCACAAATGTATCATTATCAAAAAATACACCATCAGCAGCGAGTTCGAAGCAACCACTAGCGTCTGAGAAAATGTCTAATGTAAAAGCATTGTCTGTTTTTGTAGAAGCTAATCTATCTCGACACCAATACAATATCATTAGACAGTCTGCACCTGAGAAGTTTCCCTCATACACAAATATTCAAAATGAAAAACAAAATTGTTATCCATTGCCAACGAGCCTTAAAATAAGCGAGACTTGCGTTCAAGTAAGTTTACAAGCTCTTCTTGATCACACAGCGGGGCGACTAATACAACTTAAAGAAAATTTTATTGAGCATAAATCAAATATAATATTATATACAAAATGGGGTTTTGATGGAAGCTCTGGCCATAGTTCATATAAACAGGCCTTTCATGGCTCAGATGCTAGCGATTCATCGGTATTTTTAACCACAATTGTGCCACTTAGACTTATGCTAGAGGAAACGGTTATTTGGCAAAATCCTCGACCATCCTCCACTAGATTTTGTAGACCTTTGAAAATTGAGTTCATAAAGGAAACTTCACTTGTGTCAGTTAGTGAAAAAAATAGAGTGGAAGAAGAAATAGCAAATTTGAAATGCTCAGCTGTCGCAATCGGTGATAAAGTTATGCAAGTGAAGCACAAATTAATTTTGTCAATGATAGATGGAAAGGTTCTTAATGCTATAACTGGAACTATGTCAACACAAAAGTGTTACTTATGTGGCGCCACTAGCAAAAACTTCAATAATATAGATGCCATGATTAAAAGGCCTGTGAAAACAGAATATTTAAGATTCGGTATATCTGTTCTTCATGGCTGGATCAGATTCTTTGAAAGTCTTTTACATATTGCATATAAAATGCCTTTAAAAAAGTGGCAGGCTAGAAGTGATTTGGAAAAAAAAATCGTTGATGAAACAAAATTAGAAATTCAGAAACAATTTAGAGAGGCTATGGGTTTAATCGTTGACAAACCTAAGCCTGGGTTCGGAAATACCAATGATGGCAATACGGCAAGACGTTTTTTCCAAAACGCAGAAAAATCATCAGAAATAACAAAAATAGACTTGAACTTAATAAAAAGAATGCACATTTTGCTTATGGTAGTATCCAGCTGCAGCGGCAATGATATCCAAAGTGAAAACTTTAAAATATTTGCACACAATACAGCCAGACTTTTTGTTGAAAAATATCCATGGTATAATATGCCACCCACTTTGCACAAGTACCTAATACACGGTGCCGAAATTATTAATAATGCTCCCTTACCCATTGGGCTATTATCGGAAGAAGCGCAAGAAGCTCGGAATAAAGATTTTAAGAAATATAGAGAGTTTCATTCACGAAAGTGCAGTCGGGAAAAATGCCTTAAAGATGTTTTTAATTTATTCTTAATAACCTCTGACCCAATTATTTCGAGCATGCGAAAGTTGCCTCCAAAGAAGGATCAAAGTTTGCCAGAGCAGGCAATGGATTTAATAATACCTCCAGTTCCAAGCAAAACCAATTTGTGTGATCAAAATGATGATAATGATAATGAGGATAATGATAATGAGGATAATGATAATAAGGATTATGATGATGATGATGATGATGATGATGATGACGATAATGATGATGATGATGACGATAATGATGATGATGATCAAGTAGATGGTGATCATGATCACGAAAATAATTATTTTTAGGTTCTCATATGTTATCAATATTTTAACTTAAATTCCCTTGTTTGTAATAAAACTGCACTGAAATATACTTGAAAATGGTTTGTTTTATCAAATTGTATTGGTATTAGGTGAAATATAATGAAAAACTATCCTAACAGAGCTTCCCTGAATTGATCCTCAAAAACTATGTATTTCAACCCAGTGTGCGTCGGAGAAATGTACAATGTGGCAATAGAAAACGTTGAAGATCAAATCGACAAACTTAAAAAGAAGCCACCTCCATCCGTAAAAGAAAGAACAACTGGACCGATTCTGCACGTCAGTGAAGAGGAATCGACAAAAGGACTAGCACGGAGAGTGATAGCACGCATGACAGCACTTACTCGCCTGCTGCAGGGTTTGTCATCACTGGAAGTAGATCATCCACATCCATTTTACAAAATTAAGTCAGACACAATAAGAAGTCTATGGACTCAAATTCAAGAGCTATATGATGAAATCTGGCAAAAGACAGAAGACCCATCAAGGTTGGGCCTAGAACAAAGCAAATACGACAACTTAGAAGACTTGGTACAACATTGTTTGATACAACTAACAGTATTAGCAGAAAAACAGCACAAAGTTGAAGCCGGTGCGCCTTTGGTTGGACGTAATTTAGCAATTAGCAGTTCATTGCCGTTGCCAAAGGTTACGATACCTCACTTTAATGGAGATTACTCTAATTGGCGCCAGTTTTATGAACTCTTCAGCGAGATGGTGGATAAACAACCCCTGCCTAACGTGCAAAAAATGTGGTACTTGAAAAACACTCTGTCAGGAGAAGCAGGAAAGCTCATAAGCCACTTAGCATTATCTGAAGAAAACTACAAATCAGCATGGATGCTATTGCAAGAGCGTTATGATTATAAGCGTGTGCTCGTGGCTACCTTAGTAGAAAAGATCCTTAGTCAACCAAAAGGTGCAGACTCTACTAATTCAATCAAAACTCTGCACGACACGACAAAAGAATGTTTGTTGGCATTGAATAACTTGGATATCGACACGTCAGCTTGGGATGCCATTATCGTACAAATAATGGTGAAGAAACTTGATCACATCCTCTACGTTCGCTTTATACAATCATTATCCAAAAGAAGTGCCAACTATTAAAGAATTTTTCTTGTTTCTAGAACCGCAATTCGAAGCGATGGAATCAATCGAGCAAAAAGAAAAATCAAATAATCGTCAAAACGCTAAACTATGCAACAATGGCAGACACATTATTTATCACTGTAAGCGGTTCTTGGCAATGGCAGAATCAGAAAGATTGAAGTGGACACAACAACAAAAATGGTGCGTGAATTGTTTTAAGGCTGATCATATGGCCAAGACTTGTACTCGTAGCTGCTGCAAGAAATGTAACAATAAACACAATACATTACTACACTTACCTAAGGGACAGACGTGTACACGAAGAACCACAACCTCGTCTGATCAAGTTGAAACTACAAGACCCACCTCACAAGCTCCGGTTAACGCAGTTGCAGTCTCCTCAGCTTCAATAAATCCATTAACAAGAGATCATAACTATGTCATACTAGCCACAGCAAAGGTCATAATCAAAGCTGCAAACGGAATGTCAAAGGAGTTCTGAGCTGTACTAGACTCAGGCTCACAAGTAAATATCGTAACTGAACGACTCATCAGGAAATTATCACTATCAACAACAGAAGCCTCGTTGTGGATCGATGGTGTTGGAACGATTCAGAGGAAGGCATCTCATCGGGTAGAATTTTACTTCAGCCTTATGCAGCCTGGGATAATCAAGCTAAGTGATAATCACCCGGTACTTCAAAATACTTCGCTCGGCTGGATTGTAGGTGGTTCCGTCAAACACACCAAGGTTCGTCCGTCCGAACCCTTGACCTGTGCTATATTTGATGGTGAGACGTCATTGGAGCAAGCAATTGAGAAGCTATGGAAGCTTGATGAAGTTTAGTCAGACGAGAAAGTTTTATCTCCAGCAGAAAAACTCCTTGAAGAACATTTCAACTTGCACGTGCAAAATAACATAAACGGGCGTTTTGTAGTGAGCCTTCCTTTCAGGGAAAACCCAGCTGCATTAGGCAAGTCGTACCAGATGGCGTACAATAGATTCATCCGACATAAGAGTTCAATATGTTCAATTCATGAGGGAATATGAACAGTTAGGCCATATGGAAAAGGTAAAGTATCAATCTTCCCAAACCCAAAATATTTTATCCCAAGCCATTGTGTGCTAAAACCCGATAGCACTACTACAAAACTCAGAGTGGTCTTCAACGCGTCTGCAAAAACTTCGTCAGGACACTCACTCAATGATATTATGTATACCGGGCCTACAGTCCAAAGTGAGCCTTTCTCGATTTTACTTCGCTTCCGGATGCCGAAATTCGTTTTTACAGCTGACATTGAGAAAATGACCAGGTAGATATCAAATAATCCAGACAATTATCAATACCAGTTGATAATTTGGAGAGAAACTCCATAATCGTCAATCAACTACTACAGGCTCAATACTGTGACATACGGAACACGGGCAGCCCCATATTTAGCCACAAAATGCTTGCAACGAATTGCAGAGGCAAGAGCAGATCGCTATCCACTTGGTGCACAAATGGTAAAAGAAAACTTCTATGTGGACGATGGTCTGGGTGGATCAGATAGTTTACATGTAGCTCTGGGGACACAAAAGGAACTAATAACTATTTTGAAAAACCACGGTTTCAGACTAAGAAAATGATGTTCCAACAGTCCGAAATTATTAAGAGATATGCCACAAAGTAATAGAGAGGTCAACTTGGACTTAAGCGATAACGACATCAACGCAATAAAAACGTTGGGATTATCCTTAGTTCCCAAAAACCGACCATTTCTGCATTAAAGTGAAATCTACCACCTTGCGAAATTGTTCGACCCTCTTGGTCTCCTCGCACCTGTTGTTGTAAAGGCAAAGATTTTTATTCAGCAGTTGTGGCAACATCCGCTAGACTGGGATGATCCACTACCTGAGTCGCTTCGTAAGGCTTGGGAGAGCTTCAGAACTGATTTTGAAAATCTGAACGATTTCAAAATACCACGACATATATTTATTGGCGAGATCCCCGTGAGCACACAAATACACGTCTTTGCAGATGCGTCGAAAAAGGCCTTCGGATCAGTTGCATATATTCGAGCAGTTCTCGGCGATGGACGAGTAGTTGGGCGATTGTTATGTGCAAAATGAAGGGTAGCTCCTTTGAAAAATCAAACACTTCCTCGATTAGAACTATGTGCCGCTGTCATAGCAGCTAAACTTGATCATAGAATAAAGATTGATTTAAAACTCGAAAAACAGCCTATATTCCTATGGACTGATTCAAAGGTGGTGTTATCTTGGATATATTCGCAATCCGCCTCATATAAAACATTTGTGGCTAATTGTATTTCAACTATCCAATCCTTGACACTTACAGAACAATGGCGTCATGTTAGTTCGAAAGAGAACCCGGCTGACATTTTATCCCGCGGAATTCAACCAAGTGATCTGACCACATGTAGACTTTGGTTCCATGGCCCAATATTTCTTCATGGAGAAGAAAAGACGTGGCCATCAAAATTGTCATTACAACCTCCCACTACGACGACCATAGAATCAAAACGGGTGCTTTCAGCACCAGTAATAGAACATAACGCGACATGATTTACAGAGCACTGCAAAGAATCTTGGCATACGTGCGCAGATTCATAAACAACTCAAGGATGCCCAGCACAGAGCGGCCAAAGCATATCTCGCTAACCCTGAAGGAACTGGACGACTCTGTAGCTGTTATTGTTCGAGCAATACAAGGTTCCGAATTCCACGTAGACATCAGAGAACACCGAGAGGGCAAGCAAGTTAACAACAAGAGCTCAATCATCAGTCTCTCACCATTTTTAGATCAAAACGGTATTGTTCGAGTAGGAGGACGGCTTCCTTCAGGTTTCAAGTGCTTGTAGGGAAAAATATAAAGTTAGCGTCAGTCTAGATTTATGTGTTTAGATTGAGTCCCGCTAACGATCATTACGTTTGAAATAAACAATTACTTTGGTATAAGGATCATCATATATACATACATTTACAAAAATATTTATACCTCTCATATCTTCTTATATATAATAACAATTGTAGGGGATTGTAAGAAAGATAAATTCACTGTTTATTATTGTGGCTATGTTGAAGCTTTGATATTGTTACAAGTAAGACCTGAGTCTTTAAAATTCTTATTCACTTTATGGTCTTATTTGTATAATATTTTTAGCTTTTCTAAAGTTTTTGGTAAGCTGGCCTAAGCATCAGCGAAATGCGCATTGAAACTAGCTTTTCCACAACATTGTGTTTTTATCAAAAATAAAAATTGGAAGTTTAGCACGTCTTTAATAAATGAATTAATTAATAAAAAAAAATTATTTTAACAATTAATCAAAATCGAATGTGGAAATTATTTTTTTTAGTGATAACTCGCTTTCTTATTTTTTTAAATTTTTTTTCGAATGTGCTTCTATGAGACAGATTTAGAATCTTCTTAATCAGTTTCTTTAAACTTTTTAGATATTGAAATTAATTTTATTCAAGGAATAGAGCTATTACAAAAAGCTTTATAAAATACATAACTGAAATTTAACTCATAGAATAAATTCGAAAAAATAAAAAATGTCAAATAAATTTATGAAAAACAAAATTTTAAAATTTTTGTTTTCTTAAAAACGCATACCTTATGTCAACTATCTCCGGTATTAAAGCCCTAAGAACTGCGCATTTTATATTATAACTTGGACTGCATGTAAAACTCCAATTGGGTTGTATATATCTTCTTTATCCAGACCTAAACTTCAATGAAATCCCCTTAGATGATCTGATGCAAATACAAGTTCAAGCACGAAAATGGACGCAACCCACAGCTTACGGAGATTCTGAAAGAGCAATGAGGAAATTAAGGCACACAATTCACTTAAATGTAGTTAAATTCTTTAAACAGAATGAAAGGGTTCTTTCATTAAGTGAACTGACGCTGTAGTCAATTTGATACACTACAGACATATCCATAGAATTGCTTTACGATAATACATTTACGTAAAGATATTTGATTGCCAAAAAGGGTGTATGGTCTCCTAAAATAATATTGTTCGACAATTTCGTATTTCTTTATTTAATCTGTTTTATTTATGCCCTTAATACGGTTTCCAACTCAACTCTAGTTCAGTTGAAATTTTGAATTTTCGTATTACCGTTAACGATTAAAAAAAACATCAAATATAACAAAACAATTTTGTGGTCCATTACTTCAGCTTTGCATTCAACTTGCACAAAAGAAAATGCTTTCTGTGCAGAATATTCAACTTTTAAAAAATAAAGCTGACCCAAAGACGTTTGCTGCTTTGAAGGGTTAAGTTGCTATGTTTCAACTGAAATGAGTTGAGTTGTAAACCGTAATCAAGGTTGGGCAGTATGTTAAATAATTGTACTTTGAAATACTACTACATATTTTTTATTTGTATTTTGTTTTCAAATACTTTTGGTCTCAAAATACATTTTCACAAATTACACTTACTAAAAAAAAATAAAAAATTAAGTTGTCTCAAACATAAAATTCTTTGGTCACTACTATAATTTCGTAAACAAATTCTCTTATAACCAAGATTCTTTATTAAGCATTTGCTAAGTGTACTTTTCCATTGAATAGTTTCTTTTGATAAATGGGGTAAGAACTAAAGGTCTGCATAAGACAATAGAAGAATTCGCACTCAAAACATTTTACACAAGATGGTATATTTAAATTTTTAAAAACGAATGAGTTTATGGAAACGACAAAAACACACAACGGAAAACAAAACAGGTGAGAGTGAGTTTATGACAATGGCAAAAAAATACAACGAAAGTTTGGAACATTAATTTCAGTGGTCTCTACTCGGGTTCACTGACTTCAAAGACAACAATAAAATACCAACAAAGCAAACGTTCGTTTTTCCCATTTGTTTTTGCAATGGCAAAAGAACAACGCTATCAAAGTTATATGTATGTATGTAAGTAAGGCATAAGCAGCAATAAATTAGGTTTATTGTTTTTGTATTATGCTGTTGTTTTTATTTTCTACATAAAAACTATTTTTTCTTTATGCAGCATTAGCAAAATAAATCTGTAATGGGTCGATTACGGAAATTTATATTACGCATGGTAACTGTCAACATACAGCTTGTTATTTCTGTTGCCATATTGCTAACATATTGGCAACCATAAACTTGTAGTTACTGCTAATAATTTTTAAAGTAAAGAAGACGGCAAAACTAATAAGTTAGTACATTTTTTATAAAATGTTAGTTTTTTAAGATTATGTATAAATTTCTATAATTTTAGATTTAAAATGGTAAATATTATAGAACAGTTTGAACTTTTAATCCATGAAATAGAAAGTAATAGTTAAATTTGCTGGTGGTCTTTTGGGGAAACAAATGCCAGCACTGAAGCTGCATGGAAGCGTATCGCACAAAAATTTAACAGTTTTTAAATACTCATATTAAAATAAACATCTGAGAACCTCAGAAGCCAATAATTTCGATCTCTACGTAAACATTTTCCCTATAAATAGGTTGATTCAATATGAACCTTTTCAAAAGGGATTTTTATGAAATAAACTGTTTTCATTTAAATGGTTTATTTGCTTTAATGGCAATGGAGATATATGTATGTTTGCACCACTTTTGAGATCGCTTTCATATGTTTTTTAAAAATGTGTTAAGTTCTACATTAATTTCAGGTTTGATGGAATAGAACCGTAGAGAATTCCTAATATTTTGTAAAAAAAATCTGGTACCATTTAAAAGTACGTATTCTCCTTTATTAACATACCCATTTTGTTTTGCTTTTTTGCTCGTAAGGAGCTTGATTAATTTTTCAGACTCAAGACTGATCTCTTTTACTCTATGCCACCATAAATATTGTATATTATAAATGCATTCTTGTAAACAAAGTACAGGTCGCAATTTTCAACGGAATTCTATGAAATTTTATTTACTGTAATTTTATTAGAAAGAACGAACCTTGTTGACTTGGACGTAAATCGGTTCACTTTTTTCGGGTACCTTCCATATAAATAAATTTCCGGAAACCAATTAAACGCTAATAAATGTCCAGAAAAAACAGATATAACGATCAAATTAAGCCAGAAGAACTCTTGAATGAACATCAAATATTACACTTTATTTTATTACAATCAGTCCACATTTGACCATACCCCTCTTATAGCTTCCACTCTCAAAAGGCACTTTAATGACATGCAGATACAGCACAAAAAATTCATTTTAAGAAATGCAAAAATGTAAGTACGCAGCTTTTGCATTGATTTTTTTCTGTGAAAAACAATATTAACAGATACGTATACGATGTTCTGGAAATCAAAATCCAGTAAAATTGAAATCGATGAAGATTTTCAATTGAATTTTTGTAAGAATAAACGTAGCTTTTCTTGATTTCAAAAGTAGTTTATGTAGAGAAAAGTGGTCCTCAATGTTTGACGTATATACAAGGAAATAGTTTTGTGAACTTTGAACACGGGGGAGTTTTCAAAATTTGTTCGATTACAATTCCACGTGATTTTGGTTTCAGAAGAAGTGAAGCACCGTCCCCTCCTCCTCCTACAGTAGCCATAATCAAGACCCATTCTCCGCGCATGAGTCCCTATAGCCCAGTGAACCGTTATTTATTTATTTAATTTTCCAGTCTATAGATTAAAAATCCTTACATACATAAGTGCTTAAATTATAGTACATATAATAAATATAGAATAATGATATTAACTAATTTGAATTTAAATAAACAATAATTTTTCTTTTTAAGGCATCATTACTATCAGAAAAGTCAATTAGATTATATAGATTATTAAATTTCAAGCAAGTTTGACGAAAGGAGTCGTTGTTAGCGTACACAGAACGGTAATACGTTAAATTTAACGGCTGAAAATTTCGTGTAGGTCGCACTGGAACATTAAAGTTAATTTTGCTTAACAAGTAACCGGAATCGACATCACCGCGTATTAGACCCATTAAAAACGAAATACTAAGCATTGTTTTTCGGCTTTTTAACGTCGGTAACTTAATAAGACCAAGTCTGCTTTCATATGAAGGTAGTGCAAGCGAATTCCATCCAAGACCTCTTAAACAAAATAAAAGGAACTGTTTCTGTACAGATTCAATGCTGTTGATATATATGTTAAAGTATGGATCCCACACAATTGATCCATATTCCAGGATAGGGCGAACCAGAGACGTATATAAGTGTTTAGTGACATATGGATCAGAAAATTCTTTTGACCAACGTTTCAAAAAACCAAGAACTCCATTAGCTTTATTGACCATTAATGAAATGTGATCACAGTATTTTAGTTTGTGATCCAATAAAATACCGAGATCACCAATAGTGTGAACTTTATCCAGTAATGTTCCATTTAGAAAATAGCTAGTGTCAAGTTTAAATGAGCGGAAAAATGACATGTGTTTACATTTTTTTATATTTAAATCCAATAAGTTGTAATTACACCATTGAGAGAAAAGTTCAATGTCAGACCGCAAAATAGATTGATCACTAATATCGTTAAAAGAATTAAAAATTTTGACATCATCAGCATACATGAGTATGTTAGAGTGCTGAACAACCGATGGCAGATCGTTAATAAATAATGTAAATAAAACAGGACCAAGATGACTTCCTTGAGGCACACCCGAGAGAACATCGATGAATTTTGATGTAGCATTCTTAAATTTTACTTGTTGGGTTCTATCTAAAAGATATGATTTAAGCCATTGTATTGCGTTGTTGCTAAATCCCATACGTGATAACTTGTAAAGTAAAATATCGTGGTTAACTTTATCAAATGCTTTGCTAAAATCCGTGTAAATAACGTCTGTTTGTTTATTATTAACAAAACCTTCATTTACAATAGTTGTTAATTGTAAAATGTTAGTAGCAGTGGAACGTGATTTCCTGAAACCATGTTGACAAGGTGATAAAAGGGAAGAGATTTGATGATATAAACTATCATTTAATATTTTTTCTAAAAGTTTGGGAATCGCATTCAGCTTTGCAATTCCTCTATAATTCGATATTTCCAGTTTACTTCCACTTTTAAACAACGGAGTAATATAAGATTTTTTCCATTTAGGTGGTAAGTAACCAAGTTCAATAGATTTATTGAAGATAATTGTAAGAGGAACATATAAGGATTCTGCACAATTTTTTAAAAAACAATTAGGTACACCATCCGGGCCAGGATTAAGAGAGCACCGCAGAGACTTTAAATTTAATAGTACTGTTTCAGTGTCAATAAATGAAAAGTTGATACCTGTTGAATGAGGTATGCTATAGGGATAAGAAGTTTGACTATCAAATGACTTTTTTGAATACGTGGTTGCAAAAAAATCAGCAAATAAGTTGCTAATAGAAACATCATCTTCAGCACTCCGAGATCCAAATTTCAAATAATTAGGATACGCACTTGCACGACGCTTACTGTTGATAAAATTGTAGAACGATCTGGGGTTGGTTTTCATTTTAATTTTCATTCGATTTAAATAGCTTTTATACGCTAGTTGGCTAGCCGTGTTGTAATTAGATCGTATAATGCAATAATTCGTGAAATCAATAGATGAGCCGGATAGCCTATATTTTTTAAAAAGTTTGGTTTTTCTATTTTTCAATTTAGATAAATAACGATTATTCCAAAGAGGGCCTTTATTACTGCGAATAATTTGTTTGGGAACAGCTTCCAACATGCAGTGATGCAATACAGCATACAAATTTGATACGACGTTATCCAGATTATCTCCTGAAATAAGAGTATCCCAATCGACTTTCGATAATAAACTATTAAATTTTGTGTAGTCCGTACGGGAGAAACAGAATACCAAATTATTTAAATTTTCTCTTAATTCCTGGGGAAAGATTTTTGTAGAAAGGCAAATATCTAGCTGTATTGTAGGATGGTAACAATCTTCAGGTTGAGAAATAGGTAGCGTGTTCCTCACTTGTATGTCTGATGGCTGGTTAACAAAAGCAAGATCAAGAAGTTTCCCAAAATGCGTTGGAGACGTAGTTTATCTGAGAAAGTCCACATGACAGCAGTGACTGAATAAATTAATTTAATTGTAATGGAATTAAATAGTTTATTTCTACAGGATTACTCCATACTATGTTTGGAAGGTTGAAGTCACCAAGGGCAATAAACAAATCAGAAGGTTTAGACTGACCAAGAACAAGTTTAATTGCAGAAATGTGGTTATTGTAAATTTCAGCTGGCGAGTTTGGAGGTATATAGGAACAGGAAATGTAAAGATAAGTCGAATACAGCTTAATTTTAACGGCAACAAATTCAGTATCATCACTAGATGTAAGGTTTATATATTCACAAGGAAAATAATCAAGCACTGCGATAAGAACACCGCCACCAGATTTATGTATCCTATCAAATCTAAAAATCTGGTATTATGATCGATGTCACCGTCCTTATCCGGTTCATGCCGAGGTCAAGTAGCAAGCGAGTTCTCGCAGCGTCGTAACCAGGCCATAAAGTCCTAGCCACCAAGCAGGTATGCTCACCCTGCGTACCCTATCTGAAATTTATTTTCAAAATAAAAACGGAACGGGCGTTGTCATGTATTTAAACCGATCCTTTCTTTAAATTTTGTGAGCAACAAATACTTAAAGGTCATAAATTACGAATTAGAAATTTTGTAATCAAGACTTGAAAAACGGTACAACGAATGCAGTAGAATAAAATAAAAAAATGCTTCAGCGTAACCATAAATGGTTAACAAACGGATTGATTTTTGAAAAACAGTAAAAAATTGGTAATTATGGAGAACAATTTGGAAGAACTGTGAAACCAATCGATGAACGATCCTGGAGACGAAAACTTAAAGACACAAATGCGAAAATAACTGATTAATTAATTAAGGATACCTTTTTCTACCAAGTGGGGCTTCCAAAGAATAAAAAAATTAAATTGAAATAATTAAAAAAAAAACGTAATAAAAAATTCTGCATAGGCCAAGGCC
Source organism: Pollenia amentaria (assembly GCA_943735925.1). Taxonomy (NCBI): domain Eukaryota; kingdom Metazoa; phylum Arthropoda; class Insecta; order Diptera; family Polleniidae; genus Pollenia; species Pollenia amentaria. The sequence goes on from OX031007.1 coordinate 92,583,877, forward strand.
CTAATCATATAAAACGCAGCGCAACGCCAAGGACAACATTGAAAGCACAAGGTTAGGTTAGGTTAAGAAGGGTAATGCGCCCAAGGGCGCATATCCACTCGGAGACCAATGAGGTCCATTGTGAATCCCTTCAGTAAAGGAGAAAAGGAAAAAGAGAACTAAGGAAGAAGAGTAGAAAATTGACCTAAGACTTGGTACCGATTAGTAGATACGTAGGACAAATTCCCCCTATGGTCCCCCCAACAGAAACAGCTGTCCCATTTCCCTGACAAACCCCAGCAGATTGGTTGGAATACATCCAGCGATACACCCCAGTTCGTCGTGAAATCTAGCCCCTAGCCATTTCTGCCTGGGGCAGTGCATCCTAGGACAGTGGCATAGCACCGTCTCTAGCTCCTCGGCATCCCCGCACAACCTGCAGAAGTCCGGTATCGCAATGTCCCATTTACTTATAAAAGCCCTAACAGAACAATGCCCCGTCAGGAACCCTATAAGGGTCCTGTGACTACTCCTATCCAGTCCTAATAGAACCCTGGTTGCACCTGCGTCCAATCCGGGCCATAAGGCCCTCGACACCCTTCAATACGTTCTATCCCTCCAGGACCGGTTAACGGCATCACGGGATCTTTCCCGTATCACCCAATATTAGTGACATAAGGGGGGTTTTACCCCCCTGTCCCTTACCTCTAAGTCTAGATTCGAACCCCCTCTCGCGAGTTCGTCCGCCACCTCATTACCATCCACCTTGCAGTGTCCTGGTACCCAACACAGCCTTATTGTGAATGCCAAAATAAGCTCCCTACACCGTGCAACCAGACACGATCGCACCGTATAATTCGACAATGCTCTTAACACAGCCTGACTATCGCGTAGATTTTCACCATAGATCCCCCTACGATGTGACCCAGTATCACTTCCGTCGCCCTCCAGATCGCTAGGATCTTATCCTGGAAGACACTGCACCCATCCGGGAGTCTGAATGACCTTAACACGTCAGTGTCAGCAATATAAACACCAGCCCCAGTGCCAGTGTCCATCTTGGACCCGTCCGAATATACTGCCCACCCCTCAAACAGTCCGTTGGATCCACGCCAAACTTCCCTATCCGGGAACTCCACCGGTGGTGTTACACCGAAGTCCAAGGTCACACTCCTATGATCCGAGATTCCCCCCGGAATACTTTCCTGATCAAGCAGACCCACTTCGTATAGAATCCTTGTGTGGTCATCCCGCCTAGGTCTAATCAACGAAGACTCGTAGAGTCTAAGTAAGTTCCTTGCAGCCACACTCTTCACATAATGTTCAATGGGGGACAGATGTAGTAGGATGTCCAACGCCGCCTGTGGCGTGCTTTTCCTTGCACCAGTTATGCCAAGAGATGCACTCCTCTGGGCCTTGTTGAGCATCTTCCTATAGCTGTCCACTCTCAACGCATCCCACCAAACAGTGCATTCATAGGTAAGAATAGGCCTAACCACCGATGTGTAAATCCAGTTTACCATATCTGGTCTTAGTCCCTAATTCTTACCGACGGAGTTTCAGCATGTGTAGTAGGCATTGAGTCCTCTTTTCATCCTCTCCTGGGTGTTTCTTCTGCAAGACAGTTTACATTCGAGGAAGTTACCCAAGTACTTAGCACAGTCAGATAGTTAACTCGACGCCATCCAACACTGGCCCCTTAAAACCCTCTATCCTGTACCTTCTGGTAAAAAGAACCAGCTCAGTCTTCGCCCAACATCACCTGCATAATTTCACCAATCGTGGACAGAAACTTTCCCCTGACCAGTAGAACTATGTCATCCGCATAAAGAAATTCACATTGCGTTTTAAAATTTCAAACGCTCCATTGCTGGTGTCGTTGAAAATTTTAAAAAGGTACATGAATTTCTGTTGAAAGCAACAACAATATTACAAGATATTTATGACATTGTTTGTGCTTTCAATGTTATTCTTCGGCGTTGCGCTGCGTTATACATGATTAGGGCCTAAGTTACAATATATTATGAATCACACTGCAGAGACTATTAAAAACATTAAATGAAAGTAGCATTAAAAACCAAGACATTATGTCTTACATTAATTTCATAACGGGGATGCGATGGAAAGCCAGAGATTTTACTAACAACAAATTTATCGATTTACCAATATCTTCTGACGTGCGCTCCGCATAAAGGAAGTTAAGGAAAATCGTCCTCGCAGCAGCCTCTAGCTTCATCCCTGCCAGAAAGATCTCGGTCTTAAGACCAAATTTCCCGGCCAGCAGCGGTTTTCGCAGAAGAGCGTTACGAAATTCGTAGATCCAACCCGAGTGATCGCCGCATCAGCCAACTTAATAGGGACATCAGCAAGTTAAGTGAACGAATAAAAACTTGAGAACTGGTTATATCATTTAAAGACGTGCAACCTAAGCTCCGCAAAAACGTGACGATAGGGTCTAGGAATATACGCGTTTCTGGACATAGAAGATGACGATCAAGGATTGAGGCGATCAAGGATAACTTGGTGGAGCTGGGAGTTCAGGACTTTCTGGTGGAGTGGATAGTCTGCATGCTTGGCAGCAGGATTATCAACTCGAGCCTGGGGGATCAGTGTTAGATAGAAGGTTACCAGGGGAACACCACAGGGGAGGGGTTCTATCTCTTCTACTGTAGTTGCTTGCGGTCAACGGGATTCTCAGATCATTTGATTCCAAGGGTATGAAAGCCATCGTCTATGCGGTCTATACTGGTCAGGGGAAAGTTTCTGTCCACGATCGGTGAAATTATGCAGGTGATGTTGGGCGAACTCTCGGCTCGGGCGATGGATAGAGGGCTGGGGGTGAACCCTGCGAAGACTCAGCTGGTTCTTTTTACCGGAAGGTACAGGATAGCGGGTTTTAAGTGCTGGATGGCGTCGAGTTAACTCTATCTGACTGTGCTAAGTACTTGGGTAACTTCCTCGACTGTAAACTGTCTTGGAGGAGAAACACCCAGGAGAGGATGAAAAGAGGACTCAATTCCTACTACACATGCAGAAACTCCATCGGTAAGAATTGGCCAGATATGGTAGAATGGATTTACACATCGGTGGTAAGGTCATAGAAGTATGACCTTGGACTTCGGTGTAACACCACCGGTGGAGATCCCGGATAGGGAAGTTTGGCGTGGATTCAACGGACTTTTTTAAGGGTTGGGCAGTATATACGGCCGGGTCCAGGATGGACACTGGCACTGGGGCTGGTGTTTTTATTGCTGACAATGACGTGAAAAGGTCATTCAGACACCCGGATGAATGCAGTGTCTTCCAGGCTGAGATCCTAGCGATCTGGAAGGCGATGGAAGTGATACTGGGTCACATCGTAGGGGGATCTGTGGAGACAATCTACGTCGATAGTCAGGATGCGCTAAGAGCATTGTCAAATTATACGGTGCGATCATGCCTGGTTGCACGGTGTAGGAATGCTCTGAGGGAGCTCATGTTGGCATTCACAATAAGGCTGTGTTAGGTACCACGACACTGCAAGGTGGAAGGCAACAAGGTGGCGGACGAACTCGCGAGAGGGGGTTCGAATCAAGACTTAGTGGTAAGGGACACAGGGGTACAATCCCCCTTATGCCACTTCTATGGGGTGATACGGGAAAGATTCCGTGATGCCGGTAACCGGTCCTGGAGGGATAGAACGGATTGCAGGGTGTCGAGGGCCTTATGGCCCGGATTGGACGCAGGTGCAACCAGGGTTCTATTAGGATACCGGACTTCTGTAGGTTGTGCGGGGATGCTGAGGAGCTAGAGACGGTTGAGCATGTACTGTGCCACTGTCCTAGGATGAAGGGCCCTAGGCAGAAATGGCTAGGGGCTAGATTTCAGGACGAACTGTGGGTATCGCTGGATGTAATCAAACCGATTTACTGGGGTTTGCCAGGGAAGTGGGACGGCTATTTCTGTTGTGGGGACCATAGAGGTATCTATTTTCTACTTTGTTTCTTTACTTCTCTATTTCTCTTCTTTTCCTCTTTTCTCCTGTACTGAAGGGATTCACAATAGGCCTCATTGGTATCCGAGTGGATGTGTACCCTTGGCCTCATAGCCCTTCTTAACCTAACCTAAAGCTGTACAAAAAGTAACGATTAAGGCGCTATGGTAGGAGCTTAAATCGCATGAGTCCAAAATATCCAAAAAGGGCATAGGTATGCCATTATAGACAACAAAATCCAGTTGATCTGGGATTTTGGTAGGATCTGTTGGCCAGTATGTCGGGCTACCAGTTGAAAGTGGCAAATAGTGGTTTTTGGTCATGCATTTGTAGAACTGTTTTTCTTTTGGGTTCGCTAGCCGAGAGCCCCAACAAAACGATTTGAAATCGATTATGTTGTTTTCAGTATCTTTAAAAATGGATTTCTAATAAATTTACCACTTTTTTCTTTCAATATTCTTTTAAATTTAATATTAAAAATGTTAATTGAACTGTATTGTGAAGAACAGACATATTAGTGGATGTGTTTGTTCAATGTGTTGGGTAACTAATGTCAACTTTAACTTTTTTAATTCAGAAATGTATTTTAAAATCGCTCGAAATTCATCACACCTTTTAAGAACGATCGTTAAATAGAGTTTAAAAGATATGAATCAAATACAAATGTCCTAAACTTCTTGAATAAAATATTTTAAGACAAGTTGTTCTGAAAGTATGAAGTATATGGAAGGAAATATTTTTACGAACATTTAAAACCGGATCATTTTTAAAATTTGTGTCATTTTAATTTCACTCGAATGGGATTTTGATTTCCAAAACATGGCTTAATGTTGCTATTTAGATAATAAGGCGAGGAAGTTGTACAACACACTGTTTAGAGCTTAACCCTGCCCTTCCTATAGTTGTTTTGAACGATTCAACCTCAAAACAAGCTCACTGAATTGCACTTTACATCAATTTAAGATATCAAAGATTAGGTTTAGTTTTTGGCTAGTTCTTATTCCCCCGAATTTATGCTTTAATGCAATGGCACAAAACTTTGTGTTAGGCTGTTATTCTACAAAATATTGTTAAAAAATAAAAAATGAAATGGCAAGTTGCTTTATTAGGCAATTTTTTTTTTAAATTTTGTTTTTTTTTTTCTTTTTATCCTCTTACAACTACAGTTCGTGTTAGAAAAACCCAGCCTAGGGGAATGTAAGAAAGATAAATTCAATGTTGAAGCTTTGATACTGTTACAAGTAAGATCTGAGTGTTTTATATTCTTATTCACTTTATGGTCTTATTATTTGTATAATATTTTTAGCTGGTTATGACTGCATTGATTCAAGAATTGTAAAGCTTTTGCCAAAAAAAAAAGGAATTATCTATCTAGCCACTTTATTTAATTCTCTAATCAGATTAAATCACTTCCCTACACAATGGAAATGTGCAAAAATCATAATGATAGCAAAACCAAATAAAGCTTAAAACGAAGTTATATCCTCCAGACCTATTAGCTTGTTGCCAGTGTTTTCCAAAAAAATTTAAGGGCTTTTGCTTATAAGATTACTTCGTATATTAGAACACAACAACATAATACCGGATCACCAATTCAGATTCAGACATCAATATGGTACGCCTGAACAATGTCATCCTATTGTTGAAGAACTTACAAAAGCTTTGGAAAGTAAATTATGTATATTGTTTAGCTGTATTTTTGGATATTCAGTAGGCAATTGACAGAGTGTGACATGATGGACTTCTTTACAAACTAAAACAACTTCTTCCTTCACCGTTTTACTTGTTAATAAAATCATATCTTCAAAAGAGGTCCTTTTATGTAAACGTTATTGATGAAGATTCAAAAATCTGAATTCCACAGATAAGAGTTTTGGGTCCATTTCTGTATGCAATTGTTACCTCAGATATGCCCACTATCGATGGTGCGACCACGGCAACGTGAAGCATCAGCTATGGTACAAAGACAGCTTGATAAGATTGAAAATTGGTTACAGAAATGGAATATAAAAGTTAATGCAGAAAAATCATTTCATGTAACTTTCATATTGAGGAAAAATAGTTGCCAGGAAGTAAAGTTTAACGGAACTGTTATTCCGAAATCCAAGTCTAGATAGAACACTTACATCTAGATAGAACACTTACATGGAACGATCATGTGAAAGCGAAAAGAAAACTTTTTGATATTAAAACCAAGAAAATGTATTGGCTTTTAGGTCCTAAATCGGAGTTGAGCATACAGAATAGTTTAATTAGGCTTAAGTTCATTGAATTTAATTTGCATTAAATTATTTTTATGAAGAAAGGAATTTTTACAACATGGAAGATTAATTAAAATTGTTATTGATAATTTTCATTCTTGACTGAAAATACTAATTATTGTTAACAGCTAAGGCACGAGCTATGTTTACATTTGTCCTTCAAGTTGTGCTGAAAAAGGTCAACTAGAAAAAAAGAAAGACAAAAACAGGAAAAACAAAAAATGTACTTTGGACTTCAAGAAGAATTCTTGACAAAAGTACGAAAAAACAGAAGTAAGGAAAAACATGTGAGATCAATTAAAAATGGATAATCATTCAAAAAGCAAATTTCGATCTACCAAAGGTTAAAATACAATTTGGTTTAAGGATTGATGTTTGACTACTGACGTCAGCAGTCTTCGATGGCTGCGAGTGTAAGACGGCAAATCCCTTTGAGAAGACCTAGTGGTTGAGGTCGAAACATGTCAGGGTAACCAGCCGCCTGGGTTTGAATCACACGCCAGACAGCCTGGCTTCGAATCCCAGGTCAGTCAAGAATGAAAATTATCAATAACAATTTTAATTAATCTTCCATGTTGTAAAAATTCCTTTCTTCATAAAAATAATTTAATGCAAATTAAATTCAATGAACTTAAGCCTAATTAAAATATCTAAATTTGGATTAAAAACCATTAACAGTTCAATAAAATAACCACAATACTAATTATTGTTAACAGCTAAGGCACGAGCTATGTTTACATTTGTCCTTCAAGTTGTGCTGAAAAAGGTCAACTAGAAAAAAAGAAAGACAAAAACAGGAAAAACAAAAAATGTACTTTGGACTTCAAGAAGAATTCTTGACAAAAGTACGAAAAAACAGAAGTAAGGAAAAACATGTGAGATCAATTAAAAATGGATAATCATTCAAAAAGCAAATTTCGATCTACCAAAGGTTAAAATACAATTTGGTTTAAGGATTGATGTTTGACTACTGACGTCAGCAGTCTTCGATGGCTGCGAGTGTAAGACGGCAAATCCCTTTGAGAAGACCTAGTGGTTGAGGTCGAAACATGTCAGGGTAACCAGCCGCCTGGGTTTGAATCACACGCCAGACAGCCTGGCTTCGAATCCCAGGTCAGTCAAGAATGAAAATTATCAATAACAATTTTAATTAATCTTCCATGTTGTAAAAATTCCTTTCTTCATAAAAATAATTTAATGCAAATTAAATTCAATGAACTTAAGCCTAATTAAAATATCTTAAATTGGGATTAAAAACCATTAACAGTTCAATAAAATAACCACAATACTAATTATTGTTAACAGCTAAGGCACGAGCTATGTTTACATTTGTCCTTCAAGTTGTGCTGAAAAAGGTCAACTAGAAAAAAAGAAAGACAAAAACAGGAAAAACAAAAAATGTACTTTGGACTTCAAGAAGAATTCTTGACAAAAGTACGAAAAAACAGAAGTAAGGAAAAACATGTGAGATCAATTAAAAATGGATAATCATTCAAAAAGCAAATTTCGATCTACCAAAGGTTAAAATACAATTTGGTTTAAGGATTGATGTTTGACTACTGACGTCAGCAGTCTTCGATGGCTGCGAGTGTAAGACGGCAAATCCCTTTGAGAAGACCTAGTGGTTGAGGTCGAAACATGTCAGGGTAACCAGCCGCCTGGGTTCGAATCACACGCCAGACAGCCTGGCTTCGAATCCCAGGTCAGTCAAGAATGAAAATTATCAATAACAATTTTAATTAATCTTCCATGTTGTAAAAATTCCTTTCTTCATAAAAATAATTTAATGCAAATTAAATTCAATGAACTTAAGCCTAATTAAAATATCTAAATTTGGATTAAAAACCATTAACAGTTCAATAAAATAACCACAATACTAATTATTATCATACAGAATAGTCATTACGTACAAAACAATTCTAAAACCAGTATGGACGTACGGTGTTCAACTATGGGTAACTACTAGTAATTCCAACATTGAAATATTACAAAGGTATCCATCAAAAACATTGCGATTAATATCAAATGCTCCATAGTTTTTAAGCAACAGCTGTATTAACAACGATCTTGGAATCCCAATAGTAAAAGAAAAAAATAAATTTTTTTAGTGAAAGGTACTTGCAAAGGCTTAGTTATCATTCTAATATACTAGCGATTAACTTATTAGATGACATTAAGTATATTAGCACTAATGCAATATTGTATTATTTTTCTTTTTATTGAGAACAGTTGAACTCAATATAATAAGTTATATTTAATTGTTAATAATTTTTCTTAATATTTCTTGTAAAATAGATTCCGTTTATTTTTAATTTTTTTTATTGAACAACAATAAGTAATAAATTTTTTTTTTTTTTTGTATCTTTTTTAGCTAAGGAGATATGAGGTTATCGGGTTCGATTTGGCGAGAGCCCAGCGTCCGGTCCAAATGTACACTTTTTAGCTTCTGGAGTTTAGGATAAATGATGGTAAATCAGTCAATAACGTTACAATTTTATATTATATATGTATGTAGATATGTAGATGAAGAAAAATATTTTAAAGAAAGTAACAAAATTAGGTAGGTACGATTTTCACCCCTTTAAGGATCGAATTTCGAAAAAGTACCAAATTTGTATTTGTATTTTTTAGATGAGTTATGAATGTGATATAATTTTTATTTTTATGTTTATTGGCTTAAAAGATAGATGGCTTGACAAAAAGTTTCAAAATACAGGTTTTACCCGTTTACTCATTACTTCAAAATAGTGCTAGACACCTTTCCGCTTATTTTTTAATGAACAATAATAGGTATTACATTTTTTTGTATCTCTTTTAGTTTAGCAGATATGAGGTTAGCGAATTTCCCGTTTTTAACCGCATTTTTTTATTAAATAACAATAAGTATTAATTTTTTATCTTTTTTATCAAAAATTATTTTCGGGAATGAAATATATTATTAATTAATTCATTTATTAATGATGTGCTAATAATCCCAATTTTTTAATGAAAACACTGAAATTTATTGTTGTGGGAAAGCTAGTTTCTATGCGCATTTCGCTGGTTGCTTAGGCGAGCTCGTCAGGAAACTTTTTCCAAATACTTTAGAAAAGCTAAAAATATTATACAAGTAAGACCATAAAGTGAATAAGAATTTTAAAACACTCAGGTCTTAAATGTAACAATATCAAAGCTTCAACAAAGTCGCAACAATAAACCGTCAATTTTTTCTTTCTTACATTCCCCTACAATTGGCTGGTTTTTTTCCAACACGAATTGTAGTTGTAAGTGCAAATTTATTATCAAAAATTATTTTCGGGAATGAAATATATTATTAATTAATTCATTTATTAATGATGTGCTAATAATCCCAATTTTTTAATGAAAACACTGAAATTTATTGTTGTGGGAAAGCTAGTTTCTATGCGCATTTCACTGGTTGCTTAGGCCAGCTCGTCAGGAAACTTTTTCCAAATACTTTAGAAAAGCTAAAAATATTATACAAGTAAGACCATAAAGTGAATAAGAATTTTAAAACACTGCATGTGCCCGGCAAATAAAAAACTGAAATGGCAAGCTGCTTTATTTAAGCAACTTGTTTTTTTTTAATTTAGTTTTTTTCTTTCTATCCTCTTACAACTACAATTCGTGTTGGAAAAAAACCAGCCAATTGTAGGGGAATGTAAGAAAGAAAAAATTGACGGTTTATTGTTGCGACTTTGTTGAAGCTTTGATATTGTTACATTTAAGACCTGAGTGTTTTAAAATTCTTATTCACTTTATGGTCTTACTTGTATAATATTTTTAGCTTTTCTAAAGTATTTGGAAAAAGTTTCCTGACGAGCTGGCCTAAGCAACCAGCGAAATGCGCATAGAAACTAGCTTTCCCACAACAATAAATTTCAGTGTTTTCATTCAAAAATTGGGATTATTAGCACATCATTAATAAATGAATTAATTAATAATATATTTCATTCCCGAAAATAATTTTTGATAATAAATTTGCATGTGCCCGGCAAATAAAAAACTGAAATGGCAAGCTGCTTTATTTAAGCAACTTGTTTTTTTTAATTTAGTTTTTTTCTTTCTATCCTCTTACAACTACAATTCGTGTTGGAAAAAACCAGCCAATTGTAGGGGAATGTAAGAAAGAAAAAATTGACGGTTTATTGTTGCGACTTTGTTGAAGCTTTGATATTGTTACATTTAAGACCTGTAGTGGAATTCTGTAACTTTTAACAATAGCAAGAATTGTTTTCTTGTCGACTCATTTTGTCGTTTGCAGTAACGATTATGCGATTCTGTAACTTAATGTTAAAAATATTGTTACAATTTGGCACTATGTGGCACCTCTGTTAAAATAAACGAAAAAGAGCTAAAAGGAATCCAAAAAAAAAAACAAAATTGTGCGGTCAAATAGGAGGTAAGTTCAAAATTTTAAATTTATTAAAATAAATGTATAAAAATCGTAAATAATTTACTAATTAATTTATTTGTAGAATGGACTTTAACTCTGCCCCAAAAAGATGTCGTGCATCGGCCGAGCAACTGAACTATATGGCCGATTTCATGCTGGAGAATAAGGGGCTGGCTGGTGGAAAATTCCAGAAAATACACGGCAAATTGGAGTCTCAAAAAAAGTGGTCGCAATTAGCGGAAACGCTAAATAGTTTTGGCGGAGCTGTGAAGTCAGTTGACCAATGGCATACGGTAAGTTTACTTTGAAAAATATTTAGTAATGTGCACATAATTGATGCTTATACATATGTGAATACTTTTTTTTCATGAAAAGGTATGGAGAGACCTCAAATCGCAGCAGGCGTTGACTGGCAATAGGCCAATAACGCAAGAGCCCGCGACGGAGCTGGAAATGCGAGTCATTTCCTTAATTGGAAATGACTACATTGAAGGCAGTGAAGTTGTCGCTGAAAACGTACCTATAAGTGAAGTAAGTTAAATAAATTTGTTTTTAAACATAACAAAAATTAATTTTAACTTATTTTTGATTTAGGAATTGCAACTACGTATGGAAGAGGGAAGCGAAAGCATCTTTGATGACCTTCCAAGCACGTCAGGTATGCCTGACTCAGTCAGGACCCCTGTCAGTTTAAGAAATACGCCACAAAGAGGGAGAAAGAAAAAAACCAACGATGCAGAAGTGCAGGAAAAATTTTTGGAGATCGCTAAACAGCAAGCCGATTCTCTTAAGGTACTTTTTAAAACATGCCAAATTGTTTATAAAATAATAACATTTGTCATATTTGTAACAGATGCTAGCTGAAACAAACGCAGCTAATTCCGAGGCGACGAAGAAGATGGCAGAGGCTATTGCAGCCATGGCTACAGTCTTAAAGCATATGGCCGATGCTGCGAATAATTTAGCAAATGCCCTTAATAAGCTTTAATAATTTTTTTTTATTATTTTAATTTTTTTTTTTAGATTTTAAGTTTTGAAGTTCCTTATTTTTGTTTTTTATTTATCTCTTTTTTGTTTTATTAAATTAATATCTTTGTTTAGATTGTAAGTTTTGAAGTTCCTTATTTTTGTTTTTTATTTTTTTCTGTTTTCTGTTTTTTTTATTAAATTAATATCTTTGTTTAGATTGTAAGTTTTGAAGTTCCTTTTTTTTTTGTTTTTTATTCTTTTAATTCATTTATGAAAATCTTTATTTTTTTGTATTTTGTTAATGTACCTGAATTTATAATAATAAAAGACTGAATTACCATTTGAATTTTTGCAGTTATTATTGAAATAAAAAAATATTCAAAAGCCATTAGTAGATCGAATTCTTTAAACTTTGTTTTCTTTTTAATTGTTTTTATTTAACAACTACAAAATTGTTGTTGTTTATTTAACAACTCAGCTGATTGAAAACAATAACAATTGTTGATAAATAAGTTCGAGAATAGCAAAATCGCTTAATCAGTTGTTAAGTTTTTTAACAATGACAAGTGTTGTTAAAATAAGTTACAGAATTCCACTACTGAGTGTTTTAAAATTCTTATTCACTTTATGGTCTTACTTGTATAATATTTTTAGCTTTTCTAAAGTATTTGGAAAAAGTTTCCTGACGAGCTGGCCTAAGCAACCAGCGAAATGCGCATAGAAACTAGCTTTCCCACAACAATAAATTTCAGTGTTTTCATTCAAAAATTGGGATTATTAGCACATCATTAATAAATGAATTAATTAATAATATATTTCATTTCCGAAAATAATTTTTGATAATAAATTTGCATGTGCCCGGCAAATAAAAAACTGAAATGGCAAGCTGCTTTATTTAAGCAACTTGTTTTTTTTAATTTAGTTTTTTTCTTTCTATCCTCTTACAACTACAATTCGTGTTGGAAAAAAACCAGCCAATTGTAGGGGAATGTAAGAAAGAATAAATTGACGGTTTATTGTTGCGACTTTGTTGAAGCTTTGATATTGTTACATTTAAGACCTGAGTGTTTTAAAATTCTTATTCACTTTATGGTCTTACTTGTATAATATTTTTAGCTTTTCTAAAGTATTTGGAAAAAGTTTCCTGACGAGCTGGCCTAAGCAACCAGCGAAATGCGCATAGAAACTAGCTTTCCCACAACAATAAATTTCAGTGTTTTCATTCAAAAATTGGGATTATTAGCACATCATTAATAAATGAATATCTTTTTTAGTTTAGGATATATGAGGTAAGCGGGATCGATTTGGCGAGAGGCCAGAATCTGGTCCAAATGTCAACTTTTAAGCGTCAGGAGAAAAAATCTTTTGGAAAAAGTAACAAAATTTGCTACGATTTTCACCCTTTAAACGTTCGAATTTCGAAAAAGTACCAAATTTGCATTTTTTTAAAAAAGTTACATATGTTATATATATTTTTTATGTCCATGTGTATTAATTTAAAAGATAGATGGGGGACAAAAGTTCCAAAATACAGGTTTTACCCTTTTACTCCCTTAAAGGGCCGAATTTCAAAATAGTACCAGAAACCTTTTTGCTAAATGAACAACAATAAGTATTAAATTAAAAAAGTGCCACTTTGATTTGAAAAAAGTACCAGGTAAAGAACAAAAAGTACCAAAAACCGCCTCTTACCGATTCTTATTCACTCAACGCATTGCTTGTTTAAATTTATGTTTGTAGGTGCAATACTAACGAAAATTCAAAAATACCTGTTGAAAAACAATAAAGTACGAAAAGATACAAAAATATGACTCTTACAGATTCTCATTCACTTGGGAACTTGCATGTTTAATTTTATGTTTCTAGGTCCAATATTAACGGAATTTCAAAAAGTACTAGGTAAAGAACAAAAAAGTGCCAAAAGGCCGCTCTTGCAGATTCTCATTCACTCAGGGCATTGCATGCTTATTTCTATGTTTTTAGGTCCAATATTAACGAAAATTAAAACAAGTAACAGTTAAAGAACGAAAAAGTACCAAAAAGATGCCTCTTACAGCTTACAGGTTATCATTTACTTAGTTTTATGTTTCTAGGGCCAATACTAACGAATATAAAAAAGTAGCACTTTAAGAACGAAAAAAAATCCCTCTTACAGTTTCTCATTCACTCAGGACCTTGCATGTTTAATTTTATGTTTCCAGGTCAAATACTAGCGGCAATTCAAAATGTACCAGTTAAAGAACAAAAAGTACCAAAAAGTACCAAAAAGTTCGCTCATAGATTCTTATCCACTCAAGACTCAGTTTATGTTTTTTGGTCCAATATTACCGATAATTAAAAAAATACCAGTTGTATAACCAAAAAGCTAAAGAAATAAATTTTTTTTTTTTTTTCTTTCTCATTATTTATTTATTGAATCTTCATATATTAAATATGAACTAACAATAATTAATCAAATCTTATACTAATATTTTATTTTTGTCCTGCCAATGCTAGACGAAAATTTTTCTCTTTACGGTTTCTGTTCACATAGTAGATGTTTAGCGCTCTTCTTGTCTGATGAGTCCTGCTGTATCTCTTCTCCTTAATCTAGAGTGGCCGCTGTAATTTAAAATATTTCGAGCTAGTGGAAATGGGTGCGACTCAAGTCTTTTTAAATATTTTACTGCATACTTCGTAATAATAGTTTTTACTAACGGCACATTGAGATCCTTGTGAATATTTGAGTTTTTAACATACCAGGGAGCGGCTGTGATTATTCGAAGAAGTTTATTTTGTCGCCTTTGAATTTTTTCGATATTAGAAGCCGAGGCAGTGCCCCATAACTGAATACCGTAGCACCAAATTGGTTTTAAGATAGAGTTGTAAAGTAGAAGTTTACAATCGAGACTAAGAACAGAGTTTCTTCCAATAAGCCAATTAAGTTGAATTGCTTTTAGTTTCATTTGTGTTAGTTTTGCTTCTATATGGCATTTCCATGTTAAACGCCATGAATTCCGAGATATTTTACATGCGATTGTTGGGGCACTAATTGATTATTGATTTTAATAGGGGGACATGACTCCCGACGCAAGGTGAATGTTATATGTACGCATTTTTGCTCATTAACCTTTATCCTCCATTGTTTTAACCAGTTTTCCAGTTCAAATATATGATCCTGCAAGTAGCGAGAAGCTTCATGACAGTTTTCGTGCACGCTTAAAAAAGCTGTATCATCAGCAAATGTTGAAGTTAGGGTGTGGTTATTTGTTGGCATGTCTGAGGTATATATTAGGTATAACAGTGGGCCCATGATGCTTCCCTGAGGGACCCCAGCGTCAATTGGCTGAGGAGAACTTATAAAAGCACCTTCTTTAATAATAAACTTTCGACCGACTAAGTAGCTTTCTAACAGCTTGTGTGTGTTTACTGGTAAATTTAGCTTTAATTTATGTAATAAGCCTTCATGCCAGATGAAGAGGGCGGAACAATATTTTTTTTCTTCAAAGGTTTTTCTTATGGCGTTTACTATACGATGGGTTTGTTCAATTGTGCTATGTTCTCTTCTAAAGCCGAACTGATGGTTTGGAATACATCTATTTACATTTAAAATTGGGGTTAATTTTGACACTAACAGCTTCTCAAACAGATTTGATATATTAGACAATAAGCTTAAAGGTCTATATGACTCAACTTTTGTAGGATCCTTTCCTGATTTAGGTATCATGGTAACTAATGATACTTTCCATTCCTGAGGGTAGTATTCAAGGCGTAAAATAGCATTAAAAATAAAGAGAATAATTTTCTTTGCTATGCTGGGTAGCTCCAAAAGCATTTTGTTACTGATCTTATCAAAACCAGGGGCTTTCTTCGGGTTTAAATCATGAATAGCCTTTTCGATTTCTCTTATCTCAAATCTTAGTGGAACAGCTGCTCTAACAGCAACAGGTGGTAACTCGACCGCCATATCGAGAGATGTGTGAGCGGTAAATACGGTTTTCAAATGATTAACAAAAAGATTTCCTTTTTCTATATCATTTCTTGCCCAACTTCCGTTTAAGTTTCTTAATGGTGGTTTAGTGATAACTGGTCTTTTAAGATTTCTAGCTGCACGCCATAATGAGTAGTCTGATTGTGGAGTTGCATCAAGTTCCTTAAGATATTTTTCAAAAGATGCAGTTTTTTGGGACTGCAGTAACTTTCTTAGCCTTTTTGTGCACTCTTTTAATAAAGTCTTAAGTTGGGGGGATCTGTGCAATTGCCACTCTCTTCGAACTCTCCTTTTTTCAGTCAATAGACGCTCGACATCTACAGAATATATGATATTGTTTTTGGTTTTTTTGAGGGTTGTGCTGGAATGTTGAACAGCTAGTTTGAGATAACTGTCAAAATTAACAATAGCAAGATCCACGCTCTCCGGTGTGCTAAGCGGAATATTTTCTGTGCAATGGGCACTAAGATATTTTTTATATTTTAACCAATTTATTTGTGAGGGTGATTTCGATAAGTACCCAGACGGCGATACGATTCTATTTGGAATCATTATAGTAACAATTGTAGGTGTGTGGTCGGAAGATAATTCTAAGGAAGCCTCAACATAAATCGTTTCTGCGGGGATGTTTTTAACCACTCCAAAATCTATGACATCTGGAACTTTTTGCTGATCAGTAGGCCAATATGTCGGTTCACCGCTCGCGACCACATTTAGATCCATTTTACGAATTGTGTTAAACAACACACGACCCTTAGGCGTAATAAGTCGTGACCCCCAGAAAGTATGTTTAGCGGTATAATCGCCAGCAGCCAGGAAGCAGGGTCCTAATGATTTGAAGTATTTATTATATTGGCTTTCTGATATTGAAAATCTAGGTGGTGAATACATTGATGAAATAACTAGGTTTCGATTTAATTCCTCAACGCAAATGCTCGTTGCTTGGAGATAATCTTCACGATGATCGCACATTAAGTAGTGTTTTACTCGGTTTTTTATCAAAATGGCAGAACCTCCACAAGCTCTACCTCGAGGGTCCTTGGTATCATATAATATATAACCATTGACTTTAAACGTGTTTCTTGAGGTCAGATGAGTTTCAGAAACCATCATAACATCGATTTGTTTATTTTTAAGGAAGTATTCTAGTTCATTTTTATGTTGGCGGATGCCATTTGCGTTCCAAAAGCAAATTTTTAGACAGTTCATGGCTTATTTAGTACAGCTTGCAATAACATCGATTGCATTCTTAACATTTCTTGCATCATGTTACCCATTGTGTTGGTAAAATTGTTAACGGTTTGCACTAATGTTTCCATGGTTTTTTCTAGCCGAGTTAAATTAGAAATGGGAATTTCGTCATTATTTGGGAAATCACCTTGCAATGGCATATGATTAGATTTTAAGACATTAGCGTACGATTAGCGTTTTCTTGATAAGTTGCCTGCGTTTGAGGGGGATTAAGTTTCTGTCCAACAAAACGCTTGACAATCGAATATACCGGACATCCTCTATAGTTGGCAGTGTGATTACCACCACAGTTGCTACATTTTTTTACATTAGGGTCATTTTTTGACTTATCACACTGGACGGTACCATGTAGTTCTCCACATACGACGCAAACAGGGGGTAAATGGCAGTATGCCCTAGTATGACCAAATTCTTGGCAGTTTAAACACTGAACGGGCCCATTTCTTTTGTGCGGCTCCTCTATCGTGATTTTTCTGTACAGGATGTATTTTAAACTGTAAATGGGATACGTTTAATTTTTTTTTAGCTTAACATCGCCGGGCTCTAACTCCACCCGAAATAGTGGTTGGGGATTTTTTCCCTATTTTTAATATTTGTAACATTTTTAATTTTGAAACCCATTTCTTCTAAAAATGTTTTTATTTCGTCTGGGTCCACGCATGAGTCAATGCCCTTTATCACAACCTGCAGACCTTTGCTGCTTTTCAGCTGTTAAGTATAGAAGATTTTTTTAAGTGCTTCAAACTTATTAATTAATTTACGAAAATCATTCTCATTATTAATCTGTATTTTTGTTTCGTTAATATTACCACGCTTGATTACAGCTACGTAAAACGAATTTTCACCTATCACCGATATTAAACTTTTTATTAGCTCACTTGAGTTTTGCTCTCTCAGATATGTCGGGGGTGGCTTCGACGATTTTATGACGTTGGGTGTTTCAGAAGATTCATCCTCCAGAATTGCAAAACGATTTTGCGAGTTTATTCTATCAAAAGATGGAACTTTCGAGGCAGAGGCAACAGCTGAAGAGGCAGGGCTGCGACCACGTTTAAGTACTGTTATATACCTATCCATACCAACTTGCACTTGTGGTTTTTGACAACTTTTTTCTTGTTTGTTTGCCATTGCGTCTATGTTTGGGATTATGGTATCAGTGGTAACGCTTGTATTGTTTTCTGTTGTTGTGTTTATTTCCACATTGCTTTCACTAGCATGAATATCATTTACTTTTGTTGTTGTTTCATTGTTATTACTCATATAGAGTTGTTTTTGTTTTTTTCACCGTTTTTTTTTATTTTTTTTGTTGACTGTGCTCTTTTTATTATGTATAATGTTGTTACACCGAGATAATAAAAGAAAAAAGAATAAATATTTTTTGCACAGATTATTTGCAAGTATGTATGTGCGTACATACATACATATGTAGGTATATTTTTTTTTACTTGTATTTTTTTTTTCTTAATTTTTTTTTATAGTTATTCTATTGTTCACTTTTATATTGAGCGTCCAAATTCGCTTGTTAAACTGATATTATTAACTAATTTATGTTAAAAAAAAAAAAAAAAAAAAAAGAACCGTATGCGGAGTTAAAAGAAACACGTCTTTTCTCATCGAGCACGACCGACTGAGAACATAAATTAAATTTCCTTTTTGGTACTTTTTTTCTCCCCATTCAAGCATTCAAAATTTCAATATTGTAGTGGAGCCCATTTTATACGTATGTCTATGTCAATGAATGTTAAAAAGTTTTGTAAAAAAGGACTAAAAATAGTTACGGTTTTCACCCCTTAAACGTCCGAATTTCGAAAAAGTATCAAATGGCGCCGGTAACAAGACCATATACGATCGTATAACAACAAAATAGTGAAAAATTATATTTACAATTCAATATTTATGTTATGACAAATACCATAATTTCAAATAGAGAAAGTAAAGAAAAGACAAAGTTAATAAAGGAATAAACTCCAAACATGTACAAAATAAACTTGTGATGAAATCCGGACAAGACATCCTGAATGGTGTATTGTTGTAGACTTATCATGATCTTCGTGACGTTATAGGTAGTCGCACAATCGAGTACTTGTCCCAGCGATTGTTCTAGACTGGGCCAAATGTTAGCAAATGAGGCGGATCAGTTTTTTTATAGAAGTTTTCGAGTTAAATATACTTTTACCTACCCTCAGGCGGGCTAACATTATACATTTAGACCTGGTTAAATTGCCGTTGTATCCACGCCTCTGTATATCTCGGCTTGCTCTAAACTGGTTTGTTATGGCTTTTGGGAAACAGGGAGATTCTGTTATATGGGGTTACTTCAGTGCGCTTTTAGCACCATAATCAGCTTTTTCATTGCCTGGAATTCCATTGTGCTAGGAAATCCATAGTAATAGAATTTGGTGAGTGGCATTCTCCAACTGTTATATTTCATCTTATATACCGTTCTGATTTTTCATTATAGGCTATCTGTACAAATTAACGTTTTCCACAATGATGGGTGGTGAGATCAAAGGCTGTTTTTATGGCTGCAATCTCTGCCGTGAAAATGCCCCTATGATCTGGTAATCGAGACTTTTAATTGTTTCAAGTTGTGTAGTAGATAATTGTCTAACTATGGCATAAGATGTTATACTAATGTAAAAGGATCCATCTGAAAAAGATGATATTTTTTGAGAGAACATTCTTTTGAAGCAAATTGGATCAGTATCGTTTTTGATGAAACGACTCAAACATCATATGCCTGAACAATATCATTAGAAGACCCGGGTGGTATTGGCTTTTGTGGTAACAAAACGTTTAAGTTTATCGAAATAGAGATAACGTTATCAGTGGCAGATTCATGCAATGTTAAGTTTTTTCCAAAAAGATGTGTGTAAGCCATCAGATCGCCCTGGTTTTTTCAGTTCTCAATTTATCGAGCGGTATTGTACGAAGTATTAATTTGTCTATATTTTTCTTTGAAGTCCAACCGTAAATGGTTATACCATGCAAGATTATACTAATTGTTAGAGAACGACCGATGTTAAGGGTTGTTTTTATATGTAGACCTTTATTCCTTGAACAAATGAGCCTTAGCAGGTTGTTAATTTTTCTCAGTTTATAAGTTAACTGTTTGACAAGAAAGAAGATTTTTCGTGAAGAGCTAACCCAAGATTCGTATTTGATCCAAAAGTTGAACATCAACGTCCCTAATTAAAATTGTATTGTCCGCACAGTCCCTTTTTCTACAAACGTGGTCATTCCATGACCTTTTTAAAAATCTTGTGCATAGCCAGCATAATTTTTCTAACGCAGAAGAGTGTATCGATTAAAAACTACGTCAGGGGAGAGGCTGGTAGACTTATTCAACACTTGAAAGTGACGGACGCTAATTATGAAGCAGCATGGAATATCTTGAATTCAAGATATGAAAACAAGCGATTACTATTTACAACACAAGTAGATAAGATCCTTGATTATCCAATGGTAAATACTGAGTCCGCTTTTAGTGTTAAACAATTGTTGGTGTTTTATTCTGTACTTCAGTTTATTGAATCATATAAAAATCTTAATATACATGATACTTTAACCTAAGTTATAAAACATGGTTGTTAATATACAGTTTTTCTGTCCATCCATTTCGAGGTTCCCTACTTTAAAAAAAAAAAAAAAAAAAAAACAGAAAATTCAAATTTAATGGGGAATGTTTATTATCATTTGAAAGAACGTTCTTTGGCATTTATTTTTTGAAGATTATGTCTATCAAATGTTGGCCGTTGCTACGTCGCAGATGGTCCATCCGTTGAGTCCAATTTTCGATGACTCGTTCGAGCATTTCGACTGGTAACTGGCGAATGACACGCGTGATGTTTTCCTCCAAGGCCTGAATCGAAGCGAGTTTGTCCGCAAAAACTTTAGACTTTACATATCCCCACAAGAAAAAGTCTAACGGTGTGATACCACACGATCTTGGTGGCCAATCGACCGGCCCAAAAAGTGAAATTATGTGCTCACCGAAGTGTTCTCTCAATAAATCCATTGATTTGATGCGATGCGTGGGAAGTGGCGCCGTCTTGCTGAAACCAAATGTCGCCGAGAACACGAGCTTCAATTTCAGGCATTAAATAGTCGGTTATCATGACACGATAACGATCGCCATTGACGGTTACGTTCGCACCGGCATCATTTTTAAAGAAATATGGACCGATGATTCCACCGGCACACAAGCCACACCAAACCGTTGTTTTTTCTGGATGAAGTGGCAGTTCTTGAATCTCTTTAGGTTGCTCTTCGTTCCAAATTCGACAATTTTGTTTGTTTACATACCCATTGAGCCAGAAATGGGCCTCATCGCTGAACAAAATTTGCCTCGAAAACGTTGAATCTTCTTGGAACTTTTCAAGAGCCCATAGAGCGAAGCGATGTCGCTTGGGAAGGTCGAGAGGCTTCAGTTGTTGCACAAGCTGTATTTTGTACGCTTTCAATTTAAGATCTCGACGTAAAATGCGCCAAGTCGTTCTATACGTCAGTTCGAGTTGATGCGAACAGCGCCGAATCGACTCTCCACGGTCTTCGTGTACACTCTCAGCTACGGCCGCTATATTTTCCTCACAGCGTGCTGGTCGTAGTCTATTCGGTCGAATATTTTCCAATAATGAATGCTGGGACTCAAAATGGGTGATGGTGTTGCGAATAGTATGCTCAGTAGGCCGATTATGTTGACCATAAGTTGAGCGAAATGCACGAAACACATTCCTCACAGAACGTGAATTTTCGTAATAAAGTTGAACGATTTGTAAACGTTGTTCAGGCGTAAGTTTTTCCATTATGAAATGCCAAACAATACTAAACAAAAATAACATGACAGCATGGCACGACTCATACGTTATCTGTCAAAAAAAGGTTATTGAAAAAAGTATCCCTACTTGAATCACCCATTATTATAAAGAGTGTTGTTTTGTAATAGTAATGTAGTTAATGTTAATAAAAATGATATTTAAAACTATTAATTCATAATAATAACAGTTGTATACAACAAATGAATGTGTTAAAGCATTAAAAGGACATACAAACACTAGAAGATGTATAGCTTTTGAAACAGCAGTTTCAAGCTCTAAAATCATTTAGAAGCAAAAAACACAACAGCTTTAAATCAAATCAAAAGCAGTCAAATAAATTTCCGTATCATAAAAGTATTGTGAATTTTTTAAACTAACAAATCATGAGCTGATAAATTGCAAAAAGTTTAAAGCATTAACAATCATGGAAAAAAAAGCTTTATAAGAAAAAATATATTATGTTACATGTGTTTGAGCCATAAATTAGATAAAAAAAATATGCAAGTAATACAGAAAACTTAGAAATGTGGTGAATATAATCACACTCTTCTTCATGTTGAAGAGTTTAAGAAAGAAACGAAAAGTCCATATTCAAGTACAAATATGGTGAATGAACAAGAAGAAAATACAACAGTGTTGTTAGCAACCGCTCAAATAAGATTAAAACCATTATATGATAATTTTATAACGTTAAGGGCGCTAATAGATCAAGGATCGTAGAAAAAACTATTTCTGAAGAAGCAGCACAAGTCTTACAACTACCAAGATTAAAATAAAAAGCTCAACTACATAGTTTTGGAGATGAAACTGTTGGTAAATCAAAATCAAAATCAAAATCAAAATCAAAATCAAAAGTATATTTAGAGATGCGACCCAGGTTTCTTAGCAATGAAAAACGTATGATTGAAGCACTAGTCCTCAACAAATTATCGGCAGCGATTGCCGAATAAGACATTTAAAAACAATAATGATGACTGGAAACAAGCAGACATTTTTTTATTTCTCTTTGAACCATCCTTCATGCCCAAAATACAATGAACAAAAATTTATTTAGTTGAGATTTATTGGCAAAACTGTTGTAAAAATTAACTTTTAAGTTTACCGCAACACTAATAAATAATATTTAAGTAAAAAAAATAACATAATAAAATAAAACATATTACTAAATACATTTTTTTGCACAAAATAAAACGTTTGTTATACTAATGCTTTAAACGTGGTTTGTGTTTTGTAATTTTTGTTTTGATCATGCAATTTGTGTTGATTGTAGCGGCCTGTTTTTACACATTGTCACTTCACTACCGAAACACGCTTTTTGTCTCTTTCTTAGAAAGCTGCCTTCGCAACTGATTTGGCTCTTTTTCACACGTCACTTCTTACATATCTGTGTGTAATCTGTGCTTAGACTTCAAAAAGATCTCTTTTTGATTATAATAATATGGAGGTTGTGGATATATGTAATGATAGGAGATATAGAAAAAATGTATAGACAGATAAAGATAGCAAAAAAATATCAAGAATACCAAATAATTCTATGGCGTGAAAATAGAAATAAACCAATAAAGAAATTTCAATTAACAACTGTTACATATGGATTGGCTTGTGCACCTTTTTTAGCAACAATGGCCCTACAAGACATAGCAGACAAATGTGAAAATATAAAAGTTAGAGAAATTAAAGAAATATGTATTTCATTTGCGTAAATGGCTGTCATACTGTGAAGATATAATAGATCATGATGAAGTTTCTAAAAAAAAATCAAGTGATACAGAGTAAGGAGATACAATAAAAACCTTGGGTTTACACTGGAACCCTATTAAAGATGAGTTTTTATTTAAAATGAATCATGATAAAACAAAATTTATTACAAATTGAAAACCTTTATCAAAGATGGCAAGAATATTTAATCCAATGGTATGGCTAACTCCAATAACTCTAAGAATCAAGTTATTTGTACAAAAGTTATGTGCACTAAATAAAGACTGGGCTGAGTTATCAACTCAAGTATTGGCCCAGAAATGGATTGAATTGGAAGAAAATCTTTCTTAAGCTGAAGAAATAAAAATTCCAAGATGGATTAATATAGACAATAGCGATGCTTCAGGAAAAGCTTTGGCATGTGTTATATATTGTTACGTTTTTACTTAATAAAACGCGTTAAGGTTTATTCCCTTTATAATAAACCTTTGAGTTCTTTTAATTGCAAATCAAAATTGATACACACACGAATTCAACTTAACAAACTTTATTGAAAATATTGTTCACAAAACTTAACCACTATTGTAAGTAACGATCTGAACCGTTTAATGTCTCCAATCAAACTAAACTAAACTCATGAGTTAGCCTGTATTTATAGTTCAAAACTATTCCTAGTTGATTCAAGAACCGTCTAGTATTTTCCAGAATGTTGTGTTCGAATAATTTTAAAATAACTTATACATCTAAATCTAAAGTCTACAATTACAATTGCTAGAAAATTTAGTACAGTGGCGTCCATAAAAATAGTTACTAATATGACATAAAACTATAATTTACAAGATAACTTATAACTAAAACCATAAATAACACTATGCTAGTTGAAAAAACAGACAAGCCGGGCACATAGCGTTTTAACATAATTCGGATACGCTGAATCCAGTGGTGCCCGCGGTTTTTTAAGATTGGCTCTGGTTTTCGAGATATACCGTTATTTCGAAAATGGAGGAGGTTGCACAACATATGTTCGCGTAACTCAAAAACGCTTTAGCTTATTGAAATAACTTAAAAAACCAAAATTCCGCAATAAAATTTCCTTTAAAAAGTAAAACTTCTTTCTAATATCGTTTTAGAAACATAATTTTTTTTTGAAAAAAAAAAATAATTTTTTTTTGAAAAAAAAAATAATTTTTTTAAAATTTCGAAATTTTTGTTTTTTAAAAATTCATAAAAAATTGGAAAATGCAGCTATGCTTCTAATTTTTTGCAGACGTATAAAATTCCAAACAAAACAAGCCATAAATGATTAAAATCGGTTTGCAACTTTTGATTTTATTCACAAAAGTCGACAAATTTTAATTAATTTAAGAATTTCATAAAACGCAATATTTGTATGGGAGCCCCCCTAAGAAGTGAAGATAAGGGGCAAGTATGTCTCGAGAAAATGTTAAGGACAAAAAATTAATTGAGGTCGGTCTTACATTATATACCACTAGGGGCGACTTCTGGGAATTTATGGGACTTTTTCTTCAATATATTTCTAGTCTGTTTGCAACTTTTGATTTTATTCACAAAAGTCGACAAATTTTAATTAATTTAAGAATTTCATAAAACGCAATATTTGTATGGGAGCCCCCCTAAGAAGTCTAGATATGGAGCAAGTATGTCTCGAGAAAATGTTAAGGACAAAAAATTAATTGCGGTCGGTCATACATTATATACCACTAGGGGCGACTTCTGGGAATTTATGGGACTTTTTCTTCAATATATTTCTAGTCTGCATTGAACATTTTGTATGGAAGCCCCCTTAAGGAATGGAGATAGCGGGGGGGTATGTTAGAAATAAATAATTGCGATGAAAAATAAAGTGGGGTTTGTCATGCATTTGACCCATCTATGGGCATTATAGGCGTGGCAGGGGCCTAATTAAGGAATTTCATTAAACGGCCATATTTTTATGGGGAAAAAGTCTTACTTTTCTTAAATGAAAAAAAAAAATTTCTTCTTTTCTGAAAAAATCAAAAGTTGTAGACAGACTGTAATCACTTATAGCTTATTTTGTTTGAACCACCACCTGGATAACTATCGCTTTAAGGCCAGCATGACCAAGGGTTATCCATCCCATATCCCATCCTCATTACCTATAATCCTACCTACTCCCCCTTTGAATCCCTACATCCCCCACTTTTAAGGTCAAGGTGGTTGATAGCAGTGCCGAGGACCTGAATGGCTAGTTAGTGGTAAAAGAAACTGGTCGTGAACAGCTTCCCTCTGACGCCGATGGCAAGGGTCAGTTGTAATTCTAGCCTAGTCCGCGCAAGCCGTCACTGCGCGAGATGGTCCTTTTGTATACGTGCATCCTCGTGGGACCAAAAACTGGAAAAAATAATTAAAAAAAGAAATGAAGGAGTTGGCGCAGGGAATGTCTCTGTCAGCTTAGCAGGTTCGGGGTCAGATTCGGACTCCGACTTGCTGGGTATTCACAGAGATATTCTGCTGCAAGAGTCAGTTACTGACAGAACTGACAGTCATGACAGAGACGGACAGGATAGACTCGCCAATCGACTCTCCGTCTCGTACAGGGGCATCGGAAAGACTCGGTGACCTAACTCTGGGCTCTGATGATGAGCACGAAATAACACTGATTTCGGATGAGGGCCATAGGGTTGGGCCATCGACTTCCGGAGTCACACTCGGGATGGAGAGAGGATTGGCGAGTGTATCAAAACTCGTTGTTCGGCAAGATGCGACAGAACAGGTCACGTCAGATAGCCGAACGAGCTTCGAAAAAGCCAAGAGTGGTGTGAGTGCCTCCTTAGCCTTTCTGGAAAAGATAGCTAAGAAAGACTCCTCACTGCACGATGGGCGGGATAGGCATCTGCTGAGGAAGCACCGAAAGAACGTTGCTAGATTCGAACGAATCCACGGCTCTGTCGGTGCCATCCTAGGGCTTCCCTATCCTGCGGGATACACAGCAAGGGCTGCTGGGGATACAAATGTTGTCAGTAAAGACAGCAAATCCCCAGCACCCCCTGTTGATGAATCCTCGAATAAAACAGAGGACAAGAAAAAGGAGGGTAAAAGTTCAACACCTGGTCCTCTTAATCGTGACAGTATGGTCACAGTTAAGGGAGCTAGGCCTGAGAACGATTTACCCACTACTAGTCGCGCGATGAGGGCTGGAAATGTCTTGGTAATTTCCGATAGTCACTCATCGGTATACTTGCCATACGAGGCTACCGATCCACCTGGTGAAAAAGTGCGAGAGTTGGTGGAGTACTCGGGCAGAAGTGGGTCGAGACTGGTACTAGGGTGTGACGCCAATGCACATCATACCCAATGGGGAAGTGCCGACATCAACAAAAGAGGTGAGTCTATGTTTGATTTTATTATTGCCAGCAATCTTTATATCTGTAACAGGGGGAATACACCTACGTTCAGAACTAGGGATAGGGAGGCAGTGATAGACATGACATTGACGAACTGTAGGGAATTAGTGGAGGATTGGAGGGTGGACCTGGGTTTTTCCTTCTCCGACCATAGTCGCCTGTCCTTTAATCTAATGTTTGAGAGGTCGAAAAGGTGTCCGTATAGGAATCCGAGAAGGACGGATTGGGATTACTTTTCGAGATTGGTGCAAAGTAACCTTAGAGTTACACACGACTGGAGGTCGAATTCGACCGGTGTAGATCAACTGGTGAGCACCTTCACGGAGGTACTGACCAGTAGTTATGAGCGATCCTGTCCTTTGAACTTTCCGGGCAAGCGCACACAACCAAGATGGTGGACAAACGAGTTGAGGACTCAAAGGTCCACTGTCAGAAGGTTGTTCAATAGAGCGAAGTATACGCGTAGGGAAGAAGATTGGAGTAACTTCAGATTGAGTTACAATAGATATAAGGGAGACATTAGGAGAGCGAAAAGGGACTCGTGGGTCAAGTTTAGCGAGTCAGTGGAATCTGTAAATGAGATGTCCAGGTTCAGGAGAATTTTATCCAAGGACCCTGTAGTCCCGGGATTTATTCAGAGACCGGACAACTCATGGACGGTGGTGAGGAGAGAGAGACGGTGGGAGACAGGATCACCTTGGATAAAGTAACATGGGCGGTTAATACCTTTGGGTCTTACAAATCGGCAGGACCAAACGGTATCTTTCCGGCGATGTTACAGAATATCGGGAGATCATTACTCCTGCTGTTGGTGGCCCTGTTTAGGGTCTGTGTGCTGAACGGGCACATTCCTAAAGGGTGGAGAGGTCAGGGTGGTTTTCATACCCAAGGCGGGAAGAACCGGTCACTCTAAACCCAAGGATTTTAGACCAATCAGCTTATCGTCTTTTCTTTTGAAGACGTTGGAAAGACTGATTGATCTACATCTGAGGACGAAGATTGACGCCGGCATCATCAGCGGCGCTCAACAAGCCTATCTTAAGGGTAGATCTGTTGAGAGTGCGCTTCATGATGTGCTGGGTTATGTAGAGCGGGGATTGCGAAACAAGGAATACACATTGGCGGCATTCCTGGATATAGAGGGCGCCTTTAACAATTTGAAGATAGAGGCTATTAGGCAGGCATTGGTGAATCTAGGCGTTCCACTGTTCCTGGTCGAATGGATAACTCTGATGCTCAGCAGCAGTTATTCACTCGGACTGGGGAAACGAGCGCTTAAAGAAACTGGTGACTAGGGGAACCCCACAGGGGGAGTTCTGTCTCCCTTATTATGGCTCTTAGCTGTCAATGTCGTTCTGGGACTTTTTGACAGAATGGTTTGGAAAGTTGTGGCCTACGCGGATGATGTAGTGATATTGGTATCGGGCAAGTTTCTGCCGACAATAAGCGAAGTCATGCAAGGGGTGCTGGGCGAACTGTCAGCATGGGCGAGTGATAAGGGATTGGGAGTTAATCCGGAGAAGACCGAGTTGGTTCTTTTTACCAGGAGGTACAGGGTAGAGAATTTTAGGCTGCCGATACTAGGAGGAGTAGAGCTTAGACTATCTGATAGCGCTAAGTATCTAGGAGTTTTTCTGGACAGCAAGCTGTCGTGGGGAAGGAATACTCAGGAGAGACTTAAGAGAGGCGTCAATGCCTACTATGCTTGCAGATCATCGATAGGTAGGAGCTGGGGACTCCGGCCGTCAGTAGTGGGATGGCTGTACACTTCGGTGGTTAGACCCATTCTTACGTATGGATGCTGTTTGGTGGGAGTCATTGAAAGTGGCTAGTCGAAGGAACCTTCTGTCTAAGGCTCAGAGGTGTGCTTCAATCGGCATGAAGGTGCCATGAGAATTACTCCTCAAGCTGCACTGGATGTCATTCTACATCTTCTGCCCATTGAGCAGTATGTTATGGGAATGGCAGCCAGAAGCATTCTTAGACTGAGGGAACTAGGATTAATTAAGAATTTCACGCAGGGTCACTCACGGATCTTGCGTGAGATCGAAGCTGGTGGTTACTGCCTGGGATCACCCGGCTCCACGGATTTCGTGGGCACCAGGGTGGATTTCGGACGGTTGCCGGAGGTGGTAACGCCTTCTAGGGAGAGTTGGTCAGGTAGGAGCAGATTATTTAGTGGATTTGCTATTTTCACTGACGGCTCGAAGATGAGAAGCACGGGTGCGGGGGTCTACATTGAGGATCTGGACATCAGAATGTCATATAGGCTTCCTGTCGACTGCAGTGTTTTTCAGGCGGAGGTTCTGGGGGTCTTGAGGACCGTGGAACTGATAAGGGACAACATTGATAGGGGCTCGGAGGTCACTATATACGTCGACAGCCAGGCGGCCCTTATGACCGTAAGGGGCTGTTACGTGAACTCCAAGCTAGTTGACGGTTGCAGGAGGGCTCTGGAGGGAGCCTTAGGAGAGTATATGTTGAGATTGTGCTGGGTGCAGGGTCACTGCAATATAAACGGCAACGAGATTGCTGATGAGTTGGCCAGACAGGGCTCAGAGATGGAGGATCCTAATCATATGGAGGCGGTTAGGCTTCCAATAGGCTTCTTCTTTGGAAAGATTAGGGAATGGATTCTGGACGCGACCAATAGGGCCTGGGGGAACCGAACGGACTGCCGGGTATCACGGACGCTGTGGCCGGTGCTTAGGAAGTCCGACTCGGAGTTGTTGCTGGGCAGAAGTAGGGTCTGCGTGAGGGCCATAATAGGAATCATCACGGGTTATTGCATGATAGGCAGGATGGCGATGAGGTTGGGATCCGACGTGTCGGATATGTGCGGGTTGTGTGAGGACCCGGAGGAGTTGGAGACGGTTGAACACATTTTGTGCCGCTGTCCCAGGTTACAGTGCAGCAGGCTGAGGTGGCTGGGCAGCAGATTCCTAGGCGAATTAGGGGACGTCCCGGGCTGTGGGCTCGAGAGTCTAATAGGATTCGTAATGGGGATGGCCAGGCTGCGCAGCATGAGACTGGGAGCTAACCGCACATAGGGCGGATTGGTGTTGTGTAGAGTGAGGTTTTTCTTTCGGGTTTGGTCAGATCTTCCTTTTCTTATCTATAAATATCTTTTCTAATGCTTTTGCTGTTTCTCTTTACCTTCCTTTTCAGCTATTTCTCTCTAAACAAGGCATCACAATGGACCATATTGGTCTCTGGGTGAGGGTGTGAAGGAGACTTCACACCAGCCTTTCTACCTACCTACCTATTTTGTTTGAAACTTTGTTTTTTATGCGCGTAGAACCCTAGCCTTAAATTTTGCACCTGCAGGGCCTGAGATACCCCTAGATGGGCCAAATGTATGTCCAGCGCAACTTTATTTTCCATTCCCATCATTTGTTTCTAAGGCCTAGGATTCACTCCTAGGAGGATAAAATTTATGACCGACCTCCAATGTTTATTGTTCTTAACATTTTCTTAAAACATAGTTGCCATATATCTCCCGCCCTTAGGAGGGCTCCCATACAAATATGGCCGTTTAATGAAATTCTTAAATTTGGCCCCTCTAGCGCCTAGGATGCCCCTAGATGGGTCAAATGTATGACAAACCCCACTTTATTTTTTAAGATGGCTTCCATACAAAATGTTCAATGCAGACTAGAAATATATTGAAGAAAAAGTCCCATAAATTCCCAGAAGTCGCCCCTAGTGGTATATAATGTATGACCGACCTCAATTAATTTTTTGTCCTTAACATTTTCTCGAGACATACTTGCCCCTTATCATCACTTCTTAGGGGGGCTCCCATACAAATATTGCGTTTTATGAAATTCTTAAATTAATTAAAATTTGTCGACTTTTGTGAATAAAATCAAAAGTTGCAAACCGATTTTAATCATTTATGGCTTGTTTTGTTTGGAATTTCGTTTTTTATACGTCTGCAAATAGCTGCAGACGAAAATTTGTTAAAAAAATTATTTTTTTTTCCAAAAAAAAAATTATGTTTCTAAAACGAGTTTTAAGTTTTTTCAATAAGCTAAAGCGTTTTTGAGTTATGCGAACATATGTTGTGCAACCTCCTCCATTTTCGAAATAACGGTATATCTCGAAAACCAGAGCCAATCTTAAAAAACCGCGGGCACCACTGGATTCAGCGTACCCGAATTATGTTAAAACGCCAGGTGCCCAGCTTGTCACGAAAAAAAAGTGTCAATTTCTTGCACAGTGTAATATTAGAAAAATCTAGTTTTGTAACACTGCCCTCCACTTAAGCCTGTTCGTCCCGAATAGGCTCAGATTCTCCGTTTCCATAATGGGAACGCCTTTTCTGTGCTCAATGCTAAAAACGTAACTCTGAAGGCGCTCAATCCATCGAGCTATCTGTCCTTCCGGATTCTTGAATTGAAGCAACCACCTGAGTGCAGAATGGTCTGTTCTTAACTCAAAATTTTGACTCCAGTACTGCCAGGAGCTCTATTCGCGTCACGCAGTTGTTCCTCTCGGGCTTTGAAAGTATTCGACTGTAATACCCTACGACTCGCTCTATGCCATTGACCACTTGGGAAAGCACACCTCCAATTCCGTATCCGCTCGCATCGGTATCTAACACAAATTTCTCTCCAGTAATAGGATAAGCCAAAATTGGTGCTGAGCACAATAATGCCTTCAGTCTCTGAAATGCTGCTTCCTGTGCTTCACCCCAGATGTATTTTTGCGCCTTTTTAGTCAACTCGTGTAAGTTTGCAGCAATATTTGCAAAGTTCGGTACGAAACGCCTGTAGTATGTACATAAGCCTAGAAAACTGCGTAATACATGTAGATTTTTCGGACGAGGCCACTCTATTACAGCTTTTATTTTATCGTCATCCGTTGAAATTCCTTTAGAGGTTACTCGATGTCCCACTTTACTTACTTCTGGAACAGCGAACATTTCTTAGCACTTAGCTTAAGTCCTGCCATGGATACACGTTTCCACACTTCTTCCAGGTTTTTCAGGTGTTCATTAAATGTTTTCCCCATGACAATAATGTCGTCAAGGTACACCAAACATGTCTTTTGGTGAAGACCTTTTAACACCTGCTCCATTAAAAGCTCGAATGTAGCCGGAGCATTGCAGAGTCCAAATGGCATCACATTAAACTGCCATAAACCATCACTTGCGCTAAACGCAGTTTTCTCCTTATCATTTTCTGAAATTTCCACTTGCCAATAACCGCTCTGCAAATCTAATGTAGAAAACTATTCCGTTCCGGCTAACGTGTCCAAGGTATCATCAATTCTAGGCAATGGATAACTATCTTTTTTTGTGACGTCATTAAGTTTTCTCTCTAACCAGATCTCTTACTTCAGTTCGCTTTGCTAGAGGAATGCTTCTAGGTGCCTGTTTTATTGGCTTAGCACCGCCGGTGTTGATTTCGTGTTTTACGATTGAAGTTCTACATTGTTTTTGACCTTTCAAAGCAAATACAGAGGCATATTTACTTAGTAGTTGTTTGCCTTATTTTTACTAGGCGGCGTTAGTTTTTGGGTCCATTTTCGCACATGTTCCTCTAGAGATTCATGGTCCTTAATACTCTTCCTAGCTGCGCCTTGATGCTGCTCGCAATTAATTATTGCCTCCGTTAAAGTACGTTGTCCAATCTTGCAGTTCTGCGCAAGGACTTTTTCACTACTCGATAAATTTAATATTCTCACGGGAACTAAACTCTTGCTAGGTTTTACGAGGGCATTTGCTGTTACAACATCGCCTTTAATTTCTGCTGGCTTTACCACCCACAAACTGTTGTCCTCAAATTCTCCATCCATTCGCGCCCATACTAAGGTTTCTGATTTGGGTGGCAATTTTTCACATTCAAGTGCGATTAATTGTCTTACATGAACCTTGATTTCGTATCCAACTTCAAGGGGTATTTCAACATCACGCCAATACATAATTTGCTGACCCATATCCAAACGAATACTCTGTCCAATCATAAAATCTGCGCTAATGATTACCTCGTCTACAATATCAGCCACTATAAATACGTGATGGACGATTGTATTAGCCATATTTAATTGTACTTTTACTTTTCCATAGCTCCCGTAGCTGTTCGCAGTCTTACCCCGCTCAGTGGTTCAATAGATTTTTGTATTAAATCGGGCCTTATAACAGAATGTGATGCCCCAGTGTCCACAGTAAAAATGTGTTTTCGTCCGTTAATATAACCGCAAGCAGTAAGATTACTGTTACTATGTTGCACAACTGATATAGAAATTATGGGGCCATCAGATGTGGAAGGTAGTCCATGCCCCGCAGCGCTAGCTCTTTCTAGTTTAAACGTGACTCTTGTGATGAATGTCGATAAGCACTTTGGTTGTCTCTTTGTGGCGAAGCAGATCGGGATCGTTTTCTTGGTGACTTGCAGTTTCTTTGAATATGACCAGTCTTACCACAGTTATAGCATTTTACTTTGCTTTTGGTTTTATTTTGTTTGTCGCCCAAAGCTTGCAAAACTGCCTCCTTCATGCTTCTCATTTCCTCTAAAATATCTCCTTCGTCCTCAGCAGAGAAATCAAGCTTTCGTACCTTATGCGCTTGCGTCCTTGAAATTATCCTGGCGGTTTTCTCGTTTGCCTTTTTTACTCTGCCCCGTAATTCCATTCTGAATATTTCTTTTCTGTGTTCTGCAACTTACTGGTACACTTTCTAGAATTTCAGCTGCAGTTCCTTTTAAAGCCAGAATCAACTCTATGGCTTTTTCTTCATTGTTCCATGAATTTTTGTTGGCAACTGTGTCAAACTGGAACTAAAACACATTCAATGGTGAGGTGGAGCTCTTATTCTGTTCCGAGACTTCTGGAAAAACTCGCACCGCTCCCTCTTGGTATTGAAGACTATTTACTTTTTCTTCCAGATGATGTAGTTTTCCATCAAAAACCTTTACTTGTGTTTTTACATCCGAGACTTGAGTTTTTACATCAAACATCTTCTGGTTGAATTCTATCTCCATATCGTCTACGCTTTCATTTATAGCAGTAGAAATTTCTTGTAGCTTCTTAAGTTTTTCATTAGAAGCCTGGAATTTCTCGTTCGTCACCCTCGAATTTTCTTGAATTTCGGCAAGAATGGTGCTTGAATTTTCTTCCATTTTTCTAGAAGTTTCTGCCGAATTTTCTTTTACCATTCCCTCCATGTTTTTAGAATTTTCTTTCATTTTCTCCATCATGGCAGCAAACATCGTGCTAAGATCCATGTTGCTTGTTACTGCACGGGTAGCAACTTCATTTTCTTCTTTTTCATCAAATTCATAAGCTGCGATGTCAATATTGCCTGCAGTTGGCAGATCCAACTTGCCCAACTCCTTCTTAAGCTGCTCAACTTTAAGCTCATCGAATTTCATTGTTTACCAATTTTTTTTATTTTTTTTTTTTTTTTTATTATTGCAATTTCACTTCTGACACCAATTGTTACGTTTTTACTTAATAAAACGCGTTAAAGTTTATTCCCTTTCTAATAAACCTTTGAGGTCTTTTATATTGCAAATCAAAATTGATACACACACGAATTCAACTTAACAAACTTTATTAAAAATAATGTTCACAAAATTTAACCACTATTGTTAGTAAATAAACTAAGCTTTGATGAGTTAGCCTGTATTTATAGTTCAAAACTATTCCTAGTTAATTCAAGAACCGTCTAGTATTTTCCAGAATGTTGTGTTCGTATTATTTTAAAATAACTGATACATCTAAATTTAAAGTCTACAATTACAATTGCTAGAAAATTTAGTACAGTGGCGTTCATAAAAATAGTAACTAATATGACATAAAACTAAAATTTACAAGATAACTTATAACTAAAACCATAAATAATAATTAGACATATCTAATTTCGTAACAATATGTTAAATAAGGGTCATATATAACACTGTTGGCGGCTAAAATCAGAGTAAACCCGGTTAAGCACCGGAAAACATTACCAAAGCTTGAGTCATGCGCGCAACACTTTTTAGTAATAATATATGTACCTAAAAACATCGATGTCTACATAAGCTATCAATTTACGTCGCCAATACAATATCAGTGCTTTCTCTGCATTTTAAACATTATGGAACTCTTACCTTTAGTTTCTGTTAGTTTTAAGATTTCAAAAATAGTATAAAGGCTATGAAATAAATCAGTACTTAAAAGAGTATCCAAGTGTATTATTTGCAACCAGAAAATTTTGAAAAACTGCGAGTAAATTTTAAAAAATGTTTTCAGTAAGGCAAAAAAAAAATCATCCAAACCCCCCGAATTTCTAAAAGAAAAAATACAAGAGAGCTACAGGAAGAATGCGTCAAACACTATTGTTTCTCATGAAATTGTTCGTCCGGTGATGTTAAACAACAAATACCTATCAAGAGTAGCACAAAAAAACCTTTGATTTCTGCTTCAAATATAGGAAAACGGCTTTACTTTGTCACTTTGAACGTTTCAGTCAACTGAATATTAGGACAAAGCTATTTTCTGCGACAAAACGAAGGTTATGCTATACAATAATGATGGTCCAACCAGATTATGTCGCAAGATGTTAACTTCGCTGGAAAATCGCAAAATCATCCCAACAGTGAAGTTTGGAAAAATATCGGTAACACAGCGCAACAAAATTGAACTTTTTGTGTTGTTGGAAATTTGATGCAATTTTTTACTAATTTGAGATCGCTGATTTCAGATTTAATCTCCGTTTATCTCTATAAGCTCGCATTTTTATGTTATAGGTATTAATCGAATTTTTGACTGTTTTCCAAAAATTCAAAGTTCAAAAAATCAACTTCACTATTCATGAAGCGATTTTCAGAATTCATATTTTTTAAAGATGTAATTGTTCGCTGAGTAATAGTTGTTTACGTAAAAAAATTACAATTTTTAACAATCATGAAAAATCCAAAACATAAAAAGGTCAGTCTCATTACTTTCACATAAAGTCACATAACCTGTAAATAAAATGATATATACATAGATCATAAAAAATGAACACGTTTTACTTTAATTCACAATCAAGTAAAGTAAAGTGACCACGATGTGGTGGCTTAAGTGTCGGCTGTAGGGTCTGTCTTGGAACTTGAATCCGGACAGCTGAGTCGGAACAAGTTTAAAGGCAGACGCTTTAAGGCCAGCATGACCAAGGGTTATCCATTCCTCATCCTTTTCCCTTCACCTAAAATCCTCTCCCCACCACCCCCCCCCCCCTTTTTATTGCCACTTCCCCTACTTTTAAGGTCAAGGTGGTTGATAGCAGTGCCGAGGACCTGGATGACTAATTAGTGGTTAAAGAAACTAGTCGCGAACAGCTTCCCTCTGACGCTGATGGCAAAGGAGGCTCGATGTGGTATTAGTTGATGAGATACCACGGAGACCCAGATCGATTGTCATCATCCCTGCCGAACCATCGGAACCTGAGGAGATCTTGAAGATCATTCAGTGCAACCCTCAACTGCCCACACAGGACTGGAAAGTTGTGAAGGTTTCGGCTGCTAAAGGGTCCTCACGGACGGCGATTGTGGTGTTCAACCAGCAATCCTTGGAACCACTGACGAGAGGCTGGGCAAGATCTACTATGATTTTAGTACGGTCTTGCTCCGTGTATACCGAAGTGATAACAAGGGCAATCCGGCTCCTTCGGTTAGTGAGGCCAAGCAGCCTGAAGAAGCCATGGCTTGTGACGATGCCGTAAGCTCAGGTGACAAAGAGGACACCCAGTCTGTCTCCGGATTGGAGTCTGTTTTTGAGCACCTGGGTGATATGGTTGATGAGGACGTATTTCTGGAATCAGACCAGGTGGACGTCAACATCACAGTGGTCGCCAATATGGAGCATGGTGAATGTTCTTCAAATTCACCTCCACCACTCTAAAGCAGCATCTGCTACATTGCTTCTCCATGTGGTAGAAAGAGGAAAGGAGCTCGTTATGGTCCAAGAACCCTGGATTCATAAGGGTAGCACGAATACGAATGTTAGAGGTGAGTCATTATTCTCCTTTATTATGAATTATAATTTAGGAATAGTAAATAGGGGCCGTGAGCCAACGTTTGTTGTAGCAAATAGGTGTGAAGTTCTTGATGTCACGCTGGTTAGCATTGACCACATTGACATGATCGAAAACTGGATGGTTTCTAATGATTGTTCACTTTCTGATCATGGATATGTGGAATTTAGTCTGGTACTTAGATCTGTAAGATCGAGTGCTATGTTGAATAGGAAACGAACGAATTGAGGGATTCATTCCTCCTCTCTGGCTCGGTCTCTATCTGATCCTCCCCGGGTCGATGATATAGTGGGGATCGATGCGGCAGTGGGTCTGCTTACACTCACTGCAGTTAGCGACTTCCTTGGCGTGCAAGCCAATGGTGCATAGGGGCAGGGATCGTCCACCGTGGTGGGATCCTGATATTGCGCAGGCAAGAAGAGACTGTCGTAGGTTGTTCAATATGGCTAAGCGTCATGGTAATTGGGCGGAGTACAAGTCTTCACTGAATAGATTCAGAAACTTGGTGAGATCGGCAAAAAGGAGTGCTTGGAGGAACTTCTGTAGCGGCGTGGAAGGATCCTCTGAGACAAACCGTTTACGTAAGATAATGGCTTCGAGCCCTGTATCCGACCTATATCCGAAAATCGGATGGTTGCTGGACTACGACTAGTCAGGAAACACTCGAGGTGTTAATTGACACTCACTTTCCAAGGGAGCTTGCGGGATCAGGTTTGTGAATCGATGCCCGGTCCTTGGTCCATCCCAATGGACTACGATAGGATTAAATGGGCTGTCGACAGCTTTGACCCGTACAAATAATCGGGTATGTATGGTATAATTCCGGCGGACCTGCAGAGGAATTCGACTGTGATTATACCCTGGCTGATGGCTATATACAGTAAACCGTTAGATTTTCGTATGTACCTGTGAGCTGGACCTTGTGTAGAGTGGTCTCTATCCCCAAGGGAGGGAAGACTTCTCACACCGAAGCGAAGAATTACAGACTGATTAGTCTTGCATCTTTTCTTCTCAAGACTCTTGAAAGAGTTATCAACATGTACTTGAGGATGACCATCCCCAAGTGTTTACTCTCGACCTCTCAGCATGCCTACACAAAGGGTAGGTCTGTTGAGACGGCTCTTCACTCATTAGTTGGAACTATTGAGAGATCACTCGAATTTAAGGAGTGTGCTCTTTTGGCCTTTCTCGACATTGAGGGGGCCTTTAACAATGTCAACCCGGATTCTATTGTTGCATCCATGAGGAGTCTGGAGGTTGATGACGGCATATGTAGATTTGTGGATAATCTACTCAGGAATAGGGTAATCTGTTCCACGATAGGTGAGACCAGAGTTCAGAGACTGGTAAACAGGGGTACTCCCCAAGGAGGAGTACTATCCCCACTATTGTGGAACCTGACTATGAACACCATGTTGACGAAAATGGACATGAGGATTAAAAATGTGGCGTACGCTGACGATGTTGCAGTGGCCATCACGGGGATGCATTTGGATATAATGGCTCAGTGCATGGAGGCTGCATTTAGGGTACCTAGCACTTGGAGCGTATCATGCGGCTTGGGTGTTAATCCGTCTAAGACGGAACTGGTACTCTTCACGAGGAAGTATAGGACTGAGGTCATGACACTTCCGAGGCTAAATGGGACTGAACTTAAGTTCTCTTATAGCGCCAAGTATCTGGGCGTAATCCTGGACAGTAAACTGTCGTGGGGGCTGAACATCCGGACGAGGATGGAAAAGGCAATTGTTGCTATATATGCGTGCAGAGGTACAATCGGTAAGAACTGGGGCATGGGCCCGAGGTGTGTCAATTGGATCTTTGAAGTAGTAAAGCCGACTCTGTATTACGGTGTTGTCGTATGGTGGACTGCGTTGGACAAGGGCAGGTACCGTGCGATGCTTGAGAAGGTTCACAGACTGGTCGCATTGATGATCACAGGATTAATGCGCTCCACTCCCACCAGGGCGCTGTTTACAATGCTAAACTGGCTGCGGGTGGACATCACGGCCAGACATATGGCTCTTTGTTCGGCGATACGGTTGAACGCGGCACACGGCTGGTCGAACCGTGCCTATGGACACTCCAGTATAATGGGATACTCCTGAAGGAGTGGACTACTGGACCCCGGAACCCTTCTTTGGTGCGAGGTATGCGACATATAGCGCACGAAAGTGCGCTGTCGGTCATGGGCACCTTCCATGAGAGAAAGAGTTGGCGGAGGTTTCTACATAGAGGAACTGGGCGTAAAAGTTTCCTTTCGTCTGCCGGATGGATGTAGTGTCCTGCAGGCGGAAATCTCGGCTATAAGGCGGGCAGCCAACTGGCTAAAGTATTATCGCGTATCGGGAGATATACGTGTATTTACTGATAGCAAGGCTGCCATTGCCTCTTTTGCGGGTGTCTATACGACATCTAGGTTAACTGTGGAATGCCGGATGTCTTTGAATGAGATTGCTGAACATTCAGAGTTAACGCTTATATGGATACCAGGACGCTCAAACTGCCCGGGAAACCAGATAGCAGACAAGCTGGCCAAGGAAGGTGGTCGTATGGATGAAACATTCATTGATCAATTCATTAGCCTTCGAATGGCTCACTGTAAGTCACTCATTTGGCGCGAGAACTATAGAATTGCGCAGGAGGGATGGACCCGTGAGTCCACCTGCTCCACATCCAGGGCACTTTGGCCTGGATATGATGAACGGAGAACCAGATCTCTACTTAGGTTCAATAGGAACCAAATCAGGGCCGTGGTGTCGGTCATAACTGGACACTGGCCTGTTGGGACTCATGTTAGAAGAATGGGTCTGGTATTCAATGACTACTGTAGAAGTTGTCATGATGAGGAGGAAGAGGAAACTGTGCTTCACTTTCTCTGTCAATGCCCTGGGCTACGGGGCATCAGGGAAAAATACAAGGAAGAATGGCTACAGTTTATAAACAATATAACGTGTCTACAAGAAATAAGAATAGCAAGATGGCTACAGATACACAACAACTCAGAAATGGAGCTTCATGTATTCTCAGATGCGTCAGAGAAAGCATATGCAGCTGTAAATCCCATAAAAAATAGGAAAACATTGCCAAAGCTAGAACTTTGTGCGCACATCTAATAGCAAAGCTGTTGCACAAAGTTTCAAACAGGATAAAAAGACAACATACGATGTATGCTTGGAGCGATTCAACAATTACGATAGCTTGGATCAACAATAATAAGAACAAAAACAAATTTGTTAGAAATAGAGTAGCCGAAATTATTAACGATGTTCCGAAAGCGAAGTGGAATCACGTAAACACTAAAGACAATGCCGAAAAATTTATATCTCATTCATTATGGTGGACTGGTCCAAAGTGGTTACTAAAAACTCCCGACTTATGGCCGAAATACGAAGAAACGAAATCTACGACTACTTTGATGACTGTTACAGCACCAGAAGGCTGTAATGCACTTAAGGAATTGGTAAACAAATGCTCCAATTTAAGTAAATTACGAAAAATAGTGGCTTATGTACTTCGATTTATAAATAAATTAAAAAAGAAGCAGGATTATCCGCAATACCTAACAGTTCCAGAACTTGAAATAGCAGATAAAATTATAGTTATTAATTATCAACAAGAAGAGATGTTGATGCTAAAAAAGGAACTTCCAGTA
The DNA here is from genome assembly GCA_943735925.1 of Pollenia amentaria. Lineage (NCBI taxonomy): Eukaryota > Metazoa > Arthropoda > Insecta > Diptera > Polleniidae > Pollenia > Pollenia amentaria. Next base: position 92,624,235 of record OX031007.1, read on the forward strand.
AATAAAAAAGCAAAATAGCTGGTCTTTTTCCATTTGTAGACAAAGACGGAATTCTTCGAGTCGGTGGGAGGCTATGTAATTCAAAGTTAAAATACAATCACAAACACCCAATAATTTTGAAAAAATCTAAGCTTTCATCATTAATTATACGTCAAGTGTATTGTTTAACACTACACGGTGGAAATAGGGTTATGGAATCAACAGTTAAACGCAAATATTGGATACTTGGAATAAAATCAGCTATAAAGCAATGTGTTAGAAATTGTACAACATGTGTTCGTTATCAACAAAAGGATGCCAAACAATTAATGGGAAATTCGCCGGAGTATAGAGTAAATGTTTCCCAACCCTTTTCTCATACTGGAGTGGATTATGCCGGTCCAATACATTTAAAGTGTTCCAGAGGTAGAGGTCAAAAGGCCTACAAGGGTTATATTGCAGTTTTTATTTGCATGGCAACCAAGGCCATTTACTTAGAAGTTGTAAGCGATCTGACAGCAGATGCATTTCTCGCAGCCTTAAGAAGATTTTTTTCAAGAAGAGGAATAAGCTCGAAATTGTATTCCGACAACGGAACGAATTTTGTAGGAGCCAATAAAAACTAAATGCTGATTTTAAGGCCGCAATTGAAAAAAATACTACACTAATTCCTATCCTTGCTGAACAAAAAATTTAATGGCATTTTATTCTCCCGGCAGCCCCTCACTTTGGAGGGATTTGGGAATCTGGAGTCAAATCAATGAAATATCATCTCAATAGAATATTAGGCGAAATAAAACTGACGTTTGAGGAAATGAGTACATTGTTAGCACAAATAGAGGCCGTTTTAAACTCTAGGCCATTAGTTGAATTAGGAGCTGATGACGTTGATGGGGTAGACGTATTGACACCAGGACACTTTCTCATTGGGAGACCGCTGCTGGAAGCAGGAGAACACATTGAAGATTCTTCTACAGTATCATTAAATAAATGGAAGCGGCTCAAAAAGGACTTTTGGAATCGCTGGAAAGATGAATACCTGGTGACACTTCAACAACGAAATTAATGGAGACATCCTATTGAAAATCTGAAAGAAGGAGCAGTGGTGTTGATTAGAAATTAAAACACCCATCCAGCAAGGTGGCCTCTTGCGAGAATAATAGAAAGATATAAAGGACAAGACGGTAAAGTATCAGTAGTGAAGCTTAAATTCCAAAATAACATTATAAAAAGACCTATTCATAAGCTGATCGAACTCCCGATCTCAGAAGAATCAGATAAAAGAGAACATGATGAAGTAAGCAGTTTTCACATAAAAGTCAAACGAGCAGAGAAGAGCATATTTCTGAAACCATTATTGTGGTTTATATGGTTTCTGGCTGCAGTAACACTCGTAAACTCTTCATCACTTAACGAAAATACCGGTGCTAGCTTTAAAGAAATTCCATTGAATACTGCATTGTATCTGGATAATATTGGAACAATGAATATCATCAATTCCAGATGGACCTTGATTATCCATTACGACTTAGACCAATACTATGAAGAAATAACACGAATAAAAAGATTGAAAGAAAAAATTGAAAACCAATGTGACGTATTAGGAAACTATAAACAAACATGCGAAAGTCAGGTATGGTTGGTCAATCGCAAGAAATCCACCGAAGAAGTAAACAAAAATTTTAGTGGAATATACCAGCAGCTAAAGACGTTCTACAATGAAGTCGAAAACACTACCAATTCTGAGCGATTAATTATTATGTTTCAAGTCATGATTACTCAGCTACATGTAATGATCGATGAGTACAATGAAGTTCAAATATCAATCATGAATTTGCTAATTGATGTTAACCATGGTCACGTCAACCCACATCTTTTAACAACTGCACAGCTGCAAGAGGAACTATCAAACATAAAGAAGTTATTGCCAGATGGGGTAGTCTTGCCAGGAACGAAAACTAGCACAGAATTGAAAGAAGTATACAGTTCAATGGAAACTAAAGGTATCATTATGGACAACTGTCTAGCAATCAAACTCATACTTCTGAAATATACGAAATAATTCGTCTACTAGTCGAGGGAAATAACTCTGCAATAATACCTATAATTGACGGAGACTACATAGTGTATAACTTTGCAACAAATTTGTATTTTTTTTTTTTTTTTTTTTTTTTTTCGTTATTTATTTATTGAATCTTCATATATTTAATATGAACTAACAATAATTTATCAAATCTTATCCTAATACTTTATTTATGTCCTGCCAGTGCCAGACAAAAATTTTCTTCATCACGGGTTCTGTTCACTTATATAGGTGTTTATCTCTCATCTAGTTGGGTAAGTGCTGCAGTGTCTCTTCTCCTTAAGCGAGTGTGGCCGCCATGATTTAAAATATTTCGATGTTACAATCTCAGCTTAATACATGTTCAAGAAACTCTCAAGAACAGTACAATTGCAAAGAAAGTTTCTCATGGAAACCTGCTGTGGAGCAGGCATGGGAAATAAGTGGATATTTACTATATTTGATAAGTCAACGGTGAGCGTAGATTGCGGAAATAATAAACATGACTGGCTAACATTACCTTCCAAAGGAATATTGGAGTTGCCGGCTGGGTGTACAGCAGTATACGCAGGAATAACATTAGCTGCTTCTCGATATTTTTTAACCAAGAAGAATTCTTCAATTCAAGCAACATCATGGGGCGTGGAATTCCATCAAGCACTAAACAAGTTGGTGAAACCATTTGATATAACGATGATTAACAACACCGAATCTATACAACGGATATAACCATGTATCCGGACATATATCCCTTATCTTAACTGTTATTTTAATCACAATATTAATATTATATTATGTAAGGTACAAATGTAGCAATAATCATAAAACTATAGTGAAACCAGCCGCCGCACAGTGGCGCCATTTGAGTTTTTTCGTTGCAATAATCATATCTTTTGAACAGAATAAGATAATTGAACAGTTTAAACAGCATATGATAGATAACTGTTCAGCCTAGGGTTTGGAAAAGGTGCTACGCTTTGTAGGGGTCTACTTATGGGTTATCAAAGTTAAAATTAGTAGAAAAATCAATTTTATGGTAACTAAAAAAAATTATTTTTACATTTTTAGATTGTTTTTATTTTTTTTCTTAAGGGTTTTATGTTTTAAATTATTACCCAACAAATTAAAAAAAAAATTATTTTTTTTTTAAATTTATTTTTTAAATTTTCTGTAAAATATTCATCACAATTCGTAAGAGAAGGTATATCTAAAAGACTAACCATTTCTAAACTATAATTATTTTGTAACTCTATTTGTGACTTCACATGCCGCAGGGAAGAAATAAGTGGATCGGAAGATGCTGCCAACATGTTGAAGAGGTCCTTATTTTGCCTTACCCTTGATGCTTTGAATGTGTTGTGCAATATATATATTTTATAAAATTTGTTAAGAGACTCCTGTGCTTCTTCAGAAAGCTTTCCAATTGGCAAAGACTGGTACTCAATTATATCTTTGCCATGCGCCAATATTTTATGGACGGTCGGGGTCAACTTCTTCTGTGGATACATTTCTGCTAAAAGAGATGCAGTTTTCGACGCATATTCTCCATATTTTGTAGAATTGACATTTTCTTTGCAGTTTAAAACATCCAAGATCGTTCCCAATCTTTTCACGATTTGATTGTCAATTCCAATGATTCTAGTTACTGCCTCATCATTTTCAAAAAATCTCCTAGAAGTGTTTCCATCGTTTGAGTTACCGTATCCGTGCTTGGGACAGTCTACTTTTAGTCCAACTTGTTTAAAAAAAGCCTCCTGTATTTGCTTCTTTCTGATCTTCTCCTTATCCTTTATTGATGTATTTTCATCGAAGTTTTCCTCCTCTTGTGGTAGGGTATATGCCAGTTTTAGCAAGAATTCCATACACCTTATCCTTGCGTGCATTGGTGACATTCCATATTCGTAATTCTCCTCATTTGTAGAATCGTTTAAATTACCAAAGTTCTTCTGACAAATAATAGTAAAAAATCGATAAAAAAAAATATAAAAATAAAACGAAAAAAGGGGTTTAAATAGGTTTTTGCTAAATTTTTACCTCCAAAATAATTCTGTCTATATATATGTATATGATAACTAATTGAAATATGTTATAATTAAGCAGAAAAAGATACTTATCTTAAATTCTTTACAACTAATTATATAAAATTGAGATGTAACATATTATATATGAAATAAATTGAATTGAATTGAAAAAAGTTCTTCTGACTCTTTTTGCAAATCGGGCATGACATTGTTGAGGTTGTTCCTGTCAGTTCGTTTACGACTTTTTCGTCAACCATGGTCAGGTGGAACTCGTAATTGCATTCAATATATTTTCCTTCTCCAATTTGCAGCTTTGTAGGCTTAATCTTGCTTATTTGTTCTTCAATGTCCTTCACCGTAGTCCTTATGAGTTCTGTCGATTCCCTTGCAAACTGAAACATTATTGGTCAGCAATAATGCACTGATGACGGACGTGGATTTTTCCAGTGTAGGGAATCATCCGATTTTAGCCGCAAATGAACAACAGATGCCATAAACATATTTCCGTCCGATATTGTAGCGTCATCGGAAGATATCCTTTGCTTATAAACGCTTTGTCCGGATGATCCATCGCAGCCCCATTTGCTGATCAATGTCAACTTCTCAGGAAGAATTTTCACTTCCGTGAAAAACTTTGGTGTGGTTGACTTTCTAAACAGTTCAAATAATTTTAAATTGTTCAACGCCATGTTTTCAGTACTTAAATTGTTTAATGGTTTCAGTAATTGTTGCGCCAACTTTCAGGCGTAGACTAATCCAGGCATTATGCTTATTTTGCAATATATAGGCTTATGCTACCATGCCTAAAAATTTATCTGTTCCCTGCATACATATGGATTTAGGCTGAATAATGCAATTTTGATATTATGCACGTGTCCAAATAAGATTTGTGCCTACCTGTAGGGACCATAAGTCAATATTGTTCCTGACCATTTGTACGCCAAAGTATTGTTTATGTGAGGTACATACCTGCTAATTTCAATGAGTAGTTTTTTTCAAACTATTAGATCAAACTACTGTCAGTCAAAACATATAAGGGATGGACGCCATACAATTTCTGCAACCATGTCTTTTTAAACTTTTTTACCTCTAGAAGCCAAACGGGCACGTACGGGCAGATAAAAATTTTGAATTATGTAAAGAACTAATCAAAGAACAGGTTTTTCAAATATGGCAAATATAGAAAAATATAGTTTTTTTTTATTTTCCGTCAAAGTTGAAAAATAGTGAAAAAACGGATAGTTTTTAAATAGTGATTTACCAGGAGAAACACAGAGCAAACAGTTAATTTTTTTTTATCATTATACATTTAATAAATACATCAATCAATACAAACAAAAAATAAGGCGATTCGTTACCTATTTTTCGTGATATTACACCTGAAATCGCAACAAATTGACTAAAAATTGTGTGTTTTTTTGAAAACCGAAAGTCGGTCAACTTTGAACGGTTATATCTTCTAAACTAAAAATGTGATATTATTAAGAGTGGCATATTTGAAATCGTTGAAAAGTTTCCTATAACATGGGTTTATTCAAAACTTCGTCGGCACTCATGAAAATTTTGATTTTTGCAACCTCGCTTGCTCTACGGGCGCCACTGTGCGCCGATGCCATTAGACGCCCGGCAGAATGTTTAAACTTTGCTTTAACATGAATTTACCTATAGTTGATAAGAGATACAAATCAGTTAATATGCAGCTAATATTTTTAAGATTAAGAAACATTCATGTATTTTCAACTTATTACTGAATAAGTAAATACACAAACAGAAATACCAGCATCTGCACTAATGATGTTGGTTTTCCCAATTTTGTAATAGTAATAATATTAATAAACACACAAACAGAAATACCAACATCTGCTGTTATGATGTTGGTTTTTCCAATATATAATTAGGGTTTCAGTAATAAATGTGTCATAAAGAATACGCCTGTGCGTTGACACATGCAGGTAAACAACACTTATTATTTCTTCCTACATTAGTTTAAGATTTGTTAAGTTAGCTCTTAAGGATTTTAATTTGTAAATAAAATTTAGTGTCTTAAAAACATTCAAGTTGAACCTTTGTTTTGTGAGTGCTTAGGTTGAACAGATACGTTTTCACTTTTTGTTATAATATAGCCTATTAATGTTCTTGAATTATTAGTCACTCTTGTATACTCATTAACAATTTGTTTTAGACCATTATTGTTCAAAGTTTCTAAAATTCTATTTTTATATGTATCATCTTTACACCAATCTATGTTGAAATCGCCTGCTATTATAACTTCATGGTTTGTTTTACAAATTTTTTCACTTTATTCTTGAAATGTTTCACAAAATTCTATTTCCCTGCTGCTTGGAGATCTATATAAAGCCATAATAATTAATTTTATATGTTTGTATTCAGCAATATATGCGCCCATCCAATATTTTAAATTTTCTACTTTTTCACATATCTTTTTTACTTTCCATGCAGTTTTAAAATAAATAATGACACCACCTGTACGTGTTGAATTTGACGTTATCGTATAATGATCATATTGTTGTATTTTATATTCATTTTCTTCAATGGGTACGTTCATAAGACGTAGCTGTTGAGCTCAACTGCTAGAAAACTGTTGACAACTGTTGAGCCGAACATTTTCGTCTTAGAAACGGCATTATGAGTATAATGCAAAATTAACAGCTGATAAACATAAACAATTGAAAAAAATAAAGGTTAAGGTTGAGCACAACATGTTGACTTTAGGTAGCTAAAAAATTTTATGATGGAATAAATGGCCTCAAATACCCAACTGTTGTGTTGAGCGGAAGTGCTCAACTATGCGTTTCTAATGGCTAATAAATCAGTGAGTGCTTAAACGCTGGTTTAGTTGAACTAAACTAAAATTTATATGTAGTTTAAACTCTACAGTTGTAAATCAGTGCCCCATATATTATAGGTAGTTTAAAAAATAATAATGTGGCAGCACTACGAAAAATGTCAAAAAAAACACATGTTTTAAGCTGTAATATAAAAAAAATTGACAACCGGAAAAATTTAAAGTTTGAATTAAAAAAAATGTTTAAAAAAGAGTTAAATAAACGATCACCAAATTTTACGGATGCAGAAATTAATTTTCTACTTACAGAAGTAGAAAATTTTAAAGAAACAATAGAGTGCAAAAAAAACAGATCGAACTAGATCTGAAGACAAACTAGAGGCGTGGAAAAAAGTTGAGTCTTCTTTCAACGCAAAGTTTGGCCAAGTTTACCGAAGCCACTCTGTTCTTAAAACTAAATACGACAACATGAAGAAAACAGCAAAATCACGTTTTGCTGCCGATAGGCAAGAACAGTACCGGACTGGCGGTGGTGCATTGCCAGCACCAACAGCAACAAGTATTGATAATAATATATCTGAAATTTGCCAGCCGGAACAAATGTTTGGACATGATGCGGTATTCGATGACGACGTCATTGAAGTATGTAAGTAAAAAACAAACAAAGTTCATATTGTATGGAAAGGATATTATGAGTTTTTGCTAATTTTCTTTTAATCGACCAATTTTTTACAGGTGACTACGAAGAATTTCTGGTTGAGAATACCAACGATATCAAAACTGAAACTGGTAAATATTTCATGCAACGCTATATTTATTTCTTTAACTGATTTAAACCTTTCTTAAAGCAGCAAATTGTTCATGGACGAAGTATACCCCAAAAAACTTGAAAGCCCCTATTCATAGTGCTCTTAGCACTAAGAAATAAAAAACAAAAGATGTTTGGGCAAAAGTGGCCGAGGCAAAGCTTTTAAAAATTGACTTAGAGTTGGACTGCTTAAGGAAACAAGCAGTGTTAAATAACCTGTCGGAGACTAAACTTAAGCTAGCTGGTAGTGAGGCAGTCTATCAGTACCGGGGTTGCGGGTTCGATTCCCGCCAGAGACTCTGGTCTCCTGCAGACAAGCGAAAGCTTCGCGGGATTTAGTGTAGGAATAATAAAAAAAAAAAAATGAAAAAAGTTTAAAAAATTGTAAATGAAGGAACTGTTTCTTGCATTCTTTTGTTTTTATTTAAAAATCAGGACGTGAATTTTGATATTAATGTTTATAAACGCAAAATACAAAAAAGTACAAATAGTCTACTTAGCTTTTATGTAATATCTAATGATTGGAGTCATACTATTTTAAGTTTTTGTATATATTTCTTTATTAAAAACAAAGTTTATTTTACTTTTTTCGGGCAGAATAGCCAATATTTTTAGTTTTGTTGCTTACTATATAATTATGTACGTATTTATGAACATATTTTTTTATGTTTTTTTTTTTATTAACTACCTGTTTATGAAATAAAAATAAGTTTTTCGTTTGAAATTTTGTGTTGGAATTTTATAAAGAATATCATAAAAATTCGATGGAAAGGACTTTGAAAATGGCTTTGTTATCAAAATCGATTTCCATCATATACCTGTGTATTTATAGTAAAAATTGTTTGAAATTAGCAAACTCTTTAAGCAAATGAAGAGATATCGATAGTGTTGCGTAAAAAAGGCCAATCTAATGTGTAAACTGAACTATGATTTACCTTTTTTTTACGCAACACTGTCGATATATTGAATTTCATTTTAACATAGTTTTTATTGACTTATTTATTTTGAAGGAAGTAGACAAGTTGACAAATGATTGATAGGTACAATCATTTCATTTGAACAAAAATTAATCTCCTACACACAAAAAAAATCCTTACCTATGGATTTTGAATAACTTAAAATATGGTATAAAATGGTAGTTACAAAGTTTTAAGGCAATATAACTATAAAAAATATAAAAGGTTACAAAAATTTCTTATAGTTATATTGTTACAGGCATTTTTTTTATATAGTTACATATAGGCAATACTGTTTGTTGTAATTACCAACTATTTTAGGTAATTAAACATAGTTTTTGTGTTTTATATAAACTTATATTACCAATGCAGAACTGGGTGAAACTACCTAAATTTTTTTGTGTGTACTGGCCACATAAGACGATATCAAATATTTACAGCAGATTTTTAAAATAGCCATTAATTAAATTTTGCCGCTCCGCATTATTTGACCGTTTGTCCCTTGGTCTGTTATGGGGAACTGTGTTGACGTTGTTAACAGCATCTTCAATGCCGTTGGTTAAACGTGGAGGCATTCCGTCATTATTAATGCAACATACATTGTGCAAAACAGCTGTTGCAACAATAATTGCCTGAACTTTTTTAAAGTTCAATCTTATTCCAAGAGAAAGGATTGGAAATCTTCTTTTCCATACCCCGTAACTTCTCTCAACACAGTTTCGGGTTCTAATTTGGGATTCATTATAAAGAATTTCCTCAGGAGTTTTCGGATCCGATAAAGGGATCATTATGAAGTTTTTTTCTGGATAGCCACTATCAGCAACTATAAAACTATCTCTATACTCTCCACTTTCAAACTTTGAAAACATTTTGGAATTTTTAAGTATATTGCTATCGTGTGCGGAGCCTGGCCATCTTGCCACAATATTTAAGATTTTTAATTGTGGGTCGCACATTGTTTGCACATTTATAGAAAAAAATCCTTTCCTGTTGCAATATAGTTCGGGATTTTCACCACCTATATAAATAAAAGCAATTTTTTTTAGCATTAATTGATTTTGAAATTGTGTTAAGTAAAACATACCTGGAGATATTATTTTAACGTGTGTGCAGTCAAGTGCTGCTACTACCTTCGGAAATTTGTCTATATCGTAAAATTCCCTTTTTAATTTAGAAATACATTCTTCGGTATGTGGAAATATTATAAATTGTGGCCTTAAAAGGGCTATGCAATTTGTTAGTACAGCGACAACTTTTGAGACGGTAGTTGTAGAAACTCCGTACAAGTCGGCTATGGTCCTTAGCATACCACCAGTAGCATATACACTAAGAGTTATCAAAAACATTTGTTCCTCAGTGATTGCATTGTTCCTAATTTTTAATTGGGTTGTAGACTGGATATTATAAATCAATATTTTACTTACCAGGTAGTTTTATGTTTGATATGTGGTGCAATTAGCTCCAGAATACTGTAAGCCGTTGCCTTCTGAAGGCGAAATCTATAAAAGAAGTCTTTTTCTTCAAATATTGTAAAGTAATTCGGTCTAAACCTTATGGAATGAGATTTTCTCAAAATGGTGACACTTAAGTTATTGTATGTTTCCGAATCACTAAAATCGTCTTCATCAGATGAAAAAATAATTTTTAATTTTATTTTAAGTTAAAACTATCCACGCAAAGCTTCTCAATATTATTAAAAAAAAATCACAGTTGTCAAAATCATATGGTTTGTATTGGTGGTTTAAACGCCCAATTTTATGCGTTTAGAGATGGTTTATATGTTTACTGATTTATGGATATGTTGGTTTAAGCACCTTTTAAACCAAAAAAACAGTTTAACTTGCTCTGATTTATTAGCCCTAAGACAAACACTAAACGGTTACACAACAGTTACGCCTTATGAACGTGCCCAATATCTTCTGTTAATGTGTTTCTGATAATATTATAAAATCTAGTTATTTAAGTGAAGCAATTATTTCTATTTGAGTAAAGTTGTTTATCAATCCCTGTGCATTTGTATATATTCCTGTTATGTCCTTTGATTGTTAAATGTTGAGTCCATTTCTTCTCATTTTTAATCTTAGCTTATTCTGTGAGCTTATTCTAGACCCAAATTGAATTTTTTGTTCGATCTTATACAGTTTATTATAACGTTCTGGTTGCATTCACCTTGCTTGTGTGTTCCGTGACATTTGTAACATGTTTCTTGATTCCTGCATTATTTTGCTTTATGATTAAATCCCTTGCATTTATAACACATTAACACTTCTGTTCCATCAAAAACTTTACACTTTTCCCATCCAACATTTATTTTTTGGGCAGCCAATAATTTTGTATATGTTTCACTATCAATGACAATCTTTGTATTGTATACTTGTCTATTATTCTTTTTGTATTCATATGATTTAACTGCTTTAATCTCACTGTCCTTTAGAAGTTCATTTTGTTTTTTAATTTTTTCAATTAATTCACTATCTGAGTATTTAAATGTCATGTCTGTTATTGTTACACTCATTTCAGAATTATTTGGAACCTTAATTTCGTATTCTTCACTCATTTCATTTTGTAATGCTGTTTTAATTTTTTTCTCTTTCCTCATTATTTTTACTACAGTACCATTACTTCTATTTTCCACATTTGTTATTTTAAGATCAACTGGGTTAACCTTTTTGTTTAAGTCTTCCTTTGTTTTTTAAATTTTTTGCTTTTCTTTACGTTTTAATATTAGTGGCACTTGTTTATTAACTTCTGGCAACATTGTGCCTTTTTTACTGTTTCGGCGAAAGACAGTTTGTTTTGTTTATCATTTGATTCTTTAATTACTTTTTTTTATCTCGTTTTGCATTTTCTCATTACTTTCATGTATATTGTTGCACATATTTTTGTTTTTCGTTTCAAAATCTTCTACAACACCATATAGTTTTTTAATTTCAGAAACATTTTGTTCACAAATTTTTTGTGCTTTATCCATTTTTTTTAATCTTTCATCATACCGTTTTTCTATAACTTCTAATAGTTGTTTAATTTCATTTTCGTTTTGTTTCAAAGATGATGCAATTCATTTTTATATTCCATTAAATTTTGTTTGTTTTTGTATACACCATCTTGAATATCTTTTAAGACCAAATCAACATTATGGATATATTGAACACAATCATCGCACATAAAACGTATAAAATTGCTTGACCCTAATATTTTGTATGAAAATTTATCAATACCAGCACATTTACTTGAGCAGTGATAAACCTTATTACACACTCCAACTCCTGTTTCACCGCGTATTGAGCCTTTTTATTTATGACATTCAGCCACGGCAGAGTCAAAAAACAATTGGTAAATTTTATCGAGAAAAACACAAAAATATTTTATAAATAATTTTTTTTATTTAGAGCTATAATTTTTGCTTCCTTTGCCGTTTCTCAAATAAGCGGTTAGGTGTCTGGTACGCTTTTGAAATTCGACCCTTTTGGGGAGTAAAACTGTATTTTAAAACATTTGCTTCGCCATCTATCTATTAAACCAATAAACATTGAAATGAAAAAATATCACATTCGTAACGTATCTAAAAAATACAAATAAAAATGTTGTACATTTTCGAAATACGAACGTTTAAGAGGTGAAAATCGTACCTATTATAAAGTAGCGGGTTAAAACCTAGAAACATAAACGTTGGCGTAAAAATATTTCCACGAAAAAAGGGTACGCTAACGAAGTAGCGGGTTAAATGCTAGTAATAAATAAAAGAGCTCCCAAAATTGAACCATGTGCTACCCCGAAATCATTTTCAACTTCATTCGATAAAACATTATTAACTTTTGTTATTTGCTTTCTATTTTTCAATTAAGACTCAAACCAATTTAATTCCGTACCTTGTATTCCATACATATAGAGTTTTTTTTACCATTATTTCTGTCTATTGTTTCAAAGGCTCGTTTAAAATCTAGGAATATTGCCATCACTTTTTTAGTTTTTTCCATATTTTTTCATTTACTTATTACATAATTTACAGTGTATTTCACATGAGTATTTTTTACGAAATCACGATTGATATTTTGACAATAAAGAATTATTTTCAATATATTTTTCTAATAGTTCTTTCACAACTTTTTCCAAAATTGTTTCACATGTTTTTAATGTATTTATTGGCCGGTATTCTTCGCATTTATGGGTTTTTAGTACTTTTTGAATTGGTGTTTAGATTTATTAATAATTTTTAATATTGTTTCTCCTGTTACGTTCCAGTTATCAAGAATTATTTTATTGGATATTTTATCAGTCTGTTTTATTTTTCATTTGTATAATTATATTCTTAAAGTTCTAAAATGTTTATTGCACGGAATTTAAATATATGGTTTATCACAGTTATTTGGTTTTATATATTTAACATTCTCGTCTCTTATGAACTTAATACTATCTACAAAATAATTATTGAATTGACTACCGATTTATTTATTATCTTTATATTCTACTTGGTTAGGTAGGTAGGTAGAAAGGCTGGTGTGAAGTCTCCTTCACACCCTCACCCAGAGACCAATATGGTCCATTGTGATGCCTTGTTTATAGATAAATAGCTGAAAAAGAAGGTGAAGAGAAACAGCAAAAGCATTAGAAAAGATAAGGATAGATAAGAAAAAGAAGATCTGACCAAACCCGAGAGAAAAGCCTCACTCAACACAACACCAATCCGCCCTATGTTCGGTTAGCTCCCAGTCTCCTGCTGCGCAGCCAGGCCATCCCCATAACGAATCCTATTAGACTCTCGAGCCCACAGCCCGGCACGTCGCCTAATTCGCCTAGGAATCTGCTGCCCAGCCACCTTAGCCTGCTGCACTGTAGCCTGGGACAGCGGCACAAAATGTGTTCAACCGTCTCCAGCTCCTCCGGGTCCTCACACAACCCGCACATATCCGACACGTCGGATCCCAACCTCATCGCCAGCAACAACTCCGAGTCGGACTTCCTAAGCACCGGCCACAGCGTCCGTGATACCCGGCAGTCCGTTCGGATCCCCCAGGCCCTATTGGTGGCGTCCAGAATCCATTCCCTAATCTTCCCAAAGTGGAATCCTATTGGAGGCCTAACCGCCTCCATATGATTAGGATCCTCCATCTCTGAGCCCTGTCTCGCCAACTCATCAGCAATCTCGTTGCCGTTTATGTTGCAGTGACCAGGCACCCAACTTGGTAAAATATCACAGTTTTTATCTCGTTATGTTCTTTAATTACTAGATCTTTAATCTCTCTCCACATTTGTTTTTGATCGCCAGCATTGTTAATCTTGGTTTTAATGTATTTATTGTTTTCGTTTTCGATTTTTACTTTATATAAATTTCTCATTGTTTTGTAATTGGTCCATGCCTGATACGTATTTTTCAATTGTGATGTTTGATATTTTATTTCAAAATGTCCAATTCTTTATTGTCTATGTTGGTATGATCATTTTTTTCACTCTTAATTAAAATGTTTATTCATGATCTGTTATTTTCTTTGTAGTACTGTTGTTTACCGATATATTATATTTATTTGTTATTACAAAGTCAATTATGGTACTGAAAGTTTTTGCTAGTCTTGTATATTCACTAACTAATTGCCTGATTCCATTTAATTTTAATATGTCGAATTTTTAGGACAGTCAATATTAAAATCTTCTGTTATTGAGATATCACAGTTATAATCACAGATTTCTTCAAGGACTTCCTCAAAAATTTTACAAAACTCCGACTCTCCATAACTATGGGATCTGTATATTGCTCAAACGTATTTTAAAAAAATATTTCCATACAAATTTTCCTTAAAATAGATTTTATATCCAATTTAGTTTTTTATGAATACGGCAGCATATCTTTTTAAAATAAATAACGACTTCTAGGGATGGGCAAAATATCGATATTTAAAAAAATTATAAAAAAACCCATGTATCGATTCATCGATATTTATCTACGACTATCGAATTCGATATTTTTAAGATCTCTTTATAATAAAAATCAACATTTTAACCGTCGCACATAGGGGCTTTTTGCCAATCTGGCCGGACATTAGGCGAAAAATTAAATTTAAGAAATGTAAAAATGTAAGTACGCAGCTCGACAGACAACAAAATTCTGCATCGTATAGTGAATTTTCAAGTCATTTGCTTGAGACTTGTGGTTTTGGGACACTGTTAAAGTCAAGAAAGTTGAGTAAATTGGATGCGTGTTTATTGACTTTTTACGGTTTTGGGAGGTTTACAATATATTTTTTTGTGGGTAAACGAATAAAGATTTTACATTGATTTTTTTTTCTCTGAAAGACTATATTAACAGCTACTTAAAAAAATTTTTAGAAAAATTTTATTAGCAATTTTTATGGTAAAAAAATTCGTTCGAAATTAAAAAAACGATTTTTTTTGTTCACTTTTTTGTAAAAAAAAAAAAAAAATTTAAAGGTTTTTGAAGATGCAACCCTTAGAGTCAATAAAAATGTTAAACATCACGTTAAAATTTGAGATCTCTACTTTTAAATTCAAGAAAAAAACCTTGCGCGTTGTTGCGCCATTTTTTTTAATGATTTTTTGAAAATTTCACCTTTTTTCTGTTTTTGCTCATCTTGCATAGGTACATATGATATAAACCCTTTCGTCAGTCATAAAATGTTTTGGTTGTACGTAGATATTTTTTATTTAAATTATTACATCTAAGAGTAATATTACCTGTGTAAAAAAAGAAATGTGCGAACAGTACGTAACTGTTTTTAACCACCTGTGCAGCAGCTAAATGGCGTTATTTTATGGAGCAAAATAAAAGAGACCCTTTCGTCAGTCATAAAATGTTTTGGTTGTACGTAATGTTTTTTATTTAAATTATTACATCTAAGAATAATATTACCTGTGTAAAAAAAGGAATGTGCGAACAGTACGTAACGGTTTTTAACCACCTGTGCGGCAGCTAAATGACGTTATTTTATGGAGAAAAATAAATGTACCTGTTTTGCATAACTTTTAAAATTATAACCCACAAAAATAATATTTAAAAAATCAAATCTGGGGTCCAGGTACTTAGTTTTTTTACTATATATTGTGGTTATTGCATAAAATTGTTATCAGAATCATTCAAGCTTCGAGAGTAAAATGGAAAAAGTGTATACGAAATTAGAGTTATTTCAAATAGTACAAGAATGTAATGCTTAACTCGTTGAAGAGAAATTACAATTTTTAGTTAGAAAATTGTGCGAAATTTCAAAATGTCAGGGAGATAGTGATATATCAGTAGTAAATCAATGCTTAAAGAAATTCAAATATTTTTTTAAAATATTTTGGCATTCAGCACAAAGAAAAAAGGATCGATTTGTAAGCATGCATTCCAAATGGCTGGAAGGAACAGTGACAATACCAATATTTGAGAGGTCGTCTTCAAATCGACTGCAAAAGCCGTTCGTTGAATTGACCGAAAGAAGTAAGAGAAGAAAAACTGAAATCTTGCGAACTCAATGCGATGCTGATTTATTGATGCATGCTGCCCAAACACAACTACAAACGTGTGGAAAAAGAGATGCCTCTGGTCTGCTTAAAGAAATTGTGTCTTCTCCGACAAGAGCTACAAAGTTAAAAAAAGCATACAAAGCTGCACAAGAGGAAAAAGTAAAGCAGCTAACCCCTCTAAAGGCTCTTTCAATATTTGTAGAAGCTGAACTTTCTCGAAAACAATATGAAATAATCCGAAGTGCCGATAAGAAGGTTTATCCTTGCTACAACCACCATCTTGGATAACGATCTTGCAGCGATGTGGTGGCTGAGTCTAGGCTGTGGTTTGTATTTCAAGTACAGGTAACGCCACAAGCGGCGCCTGAGTTTGAGATACGGAACCTAAAAGCCTTGACGACGAAAGGTTATCCACCCCTAAACCGAGGTGTCATGCGACCCGTGCCTATCGGTCTGGTTTGCAGTCAGGGGTTTCCGACTGTATTATCACGGAGCTTTGCTGATACCTGGGCACCTCAGCAAATAGACCACGCCCTTACCACGTTACTGGGGGCTATGACGTGGCGGACTTTCAACTCCCCTACACTCGTGGGACTTTAATGAATACATCTAAACAACAACAACAAAAACAAACAACGGAAACTGATGACGGACAGGCGAGATTAAGGACAACGATTGACAGTAAAACGACAAAGCCAGGGACTGTAACAGTCCCGGCGACCAAGGAAGATCGGCCTAGGCTGATCGGAAGTGGTAAGGCAGCTCGACCAGAAGGCGGCTGCTCTAAAAACTGCGGTGGGGTGCCTCTGTGCTTCAATCCAAGCACCTCCAAAGCCGCTTCTGCCCTTTCCGTCTCTAGACGGATAAAACCCCTGCTTCGGGTGCTGCTAAGTTGGGAATGACAAAGTCGCCCAAAATTGCAGCTTCCCATGTGCCCATTGTGCAAGGAGGGATGGCGATGATAACATCCAATCCCAAGGTTGCACCTCCCCACGCCAAATTCGGCGACCGTAAAAAGTCCCCAAGGCACAAAAACCCTACAAAGAGGGCATCAAACACAAGGCGTGCCGCCTTGCGTTTCATTGAGCTTCTAGGCTCCAAAAAAGCTGAAGAGCTTTCCAGTGAACAAACAGCTTCACTGGCATGGGCAAGAGCCCACATAGCTGGGCTGCCAAGTGCTACTCCTTCAGTCCCTGCGAAGGTGACAATGCCTAAACGGCAACGTTCGGAGGAGGAAGCTGCAGCCGCGAAACAGCAACCAGGGACGAAACGTCCCAAGATTGCGCCGAAATCGATAAATAAGTCTTTTAGCGAGGTGGCCAAAGGTCACCTTGTACGGGCTGTTATCGATAGAGGTGTGGATAATGGTGCCATCTCCCATACCAAGTGGGACCTGGTTAAGCAAAAATTATTGGGGGTGTTCTGGACGATCCTTAGGGAGAATCCAGGGCCACCCCCTCAATGCGATGATGCTGGCTGGTTCCAGGGTCACGTGAAGTTGATGGCTTGTGCAGATGAGCGCTCAGCGCTGCTTCTGAAGCGGGCCATCCAAATGCTAGGAGAGGTCTGGGAAGGTGCTAGGCTCGATGTGGTATTGGTTGATGAGATACCACGGAGACCTAGATCGACTGTCATCATCCCTGCCGAACCATCGGAACCTAAGGAGATCTTGAAGATCATTCAGTGCTGCAACCCTCAACTTCCCACGCAGGATTGGAAAGTTGTAAAGGTTTCGGCTGCTGAAGGGTCCTCGAGGACGGCGATTGTGGTGTTAAACCAGCAATCCTTGGAACCACTGAGGGAGACAGGGTAAGATCTACTATGGTTTTAGTACGATCTTGCTCCGTGTCTACCGAAGTGATAACAAGGGCAATCCGGCTCCTTCGGTTAGTGAGGCCAAGCAGCCTAAAGAGGGCTTGTCTGGTGACGATGCCGTAAGTTCAGGTGACAAAGAGGACACCCAGTCTATCTCCGGATTGGTGTCTGTCTTTGGGCACCTGGGTGATATGGTTGATGAGGACGTACTTCTGGAATCAGACCAGGAGGACGTCAACATCACAGTGGTCGCCAATATGGATAATGGTGAAGGTCCTGCAAATCAACCTCCACCACTCTAAAGCAGCATCTGCTGCATTGCTCCTCCGTGTGGTAGAAAAAGGGGAGGAGCTCGTGATGGTCCAAGAACCCTGGATTCATAAGGATCGGGTTTGCGGACTCAATCTCAAAGTCTATAAGCTTCTGTTTGCGAAAGGTACAGGTAACATAAGATCTTGTGTCTTAGCTAAAAATTCGTTGAATATCTTCATTCTCTCTGATTACAGTGATGAAGACACCACAACAGTTGCTCCCCGGGTTGATGATATAGGGGGGATCGATGCGGCAGTGGGTCTGCTTACAGACTCACTGCAGTTAGCGACTTCCTTGGCGTGCAAGCCAAGGATGCATAGGGGCAGGGATCGTCCACCGTGGTGGGATCCTGATATTGCGCAGACAAGAAGAGACTGTCGTAGGTTGTTCAATATGGCTAAGCGCCATGGTAATTGGGCGGAGTACAAGTCTTCACTGAATAGATTCAGGAACTTGGTTAGATCGGCGAAAAGGAGTGCTTGGAGGAACTTCTGCAGCGGCGTGGAAGGATCCTCTGAGACAAACCGTTTACGTAAGATAATGGCCTCGAGCCCTGTTGTCCCGACCTATATCCGTAAATCGGACGGTTGCTGGACTACTACTAGTCAGGAAACACTCGAGGTGTTAATTGACACTCACTTTCCTGGAAACTCCCAAGGGAGCTTGCGGGATCAGGTTTGTGAGTCGATGCCCGGTCCTCTGTCCGTCCCAATGGACTACGACAGGATTAAATGGGCTGTCGACAGCTTTGACCCGTACAAATCTCCGGGTATGGATGGTATAATTCCGGCGGACCTGCAGAAGAATTCGACTGTGATAATACCCTGGCTGATGGCTATATACAGGGGATACGTTAGATTTTCGTATGTACCTGTGAGCTGGACCTTGTGTAGAGTTGTCTTCATCCCCAAGGGAGGGAAGACTTCTCACACTGAGGCGAAGGATTACAGACCGATTAGTCTTGCATCCTTTCTTCTTAAGACTCTTGAAAGAGTTATCGACATTCACTTAAGGATGACCATCCCAAAGTGTTTACTCTCGACATCTCAGCATGCCTACACAAAGGGTAGGTCTGTTGAGACGGCTCTTCACTCACTAGTTGAAACTATTGAGAGATCACTCGAATTCAAGGAGTGTGCTCTGGTGGCCTTTCTCGACATTGAAGGGGCCTTTAATAATGTCAACCCGGATTCTATCGTTGCATCCATGAGGAGTCTGGGGGTTGATGACGGTATATGTAGATTTGTGGATAATCTACTCAGGAACAGGGTCATCTGTTCCACGATAGGTGAAACCAGCGTTCAGAGGCTGGTAAACAGGGGTACTCCCCAAGGAGGAGTACTATCCCCACTATTGTGGAACCTGACTATGAATACCATGTTAACGAAAATGGACGACATGAGGTTTAAAACTGTGGCGTACGCTGACGATGTTGCAGTGGCCATCACGGGGAAGCATTTGAATATAATGTCTCAGTGTATGGAGGCTGCACTAAAGGTACTTAGCACCTGGAGCGTATCATGCGGCCTGGGTGTTAATCCGTCTAAGACGGAACTGGTACTCTTCACGAGGAAGTATAGGACTGTTGCCATGAGACTTCCGAGGCTAAATGGGACTGAACTTAAGGTCTCTTATAGCGCCAAGTATCTTGGCGTAATCTTGGACAGTAAGCTGTCATGGGGGCTGAACATCCGAACGAGGATGGAAAAGGCAATTGTTGCTATATATGCGTGCAGAGGTGCAATCGGCAAGAACTGGGGCATGGGCCCGAGATGTGTCAATTGGATCTTTGAAGCTGTAGTAAAGCCGACTCTGTATTACGGTGTTATCATATGGTGGACTGCGCTGGACAAGGGCAGGTACCGTACGATGCTTGAGAAGGTTCACAGACTGGCCGCATTGATGATCACAGGATCAATGCGCTCCACTCCCACCAGGGCGCTGTTTACAATGCTAAACTGGCTGCCGGTGGACATCATGGCCAGACAGATGGCTCTTTGTTCGGCGATTCGGTTGAACGCGGCACACGGCTGGTCGAGCCGGGACTATGGACACTCCAGCATAATGGGATACTCGATTGTCCCTGAGGGAGTGGACTACTGCACCCCGGAGCCTTTCTTTAGTGCGAGGTATGCGACACATATAGCGCACGAAAGTGCTCCGTCGGTAATGGGCACCTTCCATGGACCAACCCTGGGGGTTTACACTGATGGTTCAAGGAAGGGGGAAAGAGTTGGCGGAGGTTTCTACATAGAGGAACTGGGCGTAAAAGTCTCCTTTCGCCTGCCGGATGGATGTAGTGTCCTGCAGGCGGAAATCTCGGCTATAAAGCGGGCAGCCAACTGGCTAAAGTATTATCGCGTATCGGGAGATATACGTATATTTACTGATAGCAAGGCTGCCATTGCCTCTCTTGCGGGTGTCTATACGACATCTAGGTTAACTGTGGAATGCCGGATGTCTTTGAATGAGATTGCTGAACATTCAGAGTTAACGCTTATATGGATACCAGGGCACTCAAACTGCCCGGGAAACCAGATAGCAGATGAGCTGGCCAAGGAAGGTGGTCGTATGGATGAAGCATTCATTGATCAATTCATTGGCCTTCCAATGGCTCACTATAAGTCACTCATTATGCGCGAGAATTATAGAATTGCGCAAGAGGGATGGACCCGTGAGTCCACCTGCTCCATATCCAGGGCCCTTTGGCCCAAATCTCTACTTGGGTTCAATAGGAACCAAATCAGGACCGTGGTGTCGGTCATAACTGGACAGTGGCCTGTTGGGACTCATGCTAGAAGAATGGGTCTGGTATTCAATGACTACTGTAGAAGTTGTCATGATGAGGAGGAAGAGGAAACTGTGCTTTCTCTGTCAATGCCCTGGGCTACGGGGCATCAGTGGAAAATACCTGGGAGAACCGGTGTTTTCCTGTTTGGAGGATCTATCAGAAATAGAACTAAAATTGCTTCTTCTCTTCATTAGGAAGACGAATTGGCTCAACACTGCAGTGACGCCATCTGAGTAACTGCTCTCTGGGATGGGCATTGGCGCTGGGTATCACAAAGGGACCGCTATAGGACCCAAGTGAGCTGTCTCTTGATGGCTGCCCATGGAACCTAACCTAACCTTGCTACAATATTCTGCAGAGAGAAAAAAGTGAATGCTATCCTCCAAAAGAATCATTTGAAGTAACGGAAACATGTGCTCAAATAAATCTTCAGGATTTGCTTAATCATACTGCAAGTAGATTACTTACATATTTAAAAGATGTTTTATGTGGTTTACAAATAGAAGAATGCAACTCCTTCGAGCTAATAAGCAAATGGGGCTGCGATGGCTCACACCAGGCACAATTTAAGCAAAGGATGGAAAATGATGCCTCTGATTCTCATATTTTTCAGAGCAGTTTCGTACCGCTTCGACTAATATATGGTGCAAAAAAGGAGCAAATATTATGGCAAAATCCAACTCCTTCATCGCCGCGATATTGTAGACCTATTCGCATTAGATTTGTTAAAGAAACTGTAGATGTAATCCAAGAAGAAATCAACTATGTACAAGATGCTGTTAGTACATTACAAAACACTAATTTTTTAATGGAAGGAAAGTTATATTCCATAAAACATACAATGGTATTTACAATGATAGATGCAAAAGTATGTAATGCCGCAACACAAATTACGTCCACCATGAAGTGCTATATTTGTGGGGCTACTTCAAAAGAATTTAACAATTTGAACATCAAAAGAGATGAAGACGTAGATGCACTTTCTTTCGGATTATCTACTTTGCATGCCAGAATTCGACTTTTTGAGAGCATATTACACCTGTCGTATAAACTCACAGTGAAAAAGTGGCAATTAAGATCGGATGAGGACAAAACTATTGTAAAAGAGAGGAAAAAAACTATCCAAGAAAAATTTAGAAGTGAATTAGGGCTAATAGTAGATGTACCGAAGACTGGATTTGGAAACAGCAACGATGGCAACACCAGCAGAAGATTTTTTTCCAATCCTGAATTAGCTGCAGAAATAACTGGAATTGCATTGGATTTCATCTACCGAATCAAAGTTATTATTGAAGTAATTACAAGTGGTCACAAAATCTATTTGCACGAGTTTGCCGATTATTGCTTAGACACTGCAAAACTTTACGTTACTCTATATCCCTGGCATCCTATGACACCTACAATGCACAAGATTTTAATACATGGTACAACTGTAATGAGCGAGGCATTGTTGCCTATCGGGCTATTATCAGAAGAAGCGTCTGAGGCACGAAATAAGCATTTTCGGCTTTACAGGCAGAATTTTGCTAGAAAGTTTTCGAGGGTTCAGTGTAACAAAGATATTATAAATAGATTTTTGCTCAGTTCTGACCCACTGATTACTAGCATAAGACCAACTCCAAAAAAAAAAGTCATTACCCTTTACGAAAGAAGCAATTTCTTTTATGCTTCCACCTGTACTTGGCTCTGAAGAGAATTCCGATTCGGAAGAGGATTTTGAAGAAACAGACGAAGAAGAACCATGGCACTCATCATCATCTTAGTGCAAAAGAGAAGTTATTGTAAATAAATAAGTTATTATTTTAAATAAAATTAGTTGTCACTATTATAAATTAGTTATAATTACGAATAAATAAATTCTTTTCATATAAATTAAATACTATGAAATACATAAAAGTCACATAAAATCTTAAAAATGAATATTTTTGGAAATTAGCAAAAAAAAATTTTTTTTTGACAGGGTCGTTCCGGGGGGTGGGTTAGGAGGGATACCTCCCCCTGCCCATAAAAGTTCAAAAATATAATTTTTATAGAATTAAGGCGTTAGTAACCTTTTTCTTTGAATATTTACATTTTTTTTTTTTAAATATTATTTTATGTAACCGCCCACAAAAAGGGCGGGGCGAAAAGTGAAATTTTACGATCTCATGGGTCCAATTTTAGGGTTTTTAATTTTTGCCGATGTTAAAAGTTGTATTTGCCAAACAAAAGTATAGGAAAACTTTAAAAAAATTGAATTTTTTAGAGGTAGGACTAGTTTTTCTATGGGGAACTTTTTCCCCCTTGGTCCGATTTTAAGTATTTTTGATCTTTACCTGCCTATGACAATAACACATATTTCTGCCAAGTTTCATCAATCTAGGGTCACTCAATAACTTTTAAGAAGCAATATAGATAGAAAAAAAAAGTAATGTCCGGCTAGATTGGCAAAAAACCCCTATGTGCGTCGGTCAACTGATTACAATACTGTTGTTTTTAAGAATGGCATCATAATTTTAAGAAAATAACGGCGCTTTTCCATTGTACATTTTCATAGACTGGACTGGGTCAGTTTTGTCTCGGTTTTTTAAGAGATGACAACAACAAAATAAGCGAGGAAAAAATATTCTGGAAAGGGTTCCTAGAATTATGCAAAGAATCGCCTTAATGATGGAGTATTAGCAGCAATAGACAATAATAAAAATAAAATATTTTGTTTTTTTTTTTTTTTATTTGAGCATGTTCTTAAATATTAATAAAAATAAAATATTGCACAGTTTACTTGCATAGTATGAGTTACAAATTTATTTTACCGGCAGTATATAATCCCAATTAATTACTTTTTTAGATTTCATATGGCGAATAAACAAAAATTCTTATTCACTTTATGGTCTTACTTGTATAATATTTTTAGCTTTTCTAAAGTATTTGGAAAAAGTTTCCTGACGAGCTGGCCTAAGCAGCCAGCGAAATGCGCATAGGAACTAGCTTTCCCACAACAATAAATTTCAGTGTTTTCATTTAAAAAAACGACTCTCCATAACTATGGGATCTGTATATTGCTCAAACGTATTTTAAAAAAATATTTCCATACAAATTTTCCTTAAAATAGATTTTATATCCAATTTAGTTTTTTATGAATACGGCAGCATATCTTTTTAAAATAAATAACGACTTCTAGGGATGGGCAAAATATCGATATTTAAAAAAATTATAAAAAAACCCATGTATCGATTCATCGATATTTATCTACGACTATCGAATTCGATATTTTTAAGATCTCTTTATAATAAAAATCAACATTTTAACCGTCGCACATAGGGGCTTTTTGCCAATCTGGCCGGACATTAGGCGAAAAATTAAATTTAAGAAATGTAAAAATGTAAGTACGCAGCTCGACAGACAACAAAATTCTGCATCGTATAGTGAATTTTCAAGTCATTTGCTTGAGACTTGTGGTTTTGGGACACTGTTAAAGTCAAGAAAGTTGAGTAAATTGGATGCGTGTTTATTGACTTTTTACGGTTTTGGGAGGTTTACAATATATTTTTTTGTTTGTAAACGAATAAAGATTTTACATTGATTTTTTTTTCTCTGAAAGACTATATTAACAGCTACTTAAAAAAATTTTTAGAAAAATTTTATTAGCAATTTTTATGGTAAAAAAATTCGTTCGAAATTAAAAAAACGATTTTTTTTGTTCACTTTTTTGTAAAAAAAAAAAAAAAATTTAAAGGTTTTTGAAGGTGCAACCCTTAGAGTCAATAAAAATGTTAAACATCACGTTAAAATTTGAGATCTCTACTTTTAAATTCAAGAAAAAAACCTTGCGCGTTGTTGCGCCATTTTTTTTAATGATTTTTTGAAAATTTCACCTTTTTTCTGTTTTTGCTCATCTTGCATAGGTACATATGATATAAACCCTTTCGTCAGTCATAAAATGTTTTGGTTGTACGTAGATATTTTTTATTTAAATTATTACATCTAAGAGTAATATTACCTGTGTAAAAAAAGAAATGTGCGAACAGTACGTAACTGTTTTTAACCACCTGTGCAGCAGCTAAATGGCGTTATTTTATGGAGCAAAATAAAAGAGACCCTTTCGTCAGTCATAAAATGTTTTGGTTGTACGTAATGTTTTTTATTTAAATTATTACATCTAAGAATAATATTACCTGTGTAAAAAAAAGGAATGTGCGAACAGTACGTAACGGTTTTTAACCACCTGTGCGGCAGCTAAATGACGTTATTTTATGGAGAAAAATAAATGTACCTGTTTTGCATAACTTTTAAAATTATTAACCACAAAAATAATATTTAAAAAATCAAATCTGGGGTCCAGGTACTTAGTTTTTTTTACTATATATTGTGGTTATTGCATAAAATTGTTATCAGAATCATTCAAGCTTCGAGAGTAAAATGGAAAAAGTGTATACGAAATTAGAGTTATTTCAAATAGTACAAGAATGTAATGCTTAACTCGTTGAAGAGAAATTACAATTTTTAGTTAGAAAATTGTGCGAAATTTCAAAATGTCAGGGAGATAGTGATATATCAGTAGTAAATCAATGCTTAAAGAAATTCAAATATTTTTTTAAAATATTTTGGCATTCAGCACAAAGAAAAAAGGATCGATTTGTAAGCATGCATTCCAAATGGCTGGAAGGAACAGTGACAATACCAATATTTGGGAGGTCGTCTTCAAATCGACTGCAAAAGCCGTTCGTTGAATTGACCGAAAGAAGTAAGAGAAGAAAAACTGAAATCTTGCGAACTCAATGCGATGCTGATTTATTGATGCATGCTGCCCAAACACAACTACAAACGTGTGGAAAAAGAGATGCCTCTGGTCTGCTTAAAGAAATTGTGTCTTCTCCGACAAGAGCTACAAAGTTAAAAAAAGCATACAAAGCTGCACAAGAGGAAAAAGTAAAGCAGCTAACCCCTCTAAAGGCTCTTTCAATATTTGTAGAAGCTGAACTTTCTCGAAAACAATATGAAATAATCCGAAGTGCCGATAAGAAGGTTTATCCTTGCTACAACCACCATCTTGGATAACGATCTTGCAGCGATGTGGTGGCTGAGTCTAGGCTGTGGTTTGTATTTCAAGTACAGGTAACGCCACAAGCGGCGCCTGAGTTTGAGATACGGAACCTAAAAGCCTTGACGACGAAAGGTTATCCACCCCTAAACCGAGGTGTCATGCGACCCGTGCCTATCGGTCTGGTTTGCAGTCAGGGGTTACCGACTGTATTATCACGGAGCTTTGCTGATACCTGGGCACCTCAGCAAATAGACCACGCCCTTACCACGTTACTGGGGGCTATGACGTGGCGGACTTTCAACTCCCCTACACTCGTGGGACTTTAATGAATACATCTAAACAACAACAACAAAAACAAACAACGGAAACTGATGACGGACAGACGAGATTAAGGACAACGATTGACAGTAAAACGACAAAGCCAGGGACTGTAACAGTCCCGGCGACCAAGGAAGATCGGCCTAGGCTGATCGGAAGTGGTAAGGCAGCTCGACCAGAAGGCGGCTGCTCTAAAAACTGCGGTGGGGTGCCTCTGTGCTTCAATCCAAGCACCTCCAAAGCCGCTTCTGCCCTTTCCGTCTCTAGACGGATAAAACCCCTGCTTCGGGTGCTGCTAAGTTGGGAATGACAAAGTCGCCCAAAATTGCAGCTTCCCATGTGCCCATTGTGCAAGGAGGGATGTCGATGATAACATCCAATCCCAAGGTTGCACCTCCCCACGCCAAATTCGGCGACCGTAAAAAGTCCCCAAGGCACAAAAACCCTACAAAGAGGGCATCAAACACAAGGCGTGCCGCCTTGCGTTTCATTGAGCTTCTAGGCTCCAAAAAAGCTGAAGAGCTTTCCAGTGAACAAACAGCTTCACTGGCATGGGCAAGAGCCCACATAGCTGGGCTGCCAAGTGCTACTCCTTCAGTCCCTGCGAAGGTGACAATGCCTAAACGGCAACGTTCGGAGGAGGAAGCTGCAGCCGCGAAACAGCAACCAGGGACGAAACGTCCCAAGATTGCGCCGAAATCGATAAATAAGTCTTTTAGCGAGGTGGCCAAAGGTCACCTTGTACGGGCTGTTATCGATAGAGGTGTGGATAATGGTGCCATCTCCCATACCAAGTGGGACCTGGTTAAGCAAAAATTAATGGGGGTGTTCTGGACGATCCTTAGGGAGAATCCAGGGCCACCCCCTCAATGCGATGATGCTGGCTGGTTCCAGGGTCACGTGAAGTTGATGGCTTGTGCAGATGAGCGCTCAGCGCTGCTTCTGAAGCGGGCCATCCAAATGCTAGGAGAGGTCTGGGAAGGTGCTAGGCTCGATGTGGTATTGGTTGATGAGATACCACGGAGACCTAGATCGACTGTCATCATCCCTGCCGAACCATCGGAACCTGAGGAGATCTTGAAGATCATTCAGTGCTGCAACCCTCAACTTCCCACGCAGGATTGGAAAGTTGTAAAGGTTTCGGCTGCTGAAGGGTCCTCGAGGACGGCGATTGTGGTGTTAAACCAGCAATCCTTGGAACCACTGAGGGAGACAGGGTAAGATCTACTATGGTTTTAGTACGATCTTGCTCCGTGTCTACCGAAGTGATAACAAGGGCAATCCGGCTCCTTCGGTTAGTGAGGCCAAGCAGCCTGAAGAGGGCTTGTCTGGTGACGATGCCGTAAGTTCAGGTGACAAAGAGAACACCCAGTCTATCTCCGGATTGGTGTCTGTCTTTGGGCACCTGGGTGATATGGTTGATGAGGACGTACTTCTGGAGTCAGACCAGGAGGACGTCAACATCACAGTGGTCGCCAATATGGATAATGGTGAAGGTCCTGCAAATCAACCTCCACCACTCTAAAGCAGCATCTGCTGCATTGCTCCTCCGTGTGGTAGAAAAAGGGGAGGAGCTCGTGATGGTCCAAGAACCCTGGATTCATAAGGATCGGGTTTGCGGACTCAATCTCAAAGTCTATAAGCTTCTGTTTGCGAAAGGTACAGGTAACATAAGATCTTGTGTCTTAGCTAAAAATTCGTTGAATATCTTCATTCTCTCTGATTACAGTGATGAAGACACCACAACAGTTGCTCCCCGGGTTGATGATATAGGGGGGATCGATGCGGCAGTGGGTCTGCTTACAGACTCACTGCAGTTAGCGACTTCCTTGGCGTGCAAGCCAAGGATGCATAGGGGCAGGGATCGTCCACCGTGGTGGGATCCTGATATTGCGCAGACAAGAAGAGACTGTCGTAGGTTGTTCAATATGGCTAAGCGCCATGGTAATTGGGCGGAGTACAAGTCTTCACTGAATAGATTCAGGAACTTGGTTAGATCGGCGAAAAGGAGTGCTTGGAGGAACTTCTGCAGCGGCGTGGAAGGATCCTCTGAGACAAACCGTTTACGTAAGATAATGGCCTCGAGCCCTGTTGTCCCGACCTATATCCGTAAATCGGACGGTTGCTGGACTACTACTAGTCAGGAAACACTCGAGGTGTTAATTGACACTCACTTTCCTGGAAACTCCCAAGGGAGCTTGCGGGATCAGGTTTGTGAGTCGATGCCCGGTCCTCTGTCCGTCCCAATGGACTACGACAGGATTAAATGGGCTGTCGACAGCTTTGACCCGTACAAATCTCCGGGTATGGATGGTATAATTCCGGCGGACCTGCAGAAGAATTCGACTGTGATAATACCCTGGCTGATGGCTATATACAGGGGATACGTTAGATTTTCGTATGTACCTGTGAGCTGGACCTTGTGTAGAGTTGTCTTCATCCCCAAGGGAGGGAAGACTTCTCACACTGAGGCGAAGGATTACAGACCGATTAGTCTTGCATCCTTTCTTCTTAAGACTCTTGAAAGAGTTATCGACATTCACTTAAGGATGACCATCCCAAAGTGTTTACTCTCGACATCTCAGCATGCCTACACAAAGGGTAGGTCTGTTGAGACGGCTCTTCACTCACTAGTTGAAACTATTGAGAGATCACTCGAATTCAAGGAGTGTGCTCTGGTGGCCTTTCTCGACATTGAAGGGGCCTTTAATAATGTCAACCCGGATTCTATCGTTGCATCCATGAGGAGTCTGTGGGTTGATGACGGTATATGTAGATTTGTGGATAATCTACTCAGGAACAGGGTCATCTGTTCCACGATAGGTGAAACCAGCGTTCAGAGGCTGGTAAACAGGGGTACTCCCCAAGGAGGAGTACTATCCCCACTATTGTGGAACCTGACTATGAATACCATGTTAACGAAAATGGACGACATGAGGTTTAAAACTGTGGCGTACGCTGACGATGTTGCAGTGGCCATCACGGGGAAGCATTTGAATATAATGTCTCAGTGTATGGAGGCTGCACTAAAGGTACTTAGCACCTGGAGCGTATCATGCGGCCTGGGTGTTAATCCGTCTAAGACGGAACTGGTACTCTTCACGAGGAAGTATAGGACTGTTGCCATGAGACTTCCGAGGCTAAATGGGACTGAACTTAAGGTCTCTTATAGCGCCAAGTATCTTGGCGTAATCTTGGACAGTAAGCTGTCATGGGGGCTGAACATCCGAACGAGGATGGAAAAGGCAATTGTTGCTATATATGCGTGCAGAGGTGAAATCGGCAAGAACTGGGGCATGGGCCCGAGATGTGTCAATTGGATCTTTGAAGCTGTAGTAAAGCCGACTCTGTATTACGGTGTTATCATATGGTGGACTGCGCTGGACAAGGGCAGGTACCGTACGATGCTTGAGAAGGTTCACAGACTGGCCGCATTGATGATCACAGGATCAATGCGCTCCACTCCCACCAGGGCGCTGTTTACAATGCTAAACTGGCTGCCGGTGGACATCATGGCCAGACAGATGGCTCTTTGTTCGGCGATTCGGTTGAACGCGGCACACGGCTGGTCGAGCCGGGACTATGGACACTCCAGCATAATGGGATACTCGATTGTCCCTGAGGGAGTGGACTACTGCACCCCGGAGCCTTTCTTTAGTGCGAGGTATGCGACACATATAGCGCACGAAAGTGCTCCGTCGGTAATGGGCACCTTCCATGGACCAACCCTGGGGGTTTACACTGATGGTTCAAGGAAGGGGGAAAGAGTTGGCGGAGGTTTCTACATAGAGGAACTGGGCGTAAAAGTCTCCTTTCGCCTGCCGGATGGATGTAGTGTCCTGCAGGCGGAAATCTCGGCTATAAAGCGGGCAGCCAACTGGCTAAAGTATTATCGCGTATCGGGAGATATACGTATATTTACTGATAGCAAGGCTGCCATTGCCTCTCTTGCGGGTGTCTATACGACATCTAGGTTAACTGTGGAATGCCGGATGTCTTTGAATGAGATTGCTGAACATTCAGAGTTAACGCTTATATGGATACCAGGGCACTCAAACTGCCCGGGAAACCAGATAGCAGATGAGCTGGCCAAGGAAGGTGGTCGTATGGATGAAGCATTCATTGATCAATTCATTGGCCTTCCAATGGCTCACTATAAGTCACTCATTATGCGCGAGAATTATAGAATTGCGCAAGAGGGATGGACCCGTGAGTCCACCTGCTCCATATCCAGGGCCCTTTGGCCCAAATCTCTACTTGGGTTCAATAGGAACCAAATCAGGACCGTGGTGTCGGTCATAACTGGACAGTGGCCTGTTGGGACTCATGCTAGAAGAATGGGTCTGGTATTCAATGACTACTGTAGAAGTTGTCATGATGAGGAGGAAGAGGAAACTGTGCTTTCTCTGTCAATGCCCTGGGCTACGGGGCATCAGGGGAAAATACCTGGGAGAACCGGTGTTTTCCTCTTTGGAGGATCTATCAGAAATAGAACTAAAATTGCTTCTTCTCTTCATTAGGAAGACGAATTGGCTCAACACTGCAGTGACGCCATCTGAGTAACTGCTCTCTGGGATGGGCATTGGCGCTGGGTATCACAAAGGGACCGCTATAGGACCCAAGTGAGCTGTCTCTTGATGGCTGCCCATGGAACCTAACCTAACCTTGCTACAATATTCTGCAGAGAGAAAAAAGTGAATGCTATCCTCCAAAAGAATCATTTGAAGTAACGGAAACATGTGCTCAAATAAATCTTCAGGATTTGCTTAATCATACTGCAAGTAGATTACTTACATATTTAAAAGATGTTTTATGTGGTTTACAAATAGAAGAATGCAACTCCTTCGAGCTAATAAGCAAATGGGGCTGCGATGGCTCACACCAGGCACAATTTAAGCAAAAGATGGAAAGTGATGCCTCTGATTCTCATATTTTTCAGAGCAGTTTCGTACCGCTTCGACTAATATATGGTGCAAAAAAGGAGCAAATATTATGGCAAAATCCAACTCCTTCATCGCCGCGATATTGTAGACCTATTCGCATTAGATTTGTTAAAGAAACTGTAGATGTAATCCAAGAAGAAATCAACTATGTACAAGATGCTGTTAGTACATTACAAAACACTAATTTTTTAATGAAAGGAAAGTTATATTCCATAAAACATACAATGGTATTTACAATGATAGATGCAAAAGTATGTAATGCCGCAACACAAATTACGTCCACCATGAAGTGCTATATTTGTGGGGCTACTTCAAAAGAATTTAACAATTTGAACATCAAAAGAGATGAAGACGTAGATGCACTTTCTTTCGGATTATCTACTTTGCATGCCAGAATTCGACTTTTTGAGAGCATATTACACCTGTCGTATAAACTCACAGTGAAAAAGTGGCAATTAAGATCGGATGAGGACAAAACTGTTGTAAAAGAGAGGAAAAAAACTATCCAAGAAAAATTTAGAAGTGAATTAGGGCTAATAGTAGATGTACCGAAGACTGGATTTGGAAACAGCAACGATGGCAACACCAGCAGAAGATTTTTTTCCAATCCTGAATTAGCTGCAGAAATAACTGGAATTGCATTGGATTTCATCTACCGAATCAAAGTTATTATTGAAGTAATTACAAGTGGTCACAAAATCTATTTGCACGAGTTTGCCGATTATTGCTTAGACACTGCAAAACTTTACGTTACTCTATATCCCTGGCATCCTATGACACCTACAATGCACAAGATTTTAATACATGGTACAACTGTAATGAGCGAGGCATTATTGCCTATCGGGCTATTATCAGAAGAAGCGTCTGAGGCACGAAATAAGCATTTTCGGCTTTACAGGCAGAATTTTGCTAGAAAGTTTTCGAGGGTTCAGTGTAACAAAGATATTATAAATAGATTTTTGCTCAGTTCTGACCCACTGATTACTAGCATAAGACCAACTCCAAAAAAAAAAGTCATTACCCTTTACGAAAGAAGCAATTTCTTTTATGCTTCCACCTGTACTTGGCTCTGAAGAGAATTCCGATTCGGAAGAGGATTTTGAAGAAACAGACGAAGAAGAACCATGGCACTCATCATCATCTTAGTGCAAAAGAGAAGTTATTGTAAATAAATAAGTTATTATTTTAAATAAAATTAGTTGTCACTATTATAAATTAGTTATAATTACGAATAAATAAATTCTTTTCATATAAATTAAATACTATGAAATACATAAGTCACATAAAATCTTAAAAATGAATATTTTTTGGAAATTAGCAAAAAAAAATTTTTTTTTGACAGGGTCGTTCCGGGGGGTGGGTTAGGAGGGATACCTCCCCCTGCCCATAAAAGTTCAAAAATATAATTTTTATAGAATTAAGGCGTTAGTAACCTTTTTCTTTGAATATTTACATTTTTTTTTTAAATATTATTTTATGTAACCGCCCACAAAAAGGGCGGGGCGAAAAGTGAAATTTTACGATCTCATGGGTCCAATTTTAGGGTTTTTAATTTTTGCCGATGTTAAAAGTTGTATTTGCCAAACAAAAGTATAGGAAAACTTTAAAAAAATTGAATTTTTTAGAGGTAGGACTAGTTTTTCTATGGGGAACTTTTTCCCCCTTGGTCCGATTTTAAGTATTTTTGATCTTTACCTGCCTATGACAATAACACATATTTCTGCCAAGTTTCATCAATCTAGGGTCACTCAATAACTTTTAAGAAGCAATATAGATAGAAAAAAAAGTAATGTCCGGCTAGATTGGCAAAAAGCCCCTATGTGCGTCGCTCAACTGATTACAATACTGTTGTTTTTAAGAATGGCATCATAATTTTAAGAAAATAACGGCGCTTTTCCATTGTACATTTTCATAGACTGGACTGGGTCAGTTTTGTCTCGGTTTTTTAAGAGATGACAACAACAAAATAAGCGAGGAAAAAATATTCTGGAAAGGGTTCCTAGAATTATGCAAAGAATCGCCTTAATGATGGAGTATTAGCAGCAATAGACAATAATAAAAATAAAATATTTTGTTTTTTTTTTTTTTTATTTGAGCATGTTCTTAAATATTAATAAAAATAAAATATTGCACAGTTTACTTGCATAGTATGTGTTACAAATTTATTTTACCGGCAGTATATAATCCCAATTAATTACTTTTTTAGATTTCATATGGCGAATAAACAAAAATTTTTTGGTATTCTTTACTTTGTTTTTTGAATTTTTTTATCCTCGATTTTAAGCGAAAACTTCTTTAGCATAACTTACCTTAAAAACTAAATTTTACAATTGTTTTTTGTTTTAAATAAAAGTTATGCGAATGAAAGTTTCGTTCGAAATCGAGGGACAGACAGTAAATTGGAAATTAAAAGAAACAATAAAAACTTAGAATGGAATAACATGTAATATGTTTGTACATATGTAAATATGTATTGACATAGGTATATTAAGTTTTTAAATTTGGCAATGATTTCACCTTAATACGTTCGATAAATCAATATATCGATATTTTTAATTAATAAAAAATCCATCGAACACTCTACATCTTTCCCATCCAATATTTTCTTGCTTCTATCATTTAATTAATTCATTTATTAATGATGTGCTAATAATCCCAATTTTTTTAAATGAAAACACTGAAATTTATTGTTGTGGGAAAGCTAGTTCCTATGCGCATTTCGCTGGTTGCTTAGGCCAGCTCGTCAGGAAACTTTTTCCAAATACTTTAGAAAAGCTAAAAATATTATACAAGTAAGACCATAAAGTGAATAAGAATTTTAAAACACTCTGGTCTTAAATGTAACAATATCAAAGCTTCAACAAAGTCACAACAATAAACCGTCAATTTTTTCTTTCTTACATTCCCCTACAATTGGCTGGTTTTTTTCCAACACGAATTGTAGTTGTAAGTGCAAATTTATTATCAAAAATTATTTTCGGGAATGAAATATTATATTCACCCCTATTCTGCGTTTCGATCCGAATCGAAATTTTCTCCGTCTGGCAATTTTGGTATTCTGCGTTTCGATTCCGCTCAGTTTCTTTCGATTGTATGTATTCTGCATTACGATCGGAGCTCCGTTTCTCTCAGTTGTTTTTTTGTTAACGGAGGTTTTTTCTATTTTTGTTTTTTTAAGTAAAAAAGTGAAAAAATGTAAGTACAAAATTAAAAAATTCAAAAACGATTTAAATACAAATTATTATTATAATTTTTTTGTTTTAAATTTTTATTTTTTGTACTGGAATATGAGTGTTTTGTTATGTATGTATGCAGGTCAAAAACAATAACACCGGGGCAATACGAAAAACTGGCAAATTTAATGACGGCTAAAGCTGACATTGATTGTGGGTATCACCAGCTTTCAAAGGAAGAAGTAGCAGCATTCTGGGAGGAAGTTACAGAAGTCCTTAATGCATTAGGGCCTCCAACAAAAAGTGCTATGCGTGGAAAAAAAGTAAGTATGATTTGTGCATAATTATCGCAGTAATTAATATTATTTTACAGGTGTGGATTGACTGGAAATGCTACATAAAGAAGAAATTATCAGCTAATAAAAGGGAAATGATGAGCACCGGAGGAGGCCCTTGCCGCTTGCAACGTATAAGCCCCTTGGAAGAAAAAGTAGTGCAGCTGACGGGGATAGTGACAAGTACATCGGGTATAAGCGGTGCAGTAGATGTTGGAGTTGCCTGTGAGGTTGAGGAAACTGAAATGGACATTTCAGCACGTTCTGAAGACCTACCTTGCACCTCCAAAAGGCGACAACAGGGCCCAAAACACACAACTTTGTCTTTGCTGAAGGAGCAATTAAAATGTCAGCAATAATTTTATGAAGAGACGAAAGAGTTCAACAATCCAAGAAGTATGATGAAATATCGACGCACCTAAGGCGTATAAATCGATCGGTGGAAAAAATTATCGGCAGAAATTGCAGGTAAGCAATTAGAAGAGGAACAGCGCCATAATAAAATTAAAGAAGAATTGCTGAAAAAGAAAGTGGAGATAAAACTAAGAATGCTTCAAATGGAACACCCCGATGAATGATAAAAAATAATATTGTGATAAATTGTCCAAATATGTGATAAGTACAAAGTTTTTAAAACAATAAATTTTTTAATTATTTACCTATTTTTAATATGAAACAAAATAGACTGAACTTGTTATATTTTTAATAAATAAAGATTTTTTATTATTGAATTGAAGTAAAGTTGGTATTTAATTTCTTTTTATTTTAAATATAAAACAATATGCATTAAAAACTAGAAAAATATTTATTTTCTTAATTCTAAAAATTGGAAAGTATATTATGGCGAATACCGCTTGCTATTGAAGCGAAATCTGAGTATACATTTTCCTCTTCGCCCTCTTGTAATCTGTAAAAGTAAGAAACATATATTACATATTAACACTTTTACTGTCGTTGTATTTCTGTCGTTGTTCTCCTCTTCCAACAATAATGCAGCTGCAATAGACTCCATTTGTCCTTAAATTTTAAATAAAAATGCAACTCACTAAATTATTTCTTTACAAACAGTTTTTATTAACATTTTGTCTTTACATATTTAAACACAACACTTTTATTTTCTACTTTTTTAGTTAATTTCAGCTTCACTAGATTATACACACTTATATATTTATGCAAAACTTATTTTTACCTTTTTCTTTTTTTATTTTATTTCAATATTTTTCGTTTATTAAATTTATAAACAATTTACTTTATTATACACAGAACTTGTTTTATTAAATTTGACATTTGTTTATGAAAATGATAACAGACTGGCGTATTCTGCTGTTTCATTTCCACGTTCCACATTGATACAATTGATTTTGTAAACATTGTTATCTTCTTCTTATTATTTCGATTCCGTTTTTCTGCAGAATACCAATTTTCGATCGTAACGGAACTGAATGCGGAGACGTAATCGAAATGCAGAATAGGGGTGATTATTAATTAATTCATTTATTAATGATGTGCTAATAATCCCAATTTTTTAATGAAAACACTGAAATTTATTGTTGTGGGAAAGCTAGTTTCTATGCGCATTTCGCTGGTTGCTTAGGCCAGCTCGTCAGGAAACTTTTTCCAAATACTTTAGAAAAGCTAAAAATATTATACAAGTAAGACCATAAAGTGAATAAGAATTTTAAAACTCTGCATGTGCCCGGCAAATAAAAAACTGAAATGGCAAGCTGCTTTATTTAAGCAACTTGTTTTTTTTAATTTAGTTTTTTTCTTTCTATCCTCTTACAACTACAATTCGTGTTGGAAAAAAACCAGCCAATTGTAGGGGAATGTAAGAAAGAAAAAATTGACGGTTTATTGTTGCGACTTTGTTGAAGCTTTGATATTGTTACATTTAAGACCAGAGTGTTTTAAAATTCTTATCCACTTTATGGTCTTACTTGTATAATATTTTTAGCTTTTCTAAAGTATTTGGAAAAAGTTTCCTGACGAGCTGGCCTAAGCAACCAGCGAAATGCGCATAGGAACTAGCTTTCCCACAACAATAAATTTCAGTGTTTTCATTTAAAAAAAATTGGGATTATTAGCACATCATTAATAAATGAATTAATTAATAAAATATTTCATTCCCAAAAATAATTTTTGATAATAAATTTGCATGTGCCCGGCAAATAAAGAACTGAAATGGCAAGCTGCTTTATTTAAGCATCTTGTTTTTTTAATTTTGTTTTTTTCTTTCTATCCTCTTACAACTACAATTTGTGTTGGAAAAACCCCAGCCAATTGTAGGGGAATGTAAAAAAGAAAAAATTGACGGTTTATTGTTGTGACTTTGTTGAAGCTTTGATATTGTTACATTTAAGACCAGAGTGTTTTAAAATTCTTATTCACTTTATGGTCTTACTTGTATAATATTTTTAGCTTTTCTAAAGTATTTGGAAAAAGTTTCCTGACGAGCTGGCCTAAGCAACCAGCGAAATGCGCATAGGAACTAGCTTTCCCACAACAATAAATTTCAGTGTTTTCATTTAAAAAAATTGGGATTATTAGCACATCATTAATAAATGAATTAATTAATAAAATATTTCATTCCCAAAAATAATTCTATCATTTTTGTTCGAAATATCTCTAGAGATAAAATCTATAAAGGTACGTTCAGACTGATGAAATATTTGAAAGCAAACATCAAATAACACAAAATATTTTTGAGTGTCAAATAAAATAACAGCTGATTTTGAGCAAATAAAAGTATTTGCCGTCAAACAAATATTTATCCAATGTGAACATAGTGTGAACACAAAAAATTAAATATTTTAGTAATTTTTGAGCAAACATTTATTTGATATTACAAAAAAAATTGTAAGAGCAAACAACGACAAATAATTTTAGCCATGTTCCGGATAGAAGCAATTTTTCCTGTAAGTATTCGGATTCTTTACAATTTTAAAGATTTTTTATAATTATAAGACTTTGCTATCGTGCCGCTATTAACAAATTTTTGCGAATTACCGCTAATTTAGCAATTTTTATAGAATTTTTGCCATTCTTTACAGTTTTAGGCACTTTTACTAAATTTATGGCTTGTTTGAAATATTAAAATGGTTCGCGAATTTTCGCTATTTTAGCAAAATTTTTTTTTGTTTTTCCCCTAAATTTTGTTTTTTAACAAATTTAGCAATTTCAAATATATTTTAGGGTTTGTTTCCAAGTTTGCCATTTTTTGCGAATTTTATCCATGTTCGCAAAAGAAGCGATTTCTTTCTGTGATTCTTTGCAGCTTTAACTATTTTTAATAATTATGAGTACTAAACTTTGGTATCATGCCGCTATTACCAAATTTTTGCGAATTTTCGCTAATTTAGCAATTTTTACCGAATTTTCGCCATTCCTTATACTTTTAGGGGCTTTTAATGAATTTTATGGCTTGCTTGATATATCAAAAATTTTCGCGAATTGTCGCTATATTTGGAAAAAAATTTTTTTTGTTATTTTCCGACAATCTGTTTTTTCAACCGATTTCAAATAAATTTTAGGGTTTGTTTCTAAGTTTGCAATTTTTCGCGAATTTTAGCCATGCTCGCAAAGTAGCGATTTTTCACTGTGAATATTTAGAGCTTTAACGATTTTTAATAATTATTATAATAATTATTTGCTATCATACCGATATTAGCAAATTTTTGCGAATTTCCGCTAATATAGCAATTTTTATAGAATTTTTGCAATTCCTTTTAGTTTTAGGCACTTTTAATAAATTGTATGGCTTGTTTGAAATATCTAAATTTTTCGCGAATTTTCGCTATTTTTGCAACATTTTTTTTGTTTTTTCTTGACATTTTGTTTTTAACTGATTTAGCGACTTCAAATATATGTAAGGGTTTGTTTCCAAGTTTGCAATTTTTCGCAAATTTTAGCCACGTTCCCGTTACCCATTGTCTTCCAGTTTTTTTTATCTTTTACATTCTCCTGTTCTAACACTATAAAAGATGCTGCTCCACAGAATAAAAAAAAATAAATTAGCTTTTGCGCTCATTTTTACTTTTTGTAAAATATATTATTATTTTTGAACACTTTCGTTAAATAATTATTTGATGCAAATATTTCTTTTAGTCTGAACGCATTGCAAACATGAATTAATTTATTTTATTTAACACTGTTTGCCAACTGTTTCATCAAACAAAAATTGTCAAATATTTGAGCTCAGTTTGAACATTAAACAAAATATTTTTTTGTTTCACACAGTTTGAAGCAAATATCAGAACAAATATTTTCGTCAAATATTTCATTAGTCTGAACGTACCTTAATAATATTTAGAATACTCTCGCACAAATTACTATTTATGTACATACTTGTTAACTGCACACGTTTTTGTAGTATGTATTTTGAATTGTTTTAGGTTTTTTCAAGAACACTCGCTTTTATAAGCGATTTGTATTTACATTCTTCATAATGTTTTTTGACTTGTTTCATTTTGTTTTGTCATTCTTCATAAAAAGTGTTAGTTTGTCCAATATTCAATTAGAAAAATACTTAAATTACGGGCATATCTACAACAAGAGTAAGGAAAATATATATAAATTACACATTATTAAAACAACCGGTTTATTATACCAAGATAACCGGTTTATTCGATATTGGAAAAATGTACATTTTAAAACAGAGTTCCGAAAAATTCATATATGATCGCTCATATTTAACCATTCATGAATTTTTTCATGAATGAGGAATTTAAAACGTGTAATTTTTTACAAAACCATGAATGAATTGTGAATTTTTTTGCAAATTCATTCATGAACGTGAGGAAAAATAAATTTTTGCCTTTCTTCAGTCATGAAGAATGAGGAAACAAAAAATTTTCTTAACGCTCCTCACCAGTTATGTTGTTGTTGCTCGACAGTTTGCATGACCACAGCACGAAATGCCTTTGTGCGTATTTTGTTTTTGTTAAAGGCAACGAGCCAAAGTGTGTGTTGAATTTTTTGTAGGCAAATATTATTAAAAAAAAAAAACTAAAAGAACTGCACATATCGTCATCTTAAATTCAGAATAATATAACATCACAGTTTACAGGAGAAGCAAAAAACGTTTTAAAATGGAAATTATATGAGATATTAGATTAATATTAAATATTTAAAATAAAAATGCGATAACCATTTAAACAAACAACCGCACTTGCGCAACATTGTTTTGATAGTGGACACATACCTAGTTTTAAGAGAGTCAGCATTTTGGACAAAGAGAAGAGCGAAGGCAAAAGGTATACGTTGGAGAGCTTGAGGATACAACAAAAATCAAGAATTGCAGTAAACACTAAAGAAGACCGTGATAAAACTAATGCAAATTACACCATAGCAGTAATTTAGTTGCTATAAGTCTGTGATAAAAACAAGTAAACTGTTATATTAAATTTTTCCTGACAATTGTTTTAATTTATTTATTTAAGTTTTGTGTTGTCCAACTTTACAAATACAAAACTGTGATATAAATTTAAGAATAATGTAGACGGAGAGAAATAAGATAATTTGTAAGTTGGTTTTTTATATGTTTTGATTATTTTTGACGATTTGTTGTATTCATGTAACTAGAATATGTTTTTCTTTTGTATTTATTTAATGTTGACAGACCAACAATAAAAATCAATCCCTGAGGAAGTTGGAAAATCCCAACGAAACGTAGGAAATATATTGATAAAATGCGATAAATTGTCTTTTATTTAATTAAGAACAAAAACAAAGACCTTGAAAGCCTGTCTATAGGTAACTATAGGAGAAAACATTTTTGAAAAAATTTTTTTTTTTTTTGATAAAAAAATATTATTTTTACTGTTATTTATTTAGTTATGTGTGTTACGTTATTTTAATTTGTAATTCTCTGAAGCAAAACGACGAATCATCAACGAAAGTATGATAGTATTAAGTTAAACAATCATTTAAAACATTAAATAATTAAATATTTCTGTTAAGTTGCAGGTATAATAGAATATAAAGATAATGTACATGGTTATAAATGCAATACTGCGTTTAAACAATAAATTTAAATATGGTTAAATGCACATATAAAAATGATAATCACACAATTAATATGCAGCATCATTAGGATTGCGTTGACATGGTTAAATAAGTTTGCTTTTCTGATGCAGTGCAGGCAGTTTAATGAGTTTTACATTTCTTGAAGACTGAAGACAGGAAAGAACTTGTGGACAACGTTCAAAAATCCCATAAATATTTTTAACTTGTAACACTGTAAATATTTATGTCCATACATATGAAAATATATTATTTATAAAAACCTATAGTATAAGATCGTCTAAAAAACGATTGTGCCTTTTGCAATAATTACAATTATTAAAGGTTATTAGTTGTAAATCACTTTAAAATAATTTTTTCAATTATTTTTAAGATAAATACATAACAAGCTTCGTTATTTCAATTGTTGAATTTGTTTTTTTAAAATTGTTGTCCTTATATCTAAAGCTTGGTGCTAAAAAGGCCAATGTCAAATAATTAATTTTAGAGAAAATTTAAATTTTAGTTTTTTATAGAAGAGTTCTAAGTAAAATTGCCTCAAAACCCTTTTGAAGCTGTTCTCGGTTAAATTAGACATTGGCTGTTTCCGCAAAATAAAAGAGATTCAGCATGACCTTTTAATTGCAAAATGAAATTATTTATGCTGGTAGATATAGCAAAGAAATACTTTAAGTAATTTTTCTTTAATTTTATGTTGGCCTATATTCAAAAAATATAATAGAATAAAGGAAATACAATTTTAGTTCACATGTTAGGCAAGTTTTTTTTTTAATCAAATATTTGCTAGGTGTGACCGTAACTTGTGTTTTAGATTTTTTTTAGTATTGACTTTGTATTCCCGCTATAAAAAATATACACAGAATTGAGTTATTGTTTGGAAAAAATTCGGTTTCATTAATTAAATTTTGTCACTGTTCAAATTATAGAATGAATTCAAGTTTTGTTTTAAAAAAGATTATAACTTTTTATGTTATTAATATGCAATTTTATATTAAAAAAGTAAATGTACTGTTTTTTATGCAATTGTACTGATTTTTTTTTCTCTTATGTACTGATATCTCTGATTTAAAAACTGGCAACCCTAACTGCATTTGCACGTATAGATGTTATATTATAAGAGATATAATTATGACATATTATTTATAGTTTTTTATTTCTAATTAGAAGTGGATTAAACTAAAAAATTTACTTCATTAAATTTAAATATAAATTGATTTTAAAAATCCAACTTTTCCATTATAACTAACGTGTATTTTGATCTCCTTATAATGAATAAATAAATAAATAAATAAATAAATAAATAAATAAATAAATTTTCTCAATGGAATTTTTCTTTACAATAAACAAGTTTTGTAAAAAATTGGACTCATATACATATATGCATATTTGTCTCCATATAAGGAAGGAGTTTTTTTTTCAATGAGTTTTGCCTTTATGTCTGCTTAAGAAAAGGACCGACCCTTTTTAAAGCATAAAATTTTTTTTTGCAATAATATACATATGGTTTGCTAAAATGCAAAACAATGTATCATTGAAAATTTTGAAATAGACTTTTTATAAAAAAAAATTTTAAACTTCCACCTTAAAAAATATCCAAGCTATTAAAAAAATCAAAAATGGCTTATCATTAAGTATATAATTTCCTTAAACAACATAATGAATAATCTTAATTAAAAAAAAATTAGCAGAGTATTTGATATATTTTTACGAACACATTATTTTTTTTACGTCAAAAATGGGTATTTTGTTTCATACTCTGAACGTGTTAGTGGAATAAGTGATCAAACTGCAAATTATTGCATAAGCAAAAGGAAAAACAGTGCTATAAAATTAATATAAGCCGAATCCATATATATATATATATATATATATATGTATTGGAAAACCTATATTAAGTATGATTATTAGCCTCTTCTACATTGGACTTTTAGAAATTTCACAGCTTAACCCATTGCACTCCCATACGCTATGAATTTCCAAGAAAAAATAGTACCATCTGCAGGTCCTAAGTTTTTTGCTTCCAGCAGACTGCCATTATTTTTATGATATGATTTTTCCATCATTTATTTCGTTTTACAACCTTATGAGTTTATATATGTATGTACATTAGACCGACTCAAGTTGTATGGAGCCGAAAAAAGTGTTTTAGTTACTCCTCTGAAAATAAAGCTTGATATGTTTTATGATGATTCCCTAAATATTTTGGTGCTAGCGTTGACCGTCCGTGAGCTGGACCATTTTTAAAAAAAAGGACGTTTTTTTTTAGTTTTTCGAATTTTTTTGTACTTTGCTCCAAGACGACATAAATAAAATTTGGTATCATCGAAAAGAGTTTTTTAAGCAGCATCCAATGGTATATAAAACCACTTGCGACCTACTAATTGAGATATTAAGCTAAATACATATTTTCGTTTCGGGTTTTCATACAAATTCTACGTATGTGGAAGTAATGTTCTGCTTTTCAAATTGAATCTGTTTTAAAATAATATTCATTTATTTTTTTTTTTGTAATTATTCACATAAAACGCGAAAACCGCGATATATTTTATCTTTTTTTCATATAAAGGTACAAATTGTATAAGTACAAAAAAATTCGAAAAACTGAAAAAAAGACTTTTTTTAAAAATGGTCCAGCTCACAGATGGTCAACGCTAGAACCAAAATATTTTGGGAGTCTTCATAAAACATATAAAGCTTTATTTTCATAGGGGTACCAAATTCATTTTTTTTTTGAGTCGCTCTAATGTAAATATGTATATACTTTTTTAATAAATTTTAATACAGTCGAATTTCCCTATAATGAATCTGTTGCTATTGGATCAGAATATATCTTCATTATTAATATAGTAAGTTTATTAAAATAGAAATATTTTTTCGACGTTTATTTAACATAATCTGGTATTTTTTGTTAGGATTGCATTCTTCCAAGTCGTCCTTCATCAATATTTCAAAAAGACTGTTATAAAGCCTTTGATTTTAAATAATAAATTACTTGTCTTCTACATCTTTAGAATAATAGCATTTCTTATCAAGTGCTGGAAAATAAATTGTTTAGCTAAATTTTGTGTTAATCCTTTTACGGCTTTATTTAATACTAATAGTATTTTTTTAGGATAAGTGCTTCTTGGTATAACATTTTTGGTTCACTAAATTCGCGGGCTGCTATCAATACTACTTTTAATTGAAAAACTGTTTCATTCTTCTTATTTAAATTTTTCAGAAATTTACTAATTAAAATTTACTTCTTGCAGAAGTTTTTTTGAAATAATTCCTTATATGGAGACAAATATGCATATATGTATATGAATCCAATTTTTTACAAAACTTGTTTATTGTAAAGAAAAATTCCATTGAGAAAATTCATTATAAGGAGATCAAAATACACGTTAGTTATAATAGAAAATTTGGATTTTTAAAATCAATTTATATTCTGCATTTAAGATGACGATATGTGCAGTTCTCTTAGTTTTTTTCATTTCAATAATATTTGCCTACAAAAATAAAAAACAACACACACATTTTGGTTCACCAGTCAAGAAATAATTTTACAAAAAAAATACACACAGACTAAACGTGCTTCCCGGCGGGG
This sequence comes from Pollenia amentaria, assembly GCA_943735925.1. Taxonomy (NCBI): domain Eukaryota; kingdom Metazoa; phylum Arthropoda; class Insecta; order Diptera; family Polleniidae; genus Pollenia; species Pollenia amentaria. Next base: position 92,668,642 of record OX031007.1, read on the forward strand.
AAAATTGCAAGCGAATCACTTTTTAGGCCTTTAACAATGTTTACAATTGAATTTTTAGTAAACTTTTACTTATTCCACTCTGCCCTTTTTTGAAAAGGTCTTTTAGAAAGGTTTTTATTTAATATTTTACAAATTCACAAGCGTTTTATTAGTAGTTATGTTAGAACGTGTTGCAAGTTTAGTTATTAATTTACTCACTTCGTATTATTAGCCACAACAATTAAACTTGGATAAAGCTTTATTTTTAAATCGTTTTAGAAGCCCTTCCAGAAGTGTTTAAAATATATGCAAAAGTGCAAGGTGTTGGTCTCCAATGACACACCTTGCTAATTGGTAATAAACTTGGAATGCGGCTGGGAGATCTTATGTCTGCAAAAAGGCCTTCTATAAGGCCTATTTCCCGCTGGAAATGGTTGTGCAAATCCCATTTTTTTTCCTTGTGAAGAATTTTAGCGTGAATTTATTCAAATTTTACATATCTGAAAAATCACATATGATTTTTTTGTTTTTGCTCACTCCTCATGAGTGAGGAAAATCAAAATAGTTTTTTTTCTCACCCTCATGAGGATGAATTTGCAGAAAAATTTTTAAATTTTCACGCTCGCTCATGAATGAAGAATGAGCGAGCGTTTCGGTACTATGTTTTAAAATAACCGACATGTGCAAAGCTAAAATAACCGTGACCTCCCTAGTACTTTACTTTTTATACCCTTCAGCGAAGGTAAAAGGGTATATATAACTTTGTCATTCCGTTTGTAATTTCTACAATATTGATCTAAGACCATATAAAGTATATACGTTCTGGCTTCTTATGAGAAGGGAAGTTCAAATCCGGTTATCCGTCTGTTCGACCGCTGAAATGGGTTTTCTGAAGACCAGATGAAGAACAGGTTGTTATACATTTATGTCACATATAGTCCGGAATTGTTTGCTATTGAAATTCAGGAAGATCGGTCCATAAATGGCTAAGATATGAGCAAAAAACCGCGACGACCTCTAATTTTTCCCATAAATCCCATGTTGTTTTTTAATTCTTTTTTTCTGTATATCTGGAGAACGGCAAGAGCTATGGCTTTCGTACAAACATCTTGGTTGCAAATACACAAACTCTCTGAAAAAAATGGGCGGGATTGGAGAAATGGGTGTGGCACTTCCCATACAAAGACGTTATACATTTCTGTATATCTGGAGAACGAAACGAGCTAAAGTTCCCAAATTAGGTAAAAACATATCGGTTATCAATACACAACATCCCACAAAATATGGGCGGGATTCGAAAAGTGGGCATGGTACCTCCGACATTATTGAAAATACCCAAAATTTTAAAATCATAATTGGCTGGCATATCCTGCCACTCTTCCAATATAGCAGTTTTAAGTGTTGCTTTGCTTTTTGGTTGCCGTTCAGCAACTCTCTTCTTCAAATAGAGCAACAAATTTTCAATAGGAGCCACATGCGAACCATACGCGATTTATGTTTAGTATCTTTGTCCCGCTAAAATTTAATTTGTGGTTTTATCCCAAATGACACCGCATTTTTCAGCACAGCTTTACAAATGGTTCTTTACAATGTCTAAATATTGGTGTGCATCCATCGTCGATTCTATGAACGCTAAGTCTTCAACACCTTTTCTCAAGGTGCACCTCCAAACTATTACACAAGGGTACAAGGTTTTTGTTGATTAAGAACTGAATGTTCTTTTTAAGGTTATTTGGGACGCTGAATTAAATCTGCACTCAGTTATTTTTCTATCAGCTCGACTTTTCGAGATATACCGTTATTTCCAAAATTAAGACACTTCCACTACATACAAATGTATTGCAATAACTCGAAAATATTCACTTAAAAAAAAAACAAAATTCGCTAACAATATTATCTTTAAGCCGTTACATTGTTTTTAAATTTGCCCAGTTGTTTCAGAGATATCGTTAAAGTTAAAAAAAAAAAATAGAACAATTAGAAAAATAGCTTAACATATTTCGAATGAAATGAGCTTTATTTCATTGTTATCGGTGCACAAATTTTGATTTTATTCACAATTTACTGAGACAATTAAATTGATAAAAATCGAGATTTCATACAAAAATAAAAATTTTTAATGTGTGTGTGTTTACTGCTGCTCTATTTATGGTAATTTTTCCTTCACTTCACTTTAGGTTAGGTTAGGTTACAAGAATATACAAGAATTAAAAGAATAAACAATATACAAGAATTAAAAGATATATGTAAAGATATTAAAAATAAACCTGATTTTAATAATGTATCAATAAAAATAATATTAGATAATTGGAATGTAATAGGAAAGATACTGCATAAAATAATAAACAAATCACTAGAAACGGGAGAATTTCCAGAAAGTTAATAAATACATTAAAAACATGTGAAAAAGTAATTGAGAAAGTCATAAAACAACAGTTGGAAAATTACTTTGAGAAAAACAAACTTTTTTCAAAAGTACAATCAGGTTTTAGAAAAAATTTCTCGCGTGAAACAGCAGTAAATTATGTCATTAATAAATAGAAATATATTGGCAAAAATAAAAAACTACTGGAAATTTTCTTAGATTTCAAAAGAGCTTTCGAAACTATAGATAGAGACATTTTGATACAAAAATTATATACATATGTACGGTATTCGGGAAACAGAATTAAAATGGTTTAAATCGTATTTAAATAATCGAAAACAAAGTGTTAAATAAGATAATGTAAAATCGAATTTTATAAATAATGACTATGGAGTGCCCCAAGGATCTATCTTGGGAGCATAACTATTTATTATATATATTAACGATATGCCAAACGTTTTGGAAAAGTGTGAAGTTATCCTATATGCAGTTGATACGCTAACTTTTACAGAGGAAAATCTAGAAGAACAGTGCAATTCCAATATGGAGTATGACATAAATAATATAAATAAATGGCTGAAGATGAACAAATTAAAATTAAATGAAGGCAAAACCAAATTATTGCGAATAAATATGAACAATAGCGAATCAATCTTTAAAATAAATAATCAAGTGATTGAAGAAGTGAATCAAATAAAATATTTGGGTTTTATAATAGAAAGAAAATTAAAACTTAAAGAACATATTGAATATATATGTAAGAAAATTGGTTTCTTCAAACGAATACGTAACAAAATATCTTTTATGACTGCTATAAATATTTATAATACAATGATAAAACCACATTTTGAATTTGGCTCGACAATTTTGTACACATCTTGCACAGTAACACAAATTGAAAGACTACAAAAACTACAAAATAGGGCGATGAGATCAATTCTAAAATGCAGCACTTATACACCAATAGAATATATGATTGATGCGCTTAAATGGTTAAATATAAAACAAGAAAGACACTTTACTTTATACAGAGAATTAAAATCGGATATGCCCCAGAGTACCTCATAGAACAACTAAACTACGTGGGAGAGATACAGCCGTACCAGCTAAGAAACTCGAACAACTTTAGACTACCAAGAACAACTACAACAACAATGCAACGATCTCTTTTTTACAAAGGATTACAACTTTACAACACGCTCCCAGAGTATATAAAATCGGAAATAAATATTAATGCGTTTAGAAGAAATATTGTTTACATTATAAAAAATAATTATATCAATTAGAATTTAATCAAATATGCATTTTCTACCAAACTATATATATATATATACATATAAAAATGTTTTTGTAAGAGAAAGTATTTTAAATACTACTAAATAAATAAATAAATTATTTTAATGAATATCAGGTTAGGGAGTTACCCGTTTTAACCTTTTTTACCCTCTAACCATAAAAATTTCCGAAACTCCCATCATAGGTAATCGATTTCGCGAGAGGCCAACCTCCCGGGCAAATTTCAACATTTTCGTTTCAGTGTTTAGGACGTGCGATGATGAATCAGTCAGTAACTATGCAATTTTATATTAGATAGGTAGATGAAGAAAAATGTTTTGGAAAAAATAACAGAATTAGGTACGATTTTCACCCCTTAAACGTTAAAATTTCGAAACGCATCAAAATTGTATTTGTATTTTTTAGATAAGTTACGTATGTGATATATTTTTATTTTTACTTTTATGTTTATTGGTTTAAAAGATAGATGGCATAGCAAAAAAGTTTTAAAATACAGGTTTTACCCGTTTACCCCATACTTCAAAAAAGTGCTAGACAATGTACAATAATAGGTATTAAATTTTTTTGTTTATACTTTAGCTTAGCAGATATGAGGTAAACGTGATCGATTTGGCGATAGGCCTGCCTCCGTGCAAATGTGAACTTTTTAGCTTCAGGCGTTTAGGCTGTGCGAAAAAAAGTAAATAGATGGAGAAAAAATATCTTGGAAAAAGCAACAAAATTAGGTACGATTTTTACCCATTAAACGTTCGAATTCCCAAAACAGTACAAAATTTGAACTTGGCATTTTTTAGATAAGTTACGAATTTTATATAATTTTTTTTTCTATGTGCATTGATTTATAATACAGGTTTTACCCGTTTACTCCCCAAAAGGGTCGAATTTCAAAAAAGTACCAGACACCTATCCGCTTTTTAAATAAAAAAATTTTTTTGTCCGAATTTCGAAAAAGTATCAAATTCGTATTTGGATTGTTTAGATAAGTTTCAAATGTGATATAACCCTTATTTCTATGTTGATGGGTTTAAAAGATAGGTGGGGTGACAGAAAAGTAACATAATACAGGTTTTACCCGTTTACTCCGTTAAAGGGCTGAATTTCCAAAAATTACGAGACACCTGTCCGCTTATTTTTCTAAAGAACAAATTTTTTTTTGTATCTCTTTTAGTTTTAGAGATATAAGGTTACCGAATTTACCCGTTTTTGCCCTTTTTACCCCCTAAACATTCGAATTTCCAAAAATCCCGTCTTAGTGGATCGATTTGGGGAGAGACCAACCCCTGGTCCAAATTTCCAGTTTTTAGCTGCAGGGTTTAGGCTGTGCGATGATGAATCAGTCAGTCAGTAACGTTACAATTTTATATATATAGATAAGTAAGAGTACTGAAGCAATATTTAAAATTAATGTAAAATAATAGAAAAAGTTGAACATATTAAATATCTCGGATTTATAATTATTATTATTATTATAATCATTCTTTATTAGTATTCAAAATACTTTCAAATTTTTCACATTTATATTATAAATAAAATTTTATACATTATTATTGCTTTTAACAAAAACTACACATTGTTTTCTTATAATATTAATATTTGTCTTCTTTTTAATTTCATTTGAGAGTGAATAATTTAAGTCTTTTGTAGAATAGAGATCTTTGCCTGTTGTTTTTTAATAATAGTAGTAGTATTTATTTATTTTTTTAGCAAAATTTGCTATTTAAAAACAATTAATTTTACAATTATCGTACATTATTACAATTTTAATACTAATTTAAAACTTTTCTCTAACATATGCTATAATTTTACCCTTTAACACATAAAAATTATTTTCTATTTTTATTTCCAACGGAATTGAGTAAAATAATTTAAGACCATTATAGAATAAAAGATTTTGATAAAAGTTTGTTTTACTGACTCTCGCCTGGGTAACAATCTTGTCGAGATGCGAGGGCTTAAGTGCACTCTACGGTTCTGATCTACTGAGGGGATGTATCTGGATACGTCTTCGCAGGAGATTATGAATACTGAAGGAGTGTGCGACTAAAGGTTACTCATCTTGTCAGGATAGTGAGGCGGTGGTGGGAATGTATACTATCCGGTCCATTATCAGTACATATAGCACGTCATGCCAGCCCGCGGGTTCGGCCCTTGTAAGGTGTTGGAGGAGTGGGCAGTATATACGGACGGGTCCAAGATGGACACTGGCACTGGGACTGGTGTTTTTATTGCTGACACCGACGTGAAAAGGTCATTCAGACTCCCGGATGAGTGCAGTGTCTTCCAGGCTGAGATCCTAGTGATCTGGAGGGCGACGGAAGTGAAACTGGGTCACATCGTAGGGGGATCTCTGGTGACAACCTTCGTCGATAGTCAGGCTGCGTTAAGAGCATTGTCAAATTATACGGTGTGATCGTGCCTGGTTGCACGGTGTAGGAATACTCTGAGCTAATGTCGGCATTCACAATAACGCTGTGTTGGGTACCAGGACACTGCAAGGTGGATGGCAACGAGGTGGCGGACGAACTCGCGAAAGGGGGTTCGAATATAGACTTAGTGGAAAGGGACTGAGGGGTAAACCCCCCTTATGTCACTTCTATGGGGTGATACGAGAAAGATTCCGTGATGCCGTTAACCAGTCCTGGAGGGCTAGAACGGATTGCATGGTGTCGAGGGCCTTATGGCCCGGATTGGACGCAGGGGCAACCAGGGTTCTATTAGGATACCGGTCTTCTGTAGGTTGTGCGGGGATGCTGAGGAGCTAGCGACGGTTGAGCATGTACTGTGCCACTGTCCTAGGATGCAGGGCCCCAGGCAGAAATTGCTAGGGGCTAGATTTCAGGACGAACTGGGGGTATCGCTGGATGTAATCCAACCGATTTACTGGGGTTTGTCAGGGAAATAGGACGGCTGTTTCTGTTGGGGGGACCATAGGGGGATTTGTCCTACGCGGTATTTTTATTTTCTACTTTTCTTCTCTTCTTCTCTTTTCTAATGTACTGAAGGGATTCATAATGGACCTCATTGTTCTCCGAGTTATGTGCACCCTTGGGCGCATAACCCTTCTTAACCTAACCTAACCTGGTTGTACTGAAGTTCAATCTAAAATCATTGTTATTACGAAGATAATTTAGTTGCACATCAGCTACATATACCAATTGATTTCGCAAATAGATGGGTAGCATTCCATTTTTTATTTTATATACAAATATGATGTGGTGTTATAGGTGTTCCTTCTGTCATGTGGTGTGTATAAAGAACTTAAATTCCCTATAACCCTCGGTTATTACAAGCTGTAGGGGTTCCAGCCAATAAATTAGGCCTTCGAAAGAACTGCCAAAAGCTTCTGAGACAAAAAAACTAAGGCAGCTAGTGCCGATTTGGTTGTATGTTTTAAGTCTGCCTTATTAGTGTAAAATTTAAGGTTTATATACTGCTTATGAGAATACCGATTAGTTTCTCTAACTTATTCTAGCTTATCATAATTATACAATTGACTCTTTCGGTACCGTGAAGATATCTAAGGAATATCAATACAGTTGCATGTTAACCAATCACAATGAATCTTTCATTATGTTCACTCAATAATAAGTAAATCACTCAATGTTCGGTTAACATGCCTTCAACTACAAGTGATGTAAATTGATATTTATTTTATTGTAGTTGACACTTGTAGTTACAATTATGCAGTGTGCCTGCGTTATCGACTAAGTGTGGTACGCTATATGTATGTGCACACTACACCCTCATCCTTAAGAGAAAAATTATGGGAGGAATTTTTCCTTTTATCTACCTGATACCGTTACAAAATTTCTTAAATTTATTAACAACTTATTGGTTTTAATTTTTATTATAATGTGGTTGTAATAGTTTTTGTTATTTAATAAGATATGGTTTTAAATTATTGTTATGTATTTCCTTATATGTACCGTTATAATCTATTGGGGTGTTTACACCATTTCTTTTTATGATCCTATATGGTCCTTTGTATGGACTTTGATGTTTTTTCCTATTTTCTAATTTCATTAAAACTAATTCTCCTACTTTTAAATTAAATTTATTGTGATATTTGTCATTACTTATTCTTTTTTCTTTACTCTTAATTATTAGTTCTCTTGCCTTACTTAAGGCGAATTGTAGTCTCTTTTTTAGTTCTTAGACATAATCATCGTAATTGTAAAATGTTCGTGTGTTTTCTATTTTATCCGATGGTAAACATGGTAATTTACCGTAAACCAATTCAAACGGCGAGTAGCCTGTATCTACATGTGGTGCCGTATTGTAGGCTATCGTGAAATATGGAATCCATTTGTCCCATTCATAATCATTTGCTGGTGTTAATAAAAACTCGTTCAAAACTCTATGGTTTCTTTCTATGGAACCTACTGTCTCGTGGTGGTAAGGGGTTGATAAAATCTGTTTGATTTTCAAAATTGAGCAAACATTTTTCATGGTTTCGTTCACAAATTCTGTTCCTCTGTCGGACTTAAGTACCTTAAAGTGACCATATTTTAATATTATTTGTTCAACCAATGTTTTTGCTGTTGTAACTGCATCTTTTGTTGGCATGGGGTGTGCCACAACAAATTTAGTCAACTCACATTGCATTGTCAAGATATATCGGTACTCGTTTGAAATACGAAGAGGACCTACAGTATCTTCAAACGAATACGTAACAAAATATCTTTTATAATACAATGATAAAACCACATTTTGAATTTGGCTCGACAATTTTGTACACATCTTGCACAGTAACACAAATTGAAAGACTACAAAAACTACAAAATAAGGCGATGAGATCAATTCTAAAATGCAGCACTTATACACCAATAGAATATATGCTTGATGCGCTTAAATGGTTAAATATAAAACAGACACTTTACTTTATACAGAAAATTAAAATCGGATATGCGCCAGGGTACCTCATAGAACAACTTAACTACGTGGGAGAGATACAGCCGTACCAGCTAAGAAACTCGAACAACTTTAGACTACCAAGAACAACTACAACAACAATGCAACGATCTCTTTTTCACAAAGGATTACAACTTTGCAACACGCTCCCAGAGTATATAAAATCGGAAATAAATATTAATGCGTTTAGAAGAAATATTGTTTACTTTATAAAAAATAATTATATCAATTAGAATTTAATCAAATATGCATTTTCTACCAAACTATATATCTAACTTGTTCAACAATAGTGTATTAACTCAAAATTTGTATTTTTGCAAAAATCGACACCTAATAGACACATCTAAGCGCTGAAAAAATATCGTGCTATTTTGTCTACTTTTTGGAAATGAAACGATTGGTTTTAAAATTCTTTTTCTTATGCCTTTAATGTAAAATTAAAAATAGTTTTGCTTGTACTGAAAATTTTTATATTTTGATTTAATACAGTATTGTTGGACAAGTGAGATATATACATATACAAATTTTTTTTTTGTAAGAGAAAGTATTTTAAATACTACTAAATAAATAAATTATTTTAATGAATATCAGGTTAGGGAGTTACCCGTTTTAACCTTTTTTACCCTCTAACCATAAAAATTTCTGAAACTCCCATCATAGGTAATCGATTTCGCGAGAGGCCAACCTCCCGGGCAAATTTCAACATTTTCGTTTCAGTGTTTAGGACGTGCGATGATGAATCAGTCAGTAACTTTGTAATTTTATATTATATAGGTAGATGAAGAAAAATGTTTTGAAAAAAATAACAGAATTAGGTACGATTTTCACCCCTTAAACGTTAAAATTTCGAAACGCATCAAAATTGTATTTGTATTTTTTAGATAAGTTACGTATGTGATATATTTTTTATTTTTATGTTTATTGGTTTAAAAGATAGATGGCATAGCAAAAAAGTTTTAAAATACAGGTTTTACCCGTTTACTCCTTACTTCAAAAAAGTGCTAGACAATGCACAATAATAGGTATTAAATTTTTTTGTTTATACTTTAGCTTAGCAGATATGAGGTAAACGTGATCGATTTGGCGAGAGGCCTGCCTCCGTGCAAATGTGAACTTTTTAGCTTCAGGCGTTTAGGCTGTGCGAAAAAAAGTAAATAGATGGAGAAAAAATATCTTGGAAAAAGCAACAAAATTAGGTACGATTTTTACCCATTAAACGTTCGAATTCCCAAAACAGTACAAAATTTGAACTTGGCATTTTTTAGATAAGTTACGATTTTTATATACAGCCCAATTATGAAAGAAAAACTCCCCGGGAGTTTTCTCCCTTCTCCCATTTTTCCTATGTTAATTCAATTGTAGAAATGGGAAAAGGGAAAAAACTCCCAGGGAATTTTTATTCATAATTGGGCTGATAATTTTTTTTTCTATGTGCATTGATTTATAATACAGGTTTTACCCGTTTACTCCCCAAAAGGGTCGAATTTCAAAAAAGTACCAGACACCTATCCGCTTTTTAAATAAAAAAATTTTTTTGTCCGAATTTCGAAAAAGTATCAAATTCGTATTTGGATTGTTTAGATAAGTTTCAAATGTGATATAACCCTTATTTCTATGTTGATGGGTTTAAAAGATAGGTGGGGTGACAGAAAAGTAACATAATACAGGTTTTACCCGTTTACTCCGTTAAAAGGCTGAATTTCCAAAAATTACGAGACACCTGTCCGCTTATTTTTCTAAAGAACAAATTTTTTTTTGTATCTCTTTTAGTTTTAGAGATATAAGGTTACCGAATTTACCCGTTTTTGCCCTTTTTACCCCCTAAACATTCGAATTTCCAAAAATCCCGTCTTAGTGGATCGATTTGGGGAGAGACCAACCCCTGGTCCAAATTTCCAGTTTTTAGCTGCAGGGTTTAGGCTGTGCGATGATGAATCAGTCAGTCAGTAACGTTACAATTTTATATATATAGATAAGTAAGAGTACTGAAGCAATATTTAAAATTAATGTAAAATAATAGAAAAAGTTGAACATATTAAATAAGTATCTCGGATTTATAATTATTATTATTATTATAATCATTCTTTATTAGTATTCAAAATACTTTCAAATTTTTCACATTTATATTATAAATAAAATTTTATACATTATTATTGCTTTTAACAAAAACTACACATTGTTTTCTTATAATATTAATATTTGTCTTCTTTTTAATTTCATTTGAGAGTGAATAATTTAAGTCTTTTGTAGAATAGAGATCTTTGCCTGTTGTTTTTTAATAATAGTAGTAGTATTTATTTATTTTTTTAGCAAAATTTGCTATTTAAAAACAATTAATTTTACAATTATCGTACATTATTACAATTTTAATACTAATTTAAAACTTTTCTCTAACATATGCTATAATTTTACCCTTTAACACATAAAAATTATTTTCTATTTTTATTTCCAACGGAATTGAGTAAAATAATTTAAGACCATTATAGAATAAAAGATTTTGATAAAAGTTTGTTTTACTGACTCTCGCCTGGGTAACAATCTTGTCGAGATGCGAGGGCTTAAGTGCACTCTACGGTTCTGATCTACTGAGGGGATGTATCTGGATACGTCTTCGCAGGAGATTATGAATACTGAAGGAGTGTGCGACTAAAGGTTACTCATCTTGTCAGGATAGTGAGGCGGTGGTGGGAATGTATACTATCCGGTCCATTATCAGTACATATAGCACGTCATGCCAGCCCGCGGGTTCGGCCCTTGTAAGGTGTTGGAGGAGTGGGCAGTATATACGGACGGGTCCAAGATGGACACTGGCACTGGGACTGGTGTTTTTATTGCTGACACCGACGTGAAAAGGTCATTCAGACTCCCGGATGAGTGCAGTGTCTTCCAGGCTGAGATCCTAGTGATCTGGAGGGCGACGGAAGTGAAACTGGGTCACATCGTAGGGGGATCTCTGGTGACAACCTTCGTCGATAGTCAGGCTGCGTTAAGAGCATTGTCAAATTATACGGTGTGATCGTGCCTGGTTGCACGGTGTAGGAATACTCTGAGCTAATGTCGGCATTCACAATAACGCTGTGTTGGGTACCAGGACACTGCAAGGTGGATGGCAACGAGGTGGCGGACGAACTCGCGAGAGGGGGTTCGAATATACTTAGTGGAAAGGGACTGAGGGGTAAACCCCCCTTATGTCACTTCTATGGGGTGATACGAGAAAGATTCCGTGATGCCGTTAACCAGTCCTGGAGGGCTAGAACGGATTGCATGGTGTCGAGGGCCTTATGGCCCGGATTGGACGCAGGGGCAACCAGGGTTCTATTAGGATACCGGTCTTCTGTAGGTTGTGCGGGGATGCTGAGGAGCTAGCGACGGTTGAGCATGTACTGTGCCACTGTCCTAGGATGCAGGGCCCCAGGCAGAAATTGCTAGGGGCTAGATTTCAGGACGAACTGGGGGTATCGCTGGATGTAATCCAACCGATTTACTGGGGTTTGTCAGGGAAATAGGACGGCTGTTTCTGTTGGGGGGACCATAGGGGGATTTGTCCTACGCGGTATTTTTATTTTCTACTTTTCTTCTCTTCTTCTCTTTTCTCCTGTACTGAAGGGATTCATAATGGACCTCATTGTTCTCCGAGTTATGTGCACCCTTGGGCGCATAACCCTTCTTAACCTAACCTAACCTGGTTGTACTGAAGTTCAATCTAAAATCATTGTTATTACGAAGATAATTTAGTTGCACATCAGCTACATATACCAATTGATTTCGCAAATAGATGGGTAGCATTCCATTTTTTATTTTATATACAAATATGATGTGGTGTTATAGGTGTTCCTTCTGTCATGTGGTGTGTATAAAGAACTTAAATTCCCTATAACCCTCGGTTATTACAAGCTGTAGGGGTTCCAGCCAATAAATTAGGCCTTCGAAAGAACTGCCAAAAGCTTCTGAGACAAAAAAACTAAGGCAGCTAGTGCCGATTTGGTTGTATGTTTTAAGTCTGCCTTATTAGTGTAAAATTTAAGGTTTATATACTGCTTATGAGAATACCGATTAGTTTCTCTAACTTATTCTAGCTTATCATAATTATACAATTGACTCTTTCGGTACCGTGAAGATATCTAAGGAATATCAATACAGTTGCATGTTAACCAATCACAATGAATCTTTCATTATGTTCACTCAATAATAAGTAAATCACTCAATGTTTGGTTAACATGCATTCAACTACAAGTGATGTAAATTGATATTTATTTTATTGTAGTTGACACTTGTAGTTACAATTATGCAGTGTGCCTGCGTTATCGACTAAGTGTGGTACGCTATATGTATGTGCACACTACACCCTCATCCTTAAGAGAAAAATTATGGGAGGAATTTTTCCTTTTATCTACCTGATACCGTTACAAAATTTCTTAAATTTATTAACAACTTATTGGTTTTAATTTTTATTATAATGTGGTTGTAATAGTTTTTGTTATTTAATAAGATATGGTTTTAAATTATTGTTATGTATTTCCTTATATGTACCGTTATAATCTATTGGGGTGTTTACACCATTTCTTTTTATGATCCTATATGGTCCTTTGTATGGACTTTGATGTTTTTTCCTATTTTCTAATTTCATTAAAACTAATTCTCCTACTTTTAAATTAAATTTATTGTGATATTTGTCATTACTTATTCTTTTTTCTTTACTCTTAATTATTAGTTCTCTTGCCTTACTTAAGGCGAATTGTAGTCTCTTTTTTAGTTCTTAGACATAATCATCGTAATTGTAAAATGTTCGTGTGTTTTCTATTTTATCCGATGGTAAACATGGTAATTTACCGTAAACCAATTCAAACGGCGAGTAGCCTGTATCTACATGTGGTGCCGTATTGTAGGCTATCGTGAAATATGGAATCCATTTGTCCCATTCATAATCATTTGCTGGTGTTAATAAAAACTCGTTCAAAACTCTATGGTTTCTTTCTATGGAACCTACTGTCTCGTGGTGGTAAGGGGTTGATAAAATCTGTTTGATTTTCAAAATTGAGCAAACATTTTTCATGGTTTCGTTCACAAATTCTGTTCCTCTGTCGGACTTAAGTACCTTAAAGTGACCATATTTTAATATTATTTGTTCAACCAATGTTTTTGCTGTTGTAACTGCATCTTTTGTTGGCATGGGGTGTGCCACAACAAATTTAGTCAACTCACATTGCATTGTCAAGATATATCGGTACTCGTTTGAAATACGAAGAGGACCTACAGTATCTTCAAACGAATACGTAACAAAATATCTTTTATAATACAATGATAAAACCACATATTGAATTTGGCTCGACAATTTTGTACACATCTTGCACAGTAACACAAATTGAAAGACTACAAAAACTACAAAATAAGGCGATGAGATCAATTCTAAAATGCAGCACTTATACACCAATAGAATATATGCTTGATGCGCTTAAATGGTTAAATATAAAACAGACACTTTACTTTATACAGAAAATTAAAATCGGATATGCGCCAGGGTACCTCATAGAACAACTTAACTACGTGGGAGAGATACAGCCGTACCAGCTAAGAAACTCGAACAACTTTAGACTACCAAGAACAACTACAACAACAATGCAACGATCTCTTTTTCACAAAGGATTACAACTTTGCAACACGCTCCCAGAGTATATAAAATCGGAAATAAATATTAATGCGTTTAGAAGAAATATTGTTTACTTTATAAAAAATAATTATATCAATTAGAATTTAATCAAATATGCATTTTCTACCAAACTATATATCTAACTTGTTCAACAATAGTGTATTAACTCAAAATTTTTATTTTTGCAAAAATCGACACCTAATAGTCACATCTAAGCGCTGAAAAAATATCGTGCTATTTTGTCTACTTTTTGGAAATGAAACGATTGGTTTTAAAATTCTTTTTCTTATGCCTTTAATGTAAAATTAAAAATAGTTTTGCTTGTACTGAAAATTTTTATATTTTGATTTAATACAGTATTGTTGGACAAGTGAGATATATACATATACAAATTTTTTTTTTGTAAGAGAAAGTATTTTAAATACTACTAAATAAATAAATTATTTTAATGAATATCAGGTTAGGGAGTTACCCGTTTTAACCTTTTTTACCCTCTAACCATAAAAATTTCCGAAACTCCCATCATAGGTAATCGATTTCGCGAGAGGCCAACCTCCCGGGCAAATTTCAACATTTTCGTTTCAGTGTTTAGGACGTGCGATGATGAATCAGTCAGTAACTTTGTAATTTTATATTATATAGGTAGATGAAGAAAAATGTTTTGAAAAAAATAACAGAATTAGGTACGATTTTCACCCCTTAAACGTTAAAATTTCGAAACGCATCAAAATTGTATTTGTATTTTTTAGATAAGTTACGTATGTGATATATTTTTTATTTTTATGTTTATTGGTTTAAAAGATAGATGGCATAGCAAAAAAGTTTTAAAATACAGGTTTTACCCGTTTACTCCTTACTTCAAAAAAGTGCTAGACAATGCACAATAATAGGTATTAAATTTTTTTGTTTATACTTTAGCTTAGCAGATATGAGGTAAACGTGATCGATTTGGCGAGAGGCCTGCCTCCGGTGCAAATGTGAACTTTTTAGCTTCAGGCGTTTAGGCTGTGCGAAAAAAAGTAAATAGATGGAGAAAAAATATCTTGGAAAAAGCAACAAAATTAGGTACGATTTTTACCCATTAAACGTTCGAATTCCGAAACAGTACAAAATTTGAACTTGGCATTTTTTAGATAAGTTACGAATTTTATATAGTTTTTATTTCTATGTGCATTGATTTATAATACAGGCTTTACCCGTTTACTCCCCAAAAGGGTCGAATTTCAAAAAAGTACCAGACACCTATCCGCTTTTTAAATAAAAAAAAATTTTTGTCCGAATTTCGAAAAAGTACCAAATTCGTATTTGGATTTCAACCCCTTATTTCTATGTTGATGGGTTTAAAAGATAGGTGGGGTGACAAAAAAGTACCAAAATACAGGTTTTACCCGTTTACTCCGTTAAAGGGCTGATTTTCCAAAAATTACCAGACACCTGTCCGCTCAAATTTTTTTGTATCTCTTTTAGTTTTAGAGATATAAGGTTACCGAATTTACCCGTTTTTGCCCTTTTTTACCCCCTAAGCATTCGAATTTCCAAAAATCCCGTCTTAGTGGATCGATTTGGGGAGAGACCAACCCGTGGTCCAAATTTCAAGTTTTTAGCTGCAGGCGTTTAGTCTGTGCGATGATGAATCAGTCAGTAACGTTACAATTTTATATATATAGATAAGTAAGAGTACTGAAGTAATATTTAAAATTAATGTAAAATAATAGAAAAAGTTGAACATATTGTTACGAAATTAGATTAGTCTAAGAATTATTTATGGTTTTAGTTATAAGTAGACTTTAGATTTAAAATAATTCGAACATAATTTTCTAAAAACTACTAGACGATTTTTGAACCAACTAGGAATAGTTTTGAACTATAAATACAGGCTAACTCATAAAAGTTTAGTTTAGTTTGATTGAAGACATTAAACGGTTCAGATCGTTACTTACAATAGTGGTTAAATTTTGTGAATTTCAATAAAGTTTGTTAAGTTGAATTCGTGTGCATTTATTTTTATTTGCAATTAAAAGAACTCAATGGTTTATTATAAAGGGAATAAACCTTAACGCGTTTTATAAAGTAAAAACGTAACAATTGGTGTCAGAAGTGAAATTGCAATAAAAAAAAAAAAAATTAAAAAAATTGATAAACAATGAAATTCAATGAGCTTAAAGTTGAGCAGCTTAAGAAGGAGTTGGGCAAGTTGGATTTGCCGACTGCAGGAAATAAAGCTGAGCTGCAGAGAAGATTAGTTGATGAATTTAAGCGACGCAATATTGACATCGCCGCTTATGAATTTGACGAAAAAGAAGAAATAGAAGTTGCTACCCGTGCAGTAACAAGCAACATGGATCTTAGCGCAATGTTTGCTGCTATGATGGAGAAGATGGAAAAAATGTCTGCAGAAACTTCTAGAAAAATGGAAGAAAATTCAAGAAGCATGGAGAAAATGGCTAAGGAAAATTCAAGCACCATTCTTGCCGAAATTCAAGAACATTCGAGGGTGATGAACGAGAAACTCCAGGTTACTAATGAAAAACTTGAGAAGCTTCAAGAAATTTCTACTGCTATAAATGAAAGAGTAGACGATATGGAGATAGAATTCAACCAGAAGATGTTTGATGTAAAAACACAAGTCACTGATGTAAAAACACAAGTCACTGATGTAAAAACTGAAGTCACGGATGTAAAACAACAAGTCACGGTTTTTGATGGAAAACTACATCATCTGGAATAAAAAGTGAATAGTCTTCAATATCAAGAGGGATCGGTGAGAGTTTTTCCAGAAGTCTCGAATAGAATAAGAGCTCCAAGTTTTGACGGCAGCTCACCATTGAATGTGTTCAAGTTCCAGTTTGACACAGTTGCCAACAAAAATGCATGGAACAATGAAGAAAAAGCCATAGAGTTGATTCTGGCTTTAAAAGGAACTGCAGCTGATATTCTAGAAAGTGTACCAGTAAGTTGCAGAAACAATTATGGTGACATTATGATATCACTGCAACGTAGGTATGGTGGTGAACACAGAAAAGAAATATTCAGAATGGAATTACGGGGCAGAGTACAAAAGGCAAAGGAGACGCTACAGGATTTCGCACTAGAGATCGAGCGTTTGGTGCAGCTTACTTATCCAGGTGAAAGTCATCCATTGTTAGATCATTTTAAGACCGAAGCATTTGTAAATGGTATACGAGATGCTGATGTAAAACTCGCGGTATGTGCATCACAAAAATCATCGTTTGCAGAAACGGTATCATTTGCCCTAGCCCAAGAAACCGCCAGGATAATTTCAAGGCCGCAAGCGTATAAGGTACGAAAGCTTGATTTCTCTGCTGAGGACGAAGGAGATCTTTTAAAGGAAATGAGAAGCATGAAGGAGGCAGTCTTGCAAGCTTTGGGCGTTAAGCAAAATAAGACCAAAAGCAAAGTAAAATGCTATAACTGTGGTAAGACAGGTCACATTCAACGAAACTGCAAGTCACCAAGAAAACGATCCCGATCTGCTTCGCCGCAAAGAGATAACCAAAGAGCTAGCATAGCGGAGGAAGCATTTGAAGGTTCCACGATTAATTTAGTAGTGAAAACGAGCAACAAGAATATTACGACCTGTGGGTATATCAATGGTGAAATCCGCATTTTGACTATCAACACTGGTGCAGGGCATTCCATTATAAGGGCTAACTTGGTAAGGGGATATGTCGAACCACTAAGCGGGGTATGCTTGAGAACAGCTACGGGAGAGCCTGTCATTGTATATGGCAAAGCAAGAGTGGAAATAAGAATGGGCGATATGATCGTTTTTGAAGAATTTATTGTTGCTGAAATTCTGGACGAGGTCATAATTGGAGCAGATTTTATGATTTGTCAAAACATAAGTTTAGATATGGGACGACAAATAATGAATTGGTATGGTCTAGAAGTACCCCTTAACGTTGGGAACGAAAGTGATGCCCTTGTAAGACAGCTAGTCACTTTTAATCGTAAGAAATTGTCATCCCAGAAAGACGATAAAAAACGTGGTGAGCCGAGCACACACTCAAGACGGTCAAGTCACCAATGCGATTAGCCTATTAAATGTGGAGCCCAGCGAAGACAGGTCAACGGCGCAGAAAAATATCCCATATTATAAAGGCTAAGAAAGAAGGTAAAATACCGACTCATAAAGAAATCACATTGGAGGGTCCACTGATGAAATCGTATTGGGCGCAGTGGAATAGTCTGAAGGTGGCAAATGATTGCCAATACCGCAACTGGGAAAGTACTGATGGCAAATCGGCTAAAAACCTTATTGTAGTACCGTCTTCAAGATTATGCGAAGTCGTGAAAAGATTCTACAACGGTACTAATGGTGGACATCTAAGCGTAACAAAAACCATAAAGAAGTTAAAAGAAAGCTACTATTGGGTCGGTTGCAAGCAAGCCGTGATTGATTGCATAATAAAATGCCCACAGTGTGATGCGGTCAGGGGTCCAATTAGAGAGTATAACATCGCCACAGCAGTACAACTTTGGTGAGCAATCCGTACCAGCGGATAGTAAGAGCTCTTCCCAAGAGCAGAAAAACGAGTTAAGACGGAGCCGTCTCAATTCATCAAATGATAAGATGAAAGTCAGATACCAACGAGCGGCAAATTCGGAAGGCTTTACAGAAGGCCAGTTGGTTTTACTTTATAATCCAAAACGCAAGAAAGGATTATCTCCCAAATTGCAGACTCATTGAGATGGACCATATAAGATGATAAAGAAACTGAATGACGTGGTGTATCGAATTCAGAAATATAAGAGTCCAAGATAAAAAATGAAGGTGGTACATTTAGAACGACTAGCCAATTATGGAAACGGAGAATCTGAGCCTATTCGGGACGAACAGGCTTAAGTGGAGGGCAGTGTTACGAAATTAGATTAGTCTAAGAATTATTTATGGTTTTAGTTATAAGTTATCTTGTAAATTATAGTTTTATGTCATATTAGTTACTATTTTCATGAACGCCACTGTAACTAAATTTTCTAGCAATTGTAATTGTAGACTTTAGATTTAAAATAATTCGAACATAATTTTCTAGAAACTACTAGACGGTTCTTGAACCAACTAGGACTAGTTTTGAACTATAAATACAGGTTAACTCATACAAGTTTAGTTTAGTTTGATTGGAGACATTAAACGGTTCAGATCGTTACTTACAATAGTGGTTAAATTTTGTGAATTTCAATAAAGTTTGTTAAGTTGAATTCGTGTGCATTTATTTTTATTTTCAATTAAAAGAACTCAAAGGTTTATTATAAAGGGAATAAACCTTAACGCGTTTTATAAAGTAAAAAACGTAACAATATTAAATATCTCGGATTTATAATTATTATTATTATTATAATCATTATTTATTAGTATTCAAAATACTTTCAAATTTTTCACATTTATATTATAAATAAAATGTTATACATTATTATTGCTTTTAACAAAAACTACACATTGTTTTCTTATAATATTAATATTTGTCTTCTTTTTAATTTCATTTGAGAGTGAATAATTTAAGTCTTTTGTAGAATAGAGATCTTTGCCTGTTGTATTTTAATAATAGTAGTAGTATTTATTTATTTTTTAGCAAAATTTGCTATTTAAAAACAATTAATTTTACAATTATCGTACATTATTACAATTTTAATACTAATTTAAAACTTTTCTCTAACATATGCTATAATTTTACCCTTAAACACATAAAAATTATTTTCTATTTTTATTTCCAACGGAATTGAGTAAAATAATTTAAGACAATTATAGAATAAAAGATTTTGATAAAAGTTTGTTGTACTGACCCTCGCCTGGGTAACAATCTTGTCGAGGTGCGAGGGCTTAAGTGCACTCTACGGTTCTGATCTACTGAGGGGATGTATCTGGATACGTCTTCGCAGGAGGTTATGAATACTGAAGGAGTGTGCGACTAAAGCTTACTCATCTTGTCGGGATAGTGAGGCGGTGGTGGGAATGTACACTATCCGGTCCATTATCAGTACATATAGCACGTCATGCCAGCCCGCGGGTTCGGCCCTTGTAAGGTGTTGGAGGAGTGGGCAGTATATACGGACGGGTCCAAGATGGATACTGGCACTGGGACTGGTGTTTTTATTGCTGACACCGACGTGAAAAGGTCATTCAGACTCCCGGATGAGTGTAGTGTCTTCCAGGCTGAGATCCTAGTGATCTGGAGGGCGACGGAAGTGAAACTGGGTCACATCGTAGGGGGATCTGTGGTGACAATCTTCGTCGATAGTCAGGCTGCGTTAAGAGCATTGTCAAATTATACGGTGTGATCGTGCCTGTTTGCACGGTGTAGGAATACTCTGAGAGAGCTAATGTCGGCATTCACAATAACGCTGTGTTGGGTACCAGGACACTGCAAGGTGGATGGCAACGAGGTTGCCGACGAACTCGCGAGAGGGGGTTCGAATATAGACTTAGTGGAAAGGGACAGAGGGGTAAAACCCCCCTTATGTCACTTCTATGGGGTGATACGAGAAAGATTCCGTGATGCCGATAACCTGTCCTGGAGGGATAGAACGGATTGCATGGTGTCCAGGGCCTTATGGCCCGGATTGGACGCAGGGGCAACCAGGGTTCTATTAGGATACCGGACTTCTGTAGGTTGTGCGGGGATGCTGAGGAGCTAGAGACGGTGTAGCATGTACTGTGCCACTGTCCTAGGATGCAGGGCCCCAGGCAGAAATGGCTAGGGGCTAGATTTCAGGACGAACTGGGGGTATCGCTGGATGTAATCCAACCGATTTACTGGGGTTTGTCAGGGAAATAGGACGGCTGTTTCTGTTGGGGGACCATAGGAGGGATTTGTCCTACGCGGTATTTTTATTTTCTCCTTTTCTTCTCTTTTTCTCTTTTTTCCTCTTTCCTCCTGTACTGAAGGGATTCATAATGGACCTCATTGTTCTCCGAGTTATGTGTACCCTTGGGCGCATAACCCTTCTTAACCTAACCTAACCTGGTTGTACTGAAGTTCAATCTAAAATCATTGTTATTACGAAGATAATTTAGTTGCACATCAGCTACATATACCAATTGATTTCGCAAATAGATGGGTAGCATTCCATTTTTTATTTTATATACAAATATGATGTGGTGTTATAGGTGTTCCTTCTGTCATGTGGTGTGTATAAAGAACTTAAATTCCCTATAACCCTCGGTTATTACAAGCTGTAGGGGTTCCAGCCAATAAATTAGGCCTTCGAAAGAACTGCCAAGAGCTTCTGAGACAAAAAAACTAAGGCAGCTAGTGCCGATTTGGTTGTATGTTTTAAGTCTGCCTTATTAGTGTAAAATTTAAGGTTTATATACTGCTTATGAGAATACCGATTAGTTTCTCTAACTTATTCTAGCTTATCATAATTATACATTTGACTCTTTCGGTACCGTGAAGATATCTAAGGAATATCAATACAGTTGCATGTTAACCAATCACAATGAATCTTTCATTATGTTCACTCAATAATAAGTAAGTCACTCAATGTTTGGTTAACATTCATTCAACTACAAGTGATGTAAATTGATATTTATTTTATTGTAGTTGACACTTGTAGTTACAATTATGCAGTGTGCCTGCGTTATCGACTAAGTGTGGTACGCTATATGTATGTGCACACTACACCCTCATCCTTAAGAGAAAAATTATGGGAGGAATTTTTCCTTTTATCTACCTGATACCGTTACAAAATTTCTTAAATTTATTAACAACTTATTGGTTTTAATTTTTATTATAATGTGGTTGTAATAGTTTTTGTTATTTAATAAGATATGGTTTTAAATTATTGTTATGTACTTCCTTATATGTACCGTTATAATCTATTGTGGTGTTTACACCATTTCTTTCTTTGATCCTATATGGTCCTTTGTATGGACTTTGATGTTTTTTCCTATTTTCTAATTTCATTAAAACTAATTCTCCTACTTTTAAATTAAATTTATTGTGATATTTGTCATTACTAATTCTTTTTTTCTTTACTCTTAATTATTAGTTCTCTTGCCTTACTTAAGGCGAATTGTAGTCTCTTTTTTAGTTCTTTGACATAATCATCGTAATTGTAAAATGTTCGTGTGTTTTCTATTTTATCCGATGGTAAACATGGTAATTTACCGTAAACCAATTCAAACGGCGAGTAGCCTGTATCTACATGTGGTGCCGTATTGTAGGCGAACGTGAAATATGGAATCCATTTGTCCCATTCATAATCATTTGCTGTTGTTAATAAAAACTCGTTCAAAACTCTATGGTTTCTTTCTATGAAACCTACTGTCTCGTGGTGGTAAGGGGTTGATAAAATCTGTTTGATTTTCAAAATTGAGCAAACATTTTTCATGGTTTCGTTCACAAATTCTGTTCCTCTGTCGGACTTAAGTACCTTAAAGTGACCATATTTTAATATTATTTGTTCAACCAATGTTTTTGCTGTTGTAACTGCATCTTTTGTTAGCATGAGGTGTGCCACAACAAATTTAGTCAACTCACATTGCATTGTCAAGATATATCGGTACTCGTTTGAAATACGAAGAGGACCTACAGTATCTTCAAACGAATACGTAACAAAATATCTTTTATGACTGCTATAAATATTTATAATACAATGATAAAACCACATTTTGAATTTGGCTCGACAATTTTGTACACATCTTGCACAGTAACACAAATTGAAAGACTACAAAAACTACAAAATAAGGCGATGAGATCAATTCTAAAATGCAGCACTTATACACCAATAGAATATATGCTTGAAGCGCTTAAATGGTTAAATATAAAACAGACACTTTACTTTATACAGAAAATTGAAATCGGATATGCGCCAGAGTACCTCATAGAACAACTAAACTACGTGGGAGAGATACAGCCGTACCAGCTAAGAAACTCGAACAACTTTAGACTACCAAGAACAACTACAACAACAATGCAACGATCTCTTTTTCACAAAGGATTACAACTTTGCAACACGCTCCCAGAGTATATAAAATCGGAAATAAATATTAATGCGTTTAGAAGAAATATTGTTTACTTTATAAAAAATAATTATATCAATTAGAATTTAATCAAATATGCATTTTCTACCAAACTATATATCTAACTTGTTCAACAATAGTGTATTAACTCAAAATTTTTATTTTTGCAAAAATCGACACCTAATAGTCACATCTAAGCGCTGAAAAAATATCGTGCTATTTTGTCTACTTTTTGGAAATGAAACGATTGGTTTTAAAATTCTTTTTCTTATGCCTTTAATGTAAAATTAAAAATAGTTTTGCTTGTACTGAAAATTTTTATATTTTGATTTAATACAGTATTGTTGGACAAGTGAGATATATACATATACAAATTTTTTTTTTGTAAGAGAAAGTATTTTAAATACTACTAAATAAATAAATTATTTTAATGAATATCAGGTTAGGGAGTTACCCGTTTTAACCTTTTTTACCCTCTAACCATAAAAATTTCCGAAACTCCCATCATAGGTAATCGATTTCGCGAGAGGCCAACCTCCCGGGCAAATTTCAACATTTTCGTTTCAGTGTTTAGGACGTGCGATGATGAATCAGTCAGTAACTTTGTAATTTTATATTATACGATTTTCACCCCTTAAACGTTAAAATTTCGAAACGCATCAAAATTGTATTTGTATTTTTTAGATAAGTTATGTATGTGATCTATTTTTTATTTTTATGTTTATTGGTTTAGAAGATAGATGGCATAGCAAAAAAGTTTTAAAATACAGGTTTTACCCGTTTACCCCTTACTTCAAAAAAGTGCTAGACAATGCACAATAATAGGTATTAAATTTTTTTGTTTATACTTTAGCTTAGCAGATATGAGGTAAACGTGATCGATTTGGCGAGAGGCCTGCCTCCCGCGCAAATGTGAACTTTTTAGCTTCAGGCCTTTAGGCTGTGCGAAAAAAGTAAAAATTTTTGACTAAAATTTTTATTATTTCATGATCTGATATTTTGTTTTTATTACAATTTTGTTCTGATACTTTGTAGCTGTTATTTGTTATTACATAGTCAATTATAGTTCTTGTTGTATTTGTTACCCGTGTATATTCCTTAACTATTTGCTTAAGTCCGTTGTCATTTAATATGCTATTGATTCGATTCTTATAACAATTATTAGTGGCCCAGTCTATATTAAAGTCACCAGTAATTATAATGTCATATATTTCCTCACTCAAGTTCTCTACAGTTTCTTGAAAAATTTCACAGAATTCTGATTCCGAACTACTCGGAGATCTATATGTTGCTACTATTATAATTTGTGTGTTCCTACGTTGTGCTCTATAATCTATAATCCAATGTTTTCTATTATTAACCTTATCAAGTATCTTATTAACCTTCCATTCATTTCTATAATAAATAATTACACCTCCAGTTCTTGTTGAAGTAGACAACGATATTAATTGGTTATAATCATGCAGGCTAATTTCGTCTTCATTTACATGTTCCGTCATATGCATTTCCGGCAGTATTAAAAATTCGGGCTGTTCTGTTGCCACTATTATCTAAAATATATGTGTTTTTTAATTGTTACATTGACAAACCCATTCTTCATTTTTTCATATTCAATTTATTTTGGTAAACTGGACACTTTTTATTGTACGTTCGTTCCATGGTTTTCATCTAATCCCATGTTCAATTTTTGATTCATCTTTCCACAGTTATTGGCTCTTTATTACATTACTGAGACTTGTGATTTCCATGACATTTAATACATATTTCTTGGGTTTTACATTATCTTGATCTATGGTTATAGCCTTTGCACTTAAAACACCTGCTTACATCAGTTTCATCAAACACCCTGCATCTTTCCCATCCTAGATTTATTTTCTGTGCAACAATTAATTTTGTATGTATATAGCTCGCTATCTGTTTTAATTCTAATAGTGTATACTATTCTATTGTTTCTTTTAAAATCGAATGTCTTTACAATTTTTATCTCACTATTCTGTGTTATCGGATTGTGTTTTTTTATCTTCTTAGTAAATTCTTCTTCAGAATATTTAAATGAAATGTCCGTTATATCTATATAAAATTCCGTGGGGTTAGGCACTTTAATTACATACATAGTTATCACGTATTACATTTTTTATGGCTGTTTTTATTTTCTCCCTTTCTTCGCTATTTTCACTTTGAATTACTATTGTTCCGTTTCTTCTATTTTCGACATTAGCTGTTATTAAATTAACCGGATTAACTTTTCTGCTTAATTCAACTTTGGTTTTTTCAATATTTTGTTTTTCTTTCAATTACACTATGCTAGTTGAAAAAACAGACAAGCCGGGCACATGGCGATTTAACATAACCACTGAATCCAGTGGTGCCTGCGGTTTTTTAAGATTGGCTCTGGTTTTCGAGATATACCGTTATTTTGAAAATGGAGGAGGTTGCACAACATATGTTCGCGTAACTCAAAAACAGTTTAGTTTATTAAAAAAACTTAAAAAACCGAAATTCCGCAATAAAATTTCATTTAAGAAAACAAAAAATTTTTTTTATAATATCAGTATTCGTTATTGATATTCTAGCTTATCATAATTATACATTTGACTCTTTAGGTACCGTGTAGATATCTAAGGAATATCAATACAGTTGCATGTTAACCAATCACAATGAATCTTTCATTATGTTCACTCAATAATAAGTTAGTCACTCACAGCCGTATTCATAACAAAAAGTTAGCCACAGTTTGTGCACTACGTACAACGAGCTGCTAACTAGAATACCGATTAAGCTTAGCAGCTTGTTAGCATAGAGTTTATTAATAACAAATTTTATCCGTCTGCTAACTTTTAATAAATCAACTCTGAATATTAATGATGCCACATTATAATACTCAAAAATGCAACACGTTTTGCATTAATCATCGCTAGTTTTGTCATTTCATTTAATTTTTTTTTTATTTTTCCTCTTTATATAAAAATTTGAAATGTTTTTAAATTAAAATATATTTAAAAAAGGACTCTAAACTAAGAAAAACAGTGTATTAAAAAAAAAAAAAAAATATTCAACATAAAACGGCTGTTTATCACAAATTGGCAAACGTTTGGCAGCTTGTTGACAAGAGTTTAGCAAATCGTTAGCCAGAGTTTGGTAAGTGTATTATGAATAAACTTTGTGCTAACTTCATGCCAAATTTTCGTTATGAATACGGCTGTCAATGTTTGGTTAACATGCCTTCAACTACAAGTGATATAAATTGATATTTATTTTATTGTAGTTGACACTTGTAGTTACAATTATGCAGTGTGCCTGCGTTATCGACTAAGTGTGGTACGCTCTATGTATGTGCACACTACACCCTCATCCTTAAGAGAAAAATTATGGGAGGAATTTTTCCTTTTATCTACCTGATACCGAAATTCCGCAATAAAATTTCATTTAAGAAAACAAAAACTTTTTTTTATAATATCAGTAGTCGTTATTGAAATATAATTTTTTTTTGAAAAAACAATTAATTTTTTTTATCAAAATTTCGAAATTTTTGTTTTTTAAAAATTCATAAAAATTCAAAAATGCAGCTATGCTTCTAATTTTTTGCAGACGTATTAAGAAACATTTTCTTTTAACACATTTCTTTTAACATTTTCTTAAAACATAGTTGCAATATATCTCCACCCCTTAGGGGGCTCCCATACAAATATGGCCGTTTAATGAAATTCTTAAATTTGGCCCCTGCAGCGCCTAGGATGCCCCTAGATGGGTCAAATGTATGACCAACCCCACTTTATTTTTCATCTCAATCATTTATTTCTAACATACCCACCCGCTATCTCCATTGCTTAAGGGAGCTTCCATACAAAATATTCAATGCAGACTAGAAATATATTGAAGAAAAAGTCCCATAAATGCCCAGGAGTCGCCCCTATGGGGATAAAATGTATGACTGACCTCCATTAGTTTTTTGTCCTTAACATTTTCTCGAGACATACTTGCTCCATATCTAGACTTCTTAGGGGGGCTCCCATACAAATATTGCGTTTTATGAAATTCTTAAATTAATTAAAATTTGTCGACTTTTGTGAATAAAATCAAAAGTTGCAAACAGACTAGAAATATATTGAAGAAAAAGTCCCATAAATTCCCAGAAGTCGCCCCTAGTGGTATATAATGTATGACCGACCTCCGTCTCGTACAGGGGCATCGGAAAGACTCGGTGACCTAACTCTGGGCTCTGATGATGAGCACGAAATAACACTGATTTCGGCTCATGATGAGGGCCATAGGGTTGGGCCATCGACTTCCGGAGTCACACTCGGGATGGAGAGAGGATTGGCGAGTGTATCAAAACTCGTTGTTCGGCAAGATGCGACAGAACAGGTCACGTCAGATAGCCGAACGAGCTTCGAAAAAGCCAAGAGTGGTGTGAGTGCCTCCTTAGCCTTTCTGGAAAAGATAGCTAAGAAAGACTCCTCACTGCACGATGGGCGGGATAGGCATCTGCTGAGGAAGCACCGAAAGAACGTTGCTAGATTCGAACGAATCCACGGCTCTGTCGGTGCCATCCTAGGGCTTCCCTATCCTGCGGGATACACAGCAAGGGCTGCTGGGGATACAAATGTTGTCAGTAAAGACAGCAAATCCCCAGCACCCCCTGTTGATGAATCCTCGAATAAAACAGAGGATAAGAAAAAGGAGGGTAAAAGTTCAACACCTGGTCCTCTTAATCGTGACAGTATGGTCACAGTTAAGGGAGCTAGGCCTGAGAACGATTTACCCACTACTAGTCGCGCGATGAGGGCTGGAAATGTCTTGGTAATTTCCGATAGTCACTCATCGGTATACTTGCCATACGAGGCTACCGATCCACCTGGTGAAAAAGTGCGAGAGTTGGTGGAGTACTCGGGCAGAAGTGGGTCGAGACTGGTACTAGGGTGTGACGCCAATGCACATCATACCCAATGGGGAAGTGCCGACATCAACAAAAGAGGTGAGTCTATGTTTGATTTTATTATTGCCAGCAATCTTTATATCTGTAACAGGGGGAATACACCTACGTTCAGAACTAGGGATAGGGAGGCAGTGATAGACATGACATTGACGAACTGTAGGGAATTAGTGGAGGATTGGAGGGTGGACCTGGGTTTTTCCTTCTCCGACCATAGTCGCCTGTCCTTTAATCTAATGTTTGAGAGGTCGAAAAGGTGTCCGTATAGGAATCCGAGAAGGACGGATTGGGATTACTTTTCGAGATTGGTGCAAAGTAACCTTAGAGTTACACACGACTGGAGGTCGAATTCGACCGGTGTAGATCAACTGGTGAGCACCTTCACGGAGGTACTGACCAGTAGTTATGAGCGATCCTGTCCTTTGAACTTTCCGGGCAAGCGCACACAACCAAGATGGTGGACAAACGAGTTGAGGACTCAAAGGTCCACTGTCAGAAGGTTGTTCAATAGAGCGAAGTATACGCGTAGGGAAGAAGATTGGAGTAACTTCAGATTGAGTTACAATAGATATAAGGGAGACATTAGGAGAGCGAAAAGGGACTCGTGGGTCAAGTTTAGCGAGTCAGTGGAATCTGTAAATGAGATATCCAGGTTCAGGAGAATTTTATCCAAGGACCCTGTAGTCCCGGGATTTATTCAGAGACCGGACAACTCATGGACGGAATCTAGCTCTGAATCTCTTTGTCTGCTAATGGAGACTCACTTTCCGGGATGTGTGGATCCTGAGGTGGGGGAACAGATTGAATGTGGTAACCCCTTCTCTGGGTCAGGCTGGGTCAGGCGCGGTTAATACCTTTGGGTCTTACAAATCGGCAGGACCAAACGGTATCTTTCCGGCGATGTTACAGAATATCGGGAGATCATTACTCCTGCTGTTGGTGGCCCTGTTTAGGGTCTGTGTGCTGAACGGGCACATTCCTAAAGGGTGGAGAGGTCAGGGTGGTTTTCATACCCAAGGCGGGAAGAACCGGTCACTCTAAACCCAAGGATTTTAGACCAATCAGCTTATCGTCTTTTCTTTTGAAGACGTTGGAAAGACTGATTGATCTACATCTGAGGACGAAGATTGACGCCGGCATCATCAGCGGCGCTCAACAAGCCTATCTTAAGGGTAGATCTGTTGAGAGTGCGCTTCATGATGTGCTGGGTTATGTAGAGCGGGGATTGCGAAACAAGGAATACACATTGGCGGCATTCCTGGATATAGAGGGCGCCTTTAACAATTTGAAGATAGAGGCTATTAGGCAGGCATTGGTGAATCTAGGCGTTCCACTGTTCCTGGTCGAATGGATAACTCTGATGCTCAGCAGCAGTTATTCACTCGGACTGGGGAAACGAGCGCTTAAAGAAACTGGTGACTAGGGGAACCCCACAGGGGGAGTTCTGTCTCCCTTATTATGGCTCTTAGCTGTCAATGTCGTTCTGGGACTTTCTAGATATTCCGAAAAACCGTTATTCGTGTTTTTAAAAAAGATGATGTCACTTAAATGCAAATATTTTCAAAAAAGTTAGACGGATCATTTATGTATTTGGTTTTTATGAAAGACAGAGTTACAGTGGACAAAATTTGAAAATTTATGATTTTTTGCAATTTTGTTCTTTTGAAGTTATTTTTTTTTAAACCAAACAAATGAAAAGTTTAATGTTTTATTACATGGCACATTAGTTTATTTTGATATGAACATTTTTCGCCCAACGAGACTAATTTCTGTGCAAAAATGACAAAGCTAAGTGAATTAACCCACTTTTCGCTTTTTATCGAATCAAAAACGCAAAGGAACTAAAAACGCAGAATTTGAAAAACGAACGCTGTAAATATTAGGACCATTGAATTTTGTAAAAAATATCACTAAAAAAGCTTATGTTAATAAAAATAATGCGCAAGAAAATATTTCTAAGAATTTAATGCCTTTTTTGCTGACGTTGTTTTTATGGACAGCTTACAATTGCAAATTATTTGGTAAACGTTTTGATTTTCTTGTAACGTAGAATTCGATCTAACAAGAACAAAATGCATAGTGCAAAACGTGTCTTTATCTGCAAGAACAATCGAACAAGTTTTGTAATGCTTGTGGAGTTTATAGTTTTGCGCAGCCATCACATTTTTCAAGGCAATTACAAATTTTGGCATTTTGGCTGTATTTTAAAAACAATCCGGAAAATATTTCGAAATCTTGGACCCAAATACTTTATGCAATTCATGCAAAGCTCATTTAACTATGTGGATTAGAGATGCACGATATTTAATCACTGTTACTGAAAAATCACGAATCACAGTTATGACCAAATTTGTCAAGTAACAGGTACTTTCTTTTTGTATTTTGTTACATATACAAATTTATGATATTTCACTGTTTGAGTGGGTAATAGCGTTTTTAAATGAAATGTCGAATAATTTTTGTCCTTCCTTTCATTATCTCTTATTAGTATTTTTTTAAGCCAAAAACAGATTTGAAAGCTCTTACAGTTTGTTGTTGTTTCTTTGCAAAGTACTTAAAAAAGCTCTTGCGAAAGCTCGCGCATTGTACATATAGCTTGGCCGCAATTGCTATAAAAGAACAGAAAACTGATAAACCGTGATCACAATAACAGTTTAAAGGAGCAGTGATTTTTAAATCACGTTCACTAATCACGATGATCTTTAAAAATCACGGGATCGCTCATCTCTAAAGTTGATGTCGGGCGCAAAGTTAGTATGAATTTCTTAATTTTATGTTTAAAAAATTTGCCTTCAGATCTTATGTTAATTTCCTATACCGCAGTCGGTATATGCCATTTTATTATTCTGCAATTTGGCAGATGTAAACTCATTCACAAAACCAACTCCTCATATGCCTGAATTAAATTAATATTCATTTTTATATCTTACTTAAAAAGGAGCAAATATGTCTTTAAAAATACACCTTCTGCATTCCCACTTAAATTTCTTCCCAAATAACCTTGGCGATGAAAGTGACCATGCTGGTGAGCGCTTTTACCAATAAATATAAGAAATGGAGCGTCGGTATCAAGAGGCGTATGATGAGGCGACTATTATTGGTTTCTTGTGCGAGAGACAGAAACTAATCACAATAAGCAACCATTCAACAGTTTCAAGCCATTTTTAAAATTAATTATCACTACCATTAGCTTGGTATATTTACTGTTCTGTTTTTTTTTTTTTTTTTATTTAATAAAAATCGAAAAGTGGGATAATTCAATTAATCTACTGTAACTTTTCCACTTTTGCAGCGATCTAGATCCTATGGGGCCCAAAATGATTGTATTGAAATAACTAACGTAATAAGTGATAACACTTAAGAAAATTCATTGTTTGGTTTTAAAAAAAAGAAGTTGAATAAAGCTAAATTCCAAAAAAATCATTAAAATTTGAATTTGGTCCACTGTAAGTCATTCATTTCTTGACCAATATTTACAAACAACTTGTGGGTGTTTTTGTTATTTTGTTATCTTTCAACATCAAAAAAAAAAAAAAAAAAAAAAAAAACAAATAAATATCCATTGAATATTTTCGAAGATATTTTTATGAAAGTGACATCTTCTTTTTTAAAAATGCAAAAAGCGGTAATTTTACAATATCTCAAAACCTGTTCTACTTTTGACCATTCTGTCTTCATATTCGGACTCAGCGAACAATTTTGCATAGGGATTAGCCGTCAGATTCATTTGGTCACGACTTTGTTGAAAATTTGTGACACAGTGTAATCAGTTTTCTCTTTTTGTTTAAACGCCTAGAACTAAAAAACAAAATTGAAGAAAGCAAACAATGTCATGGAAGGTTTCAAAATTTGGTCGACGAATTGTCAAATATTTCATACAAAAATTTTAAATATATAATCTAGACTAAGAGGTTTTCTTTGAAACGTTTCAAAATTATGGTTGAAGACTACTGATTCATATAGACATGCTTAACCACCAACAAATTAAAACTCATTCAAATAATAAATTTTTTAAATTCCTTAAATTTTTTATTTGCTTTTGCAAAACGCTTGTCTAGGTCAAACATCATTTAACAGTTTTTTAATTTCATTATACAATTATTAACTTCTTACAAATATAGCTTAAGGTATGTTCAGACCTAACAAATATTTGACGAAAAAATACA
This sequence comes from Pollenia amentaria, assembly GCA_943735925.1. Taxonomy (NCBI): domain Eukaryota; kingdom Metazoa; phylum Arthropoda; class Insecta; order Diptera; family Polleniidae; genus Pollenia; species Pollenia amentaria. The sequence goes on from OX031007.1 coordinate 92,700,922, forward strand.
AAAAAGCATGACCAGAAATTGTATCCAACTTTAGCTTTATTTTTAAAACTTGTTATTTACTTCCTTAGCTTTATTTGTAAGAAGATAATTGTATAATTCAATTAAGAAACTGTTAATGGATGTTTGATGCAGCAAGCGTTTTGCAAAAGCAAAAAATGTTTTAATAAAACTACTGGTTACATGTAGGGCATCATATATTTAAAAGGTGTGAACATAGCTTAAATAAATAGCAATTGGTTAAAACTAAGCTTAAGTTTGATCAATTTACTGGTCACACTTTTCTTGGATTTTATCGTCAAATATTTGTGTTTGTAAGGGTCATATCATACCTTAAGTCATATCATGTAGTTTGTTGTTTTTTACCTTTGTGAATTATTTTGTTCATATTTAAATTAACGTTTTATTACAAAAACTTATTTGAGTTTTGTGTTTTTTATGTATTCGAACTAAACCTGGTTAATCAGTTATTTTAAAAATGCTTAACCGAAACCCGGTTTTTTAAAATATAAACTATTCGGAATATTCGAAACACGGTTATTGAAAAAGTCGAATAATCGATCTCCCTATAAAGTACTAGTACACTGTTTTTAAAATGAGTTTTAATTGAACAGAAACGTGGGTCTTAAAAGGCTCTCAGAAGAGTCGCGGATGGGGTACCATTTTCTTGCGAATAAACAGTCATTTTCGACACAAAAATTAGCGCATAAATCATTATTTTAATCGCGCAGAGGAGTCAAAAAAGACTCGAATATGGATAATAATTAAAAAAAATGTTGACTGGGCCATACTGTATATACTAGGGTATTCATTTAATCGGGATTTTGCTTTAATCGGCTAATCGCTCTATTAATTAACCGAGGTTTTGGTGAAATCGGTTAATAATCGGTTAATTCTTTTATTGATCGGCTAACCGTGTTGAAGTGTTTTTATGTATTAAGTAACTTCAATAAATAAAAATGCTTAAATTATTTATTAGTTAGGGTTTTTTATTAAAAAAAAAGCAATAACATAACAATCTTGAACTAAAATGAGCAAACAAAAAAATTCATAAATATCTAATATTTCTTATTTAATACATAATATGTGAGATCATTTTATTAGTAATTGTGAGATTATTAGGGTATTCCATGTCAAATCGACCAAGAGTGGGACCCGACCCCCTTCGATTTGAATGAAATTTGATCATCCTATAAGTTACGTCATATTCAAAATGTCATAATTTCGCCGAATTAGCCGAATGTGTTGAGTTTCTTTTTTCAATATCTCAAAAACTACTGCACATACGAAGATGATTTGTATGTCATTTCAAAGATAATACTTGGGGCTGCAAGCAATATATTAAAAAATAATTTTTTTTTTAATGTAATATCTACAAAATATTAAATTGTGATTATTTATTTGTTTCGGCTTAAGGTCTTGTGACGATAAATTATAAATAAAAACCAATTTTGTTGTTTTATTTAATTTAACAATTTATTTTCTCCGATATTTCGGTTAACTTCGTTAACCATTTTCAAGGAATCTAAAAACAATAATTTTCTTGAATTTTACAACAATACAAGTTATAATTTGAAAATTACGTACATAAAGGGTTAATCTCTTTTACCGCGTCTTTTTTCACAAACCTAAAACGTTGAACACAACTAATCAACTAGTTGTCATTTCTTATTATGTTTATTAATTATGTGTCGATATAATTGAGCGCAATTGTCTGTGTCTATCTTATAATTAAGTCGTGTGTTTGTTGGAACATTTATTATATGTAACATTTCCAACGTAAATCTCTTTTTATAATTGTTCTCTTCCTGCAGTATTCTCACTTTCTCAAAGTCTGGTTTGTGACCACTTATTGCACAGTGGGCAGCAAGTGCTATGATTAGCGGACATTGTCCGAAATATGTGGATGATATTTTTGCCATTGTGAAGAAACATGCAGTTGATGACACTTTGAACATGTTGAATGCTTATAATGGGCAGATTCAATTCACTGTGGAAACAGAAAAGAATAATGAACTACCTTATTTGGATGCAGTCATAAGACGAGACGGAGAATCACTTAAACAAGATTGGTATCAAAAGCCCACTTCATCTATTAGGATAATCAATTTTTATTCCAAACACCCCAGACGAGTTATAATTAATACAGCGACGAACTTTATTAAAAGAGTATTAGATATAAGCGACGAAATTTTTCATAAAGATAATATAAAGAAAATTACCAATATTCTGGAGAAAAATGAATATCCGAAGAACACCATAAAGGATTTAATTAGACATGTTAATTTAACAAGAAAAACATCTACAAACAATGATAAACCTCAGAAAATTTACAAATCTATAACATATAAAGCAGGATTATCAGAGAGAATTAAGAAGAAAAATATTTATGACAATGATAAGTATGAACTTGCTATGAAGAGTCATAACTCACTTGGAAAGTTGTTCAGTAAAACTAAAGACAAATTAAATAAGGATGACAGATCAAACCTAATATATAAGATAGACTGTAATGGTAATGGTTCACAGTTGTGCAACAAAACATATGTGGGCACAACAAAGACTAAATTAAAGACTAGAATATCATCACACAAATCAGACCTGAAAAACAAAGACAAACCATTAGAACAAAATGTAATATAAGCTACACTTGTGTGGCTAAGTGCTACCCTAATATTTTTGTAATGTAACGAGTATCAACGATACTCGTTATTGTGCCAAGCTAATGTCATGGCTTTTTTCCCTTCTATTCATTCTTCTTTATCTTGTGCCCAACACGTTCTGTTGTAATAAAACTTAATTATAATTTAATATAAAACCAACGTTTTTTATTTAAAAGAAGACTTGACCCTCCTGGTCAATACTACATGGTGGCAGCGGTAAACATTTAATTAAAGTGAAGAAGATTTTACAATTGTGAAAAAAACAAAGTTTTTTTTTCTTCACGTTTTTGTAAAAAACAAAAAAAAAAATTGAGGTTAGGTGAAAATAACTAAATCTACATCAGTTTATGCCTCAAAAAGCAGTCAAAACTGAAAAAATGGAGAACATTTTTGTGGCAAACATCGCTCCTCCTGAACCATTTAATTTTTCGCACCCAGATGATTGGGCCAAATGGCGGAAAAGGTTTGAGCGGTATATGAACGTATCAGGGCAATCAACTAAAACAGTAAGGGAGCAGATTGATTTATTATTTTACATAATGGGGGAGAAAAGTGAGGAAGTCTCATTACAATTTGGATCCGCACCAACGACCGTGGCGGATGCCTTAAACAAATTTGACAACTACTTCAACCCAAGAAAAAACATCATATTTGAACGCTTCAAATTCAACTCAAGGGTTCAAAGGCAAGGCGAATCTGTGGATGATTTCATTACTGACCTACATGCCCTTGCCGAAAAGGGTGCGTACGGAAATCTGAAGGAAGAGTTAATCCGAGACAGAATCGTGGTGGGGATGCTCAACACAAAAGTTAGTGAACAGATGCAGCTGAAACCGGATCTGACGTTAAAGGTAGCAGTAGATACAGCTCGACAAGCTGAAATTCAAATTAAACAAACAAAAGTCATCAAAGACGACAAAAACGTGTGTAAAGGCAGGTAGCGGCATGCACGTACGTAATCAAGGTGGAAAAAATTTTTCAAATTCAAATGGTAATGGTAATTATAATAAAAATAAATGTAATTATTGTGGATTTAAACCACACAATAGAAAAGATTGCCCTGCCAGGGAAAAAAATTGCAACATTTGCAACTTACGTGGACACTTTGCAAGTGTATGTAAAAAGAAAAATTAAATTAAAGCAAAACCAAGTAAAAAGGTAAATTCGGTTGAATCCGCAAATTTAAAATCAAATTCTGAAAATCGGGAAAATTTTGACTATATGATCGGGACGGTAAATAAATTTTTCACGGGAAATAATCGTAAATGTGTAGATTCGTGGTACATTCGGTGCGAAGTAGCCGAATTGAAAAATAGTTTGAACTTTCTTATAGATACTGGGGCAGACTGTGTCTGCATCCCAAAAAATTCGATTTCGAACCATCATAATCTAACCATCGGTAATACAGATACAGGTTTAAAGGGACCAGATGGTAATTCGTTGAACGTTTTAGGCATTGCTAAAGCAACTTTAGCCTATCGTGGGAAACAATGTAAAGTAGACGTTTACATTGTTGAAGGGCTTAGTATTCCTATTTTAGGGCGAAATGCTATCGTAAAATTAAATATTCTTCAGCCTCCGGCTCTCGAAAATTTTTTGGTTTCAAAAAGTGAAAGTGAGAATAGGTCATTGAAGTTAGTGGAAAATTTTCCCAGACTTTTTCGTGAAATCGGGGAGTTTAAAGGTGAAATTAACATAAAATTAAAAAATAATGTTACTCCTTTTGTACAAACAATACCAAGAAAGGTTCCAATCCCCTTATTACCAAAATTAAAATCGGAAATTGATAGATTAATGGATCTGGACATAATTGAACGTATGGACGATGTTACGGAGTGGGTCAGTCCCATAGTAGTTGTTCCAAAACCAAACAATGAAATAAGACTGTGTGTTGACTACACCCAGCTTAATAAAGCGGTTATTAGGCCATATTATCCTATGCCGAAAATTGAGCTCTCCTTAGCTAACATTAAGGAAGCTAAAATTTTTTAAAAATCGACGCGAACAAAGGATTTTATCAAATAAAATTATGTCGTGAAAGTCAATTATTGACTTGTTTTATATGTCCATTCGGACGGTTTATTTTTAAAAGATTACCTTTTGGCATTTCTTGCGCGCCAGAATATTTTGTCTCAAAGTTTAATAAAGTCCTAGAAGGAATAAACAACTGCATTTCGCATGTTGATGATATTCTAATTTTTGGGAAAAATCGTAATGAACATGATGCCGCTCTCGAAAAAGTTTTAGCTCGCCTTGACAAAGAAGGTATAACTATTAACAAAGAGGAGTCATGTTTTGGTGTAGACCAAGTTACTTACTTAGGTTATGTTCTTTCAACAAATGGTATTTCGATTGATCCAGAAAGGATCAAGGCAATTGTTGACTTTCCCAAACCAGAAAATAAAACAGAAGTCCAACGTTTTCTCGGTATGGTGAATTTTGTTGCAAAGTTTATCTTCAATCGGTCTAAAATATTGGGACCTATCAATGTCTTAACGGGAAAGGTAGATTTTGTTTGGGATAAGGTACAGGAAAAAGCTTTTTTGGAAATAAAAAACAGTTTGACACAAACTCCAACTTTAGCCTTTTATGACCCTTCTAAACAAATTATCATTAGCTCAGATGCATCCTGTTATGGTATTGGTGCCTGTCTTTTTCAAGTGGACGGTGACGGTAAGAGGGAAGTGGTTTCATATATATCCAGAACGATGACCGATACTGAAAAACATTACGCTCAAATTGAACGTGAAGCCTTGGGCATAACTTGGGCAGCAGAAAAGTTAGCCGAGTATATAACAGGTGTGAAAGTAATATTTGAAACAGACCACAGGCCTTTAGTGCAAATTTTACAGTCAAAAAATTTAGATACCTTGACCCCAAGACTACAACGTTTTAGAATGCGCCTTATGCGGTACGACTACTCTATAGTCTACGTACCAGGCAAAGACTTAAAAGTAGCCGACGCTTTATCTCGTGGTCCAGTTCCTTGTAAAGAGAAAGATTATTATGTAGAAAAAATAATAAAAGCTCAAAAAGAGGACCCAATATGCACACTACTTGTTCAGTATTCGGCAGATGGTTGGCCAACTCGTGATAAATTACCAGATTTAATGGTACCCTATTATCAATATCGTTACGATATTTCTTTTTCACAAAATTTAGTATTAAAGGATACACGGATAATTATCCCTCCAGGTTTACAAAGAGAAGTGATCGACTTCATTCATTCAGGCCATCAGGGAATTACCAAGTGTCGTAGATTAGCTCAAACTTCGGTTTGGTGGTTAGGTCTTAGTTCACAGTTGGAAGATTTAGTAAAAAACTGTCCTGACTGCATTGAGGAAAGATGTAACAACAGGGAAACGTTCAAGTATGAAAATCCACCAACTCGACCGATGGGGAAAATTGTTTAGACCTTTTCAAATGGAACAGGTTGTATCTTTTGATAACCGATTATTATTCACGATATTTCGAATTTTTTCCACTAACCTCTATGACTGAAGAGGTCATAATCGACAAAGTCAAAGAATTTTTTCATGTTTTGGTATTTGTTCCATATGCAGGAGTGACAATGGTCCACAATTTCAGTCAAAATTTAAACAATTTGCTTTTGATTACAATTTTACACACGTGACAAGTAGCCCTTATTATAGCCAATCTAATGGTGCTGCCGAAGCAGCGGTGAAAGTTGCAAAAAAGTTGATAAAAAAATGTGAAAATATTCACGAAGGTCTTCTTAACTATCGTTCAACCCCTTTAGCAAACGGATTTTCGCCCGCGGAATTAATGATGGGCCGCAAAATCAAATCTTTGGTTCCAATGTTGCCAAGTCTGTTAGAACCAGGAAATAATCAGAAAGTATTGGAAAAAGAACGTCAAATTAAAAAAAAAACAAATTCAAAATTATAATAAAAGACACAGAACTAAAGATCTGCCGGAATTAAAAAAAGGGGATGGGGTGTGGATAGTCGATTTACAAAAATATGGTTGGGTTTTAAAAAAACTAGACGAACCACGATCATATCTGATTAAGGCGGATAGAGAGACGTACAGGCGAAACAGATGGCATCTAATCTCAGTGCCAAATTTCGGTACTGGTAATTCTGACAATTCAGACGAATTTTATAATCCAAATGAGAATTGTTTAGTTGAAAATAATTTCGACAACAATGCTAGCGAGGATCAAACCGATTTGCTTTATACTCCAGAGGAACTACCTTTTGAAGAAACTCCAGAAGTTGGTTCCTTAACAAGAGTTGGTAGACAAAGAACTACACCAACTTGGTTTAAAGATTATGTAGTTTAAGAGATTGATTTATAAAATTAAAATACAATATTAGGGAAAAAAGTTTATTATATTTGTTACATATAAAAACACATTCATTTAAAATTAAATAATAATGAAAATACAAAAAAATAATATTGTACAAATCTTTTCATTTAAAATTATATTAGTAATGAAAAATACAAAACAAAATTGTAAAACCTGAAAAAATTATAATATTTTACAAATCATTTTCATTTAAAATCGAAAATATCAAAACAATTGTAAAACTGGAAAAAAATAATATTGTAAAAATACTTTAATTTAGCTATTAAAATTATAAAAACAATGTTAAATGAATTAAGAAAAAAAAAAAAAAAAAAAAAAAAAAATAATTATAATAATTATTACTTATTATATTTAAAAAAGGGGATGTACTATAAGCTACACTTGTGTGGCTAAGTGCTACCCTAATATTTTTGTAATGTAACGAGTATCAACGATACTCGTTATTGTGCCAAGCTAATGTCATGGCTTTTTTCCCTTCTATTCATTCTTCTTTATCTTGTGCCCAACACGTTCTGTTGTAATAAAACTTAATTATAATTTAATATAAAACCAACGTTTTTTATTTAAAAGAAGACTTGACCCTCCTGGTCAATACTACACAAAAAACTGCACTTGCTGCCCACTGTGCAATAAGTGGTCACAAACTAGACTTTGAGAAAGTGAGAATACTGCAGGAAGAGAACAATTATAAAAAGAGATTTACGTTGGAAATGTTACATATAATAAATGTTCCAACAAACACACGACTTAATTATAAGATAGACACAGACAATTGCGCTCAATTATATCGACACATAATTAATAAACATAATAAGAAATGACAACTAGTTGATTAGTTGTGTTCAACGTTTTAGGTTTGTGAAAAAAGACGCGGTAAAAGAGATTAACCCTTTATGTACGTAATTTTTAAATTATAACTTGTATTGTTGTAAAATTCAAGAAAATTATTGTTTTTGATTCCTTGAAAATGGTTAACGAAGTTAACCGAAATATCGGAGAAAATAAATTGTTAAATTAAATAAAACAACAAAATTGGTTTTTATTTATAATTTATCGTCACAAGACCTTAAGCCGAAACAAATAAATAATCACACATAATAACACAGGTCAACAAAAGTAAAACACCCCACACAAAATATTAAATTTTAAAAATGGACTAAGTCAAACACCTAATTTTTTTTTGGCTGATTTTTTTTGATATTCCTCAAACTGTTCTTTAAAAATCCTGAAATTTTGAAGGAGGTGTTTTTTTTTCTTTTTTAAGATATGATTTTTTTTTCTGCTGCAACCTTTAAAAAATAATACTAAAACAAAATTGTAATATTGTAATTTTGAGAAATAAGTATTTTTTAAATCTGATTTGGGTGACTTGTGTTAAAAAAAAGTAACGACATTGAAACCGTTTTTTATGTTTATTTGTTGCATTTTTTTGTTGGAGCTCAATGTGGGCACTTTCAAAGAAAAGTACACTTTTGTCACGTTACTTCTCCAAAAAATTAAAGGAGTCATATACATTATTTTAGTGAAGTCGATTTTTCTTTGGCTCTACTCCTACCGATTGTGTCATGCAGCCATTCCTATTTCGTATGAATATATTAAAATAAAAGCTTCATCTTCTTCAAGCGAAGGAAAGGATGTTAAATTTTAAAATACTCATGTAGACAAGTTTCTGAACGAAGTAGGCGTTAAAAATAGGTACAAAATAACGTTTTAAATGCAAATATTGGATTCACATTGAATTATGCTTCAATGTTCAGATAATTTTAAGTAGAAGCAACCAGACATCAACGGTAGGAAAAGAGGCAAAGAAAAAAGGACTTCGCTAAAATCTATATATATATATATATATGTATATATATATATATATATATATATATATATATATATATACATTAAACGGCGCATCTAATCGCGATTCCGCTGATCTGGAGATGTAAAGAAAGACTAATTTTGGTTAAACTCAGAAAATTTAAGTTTTAATATATTGCTTACTATTCACTTCTTGGTTTTTAAGCATAAGCTAATTTAATGGTAGAAATTAAATATTTAATAAGTATGAAAGATGTTTAGGAGAAACTTGAAGAACACAACACACTACCTCCTTTTAATTTCTCATTAGTTAATTGTTTCCGAATGAAGACAAATAATATACAAAACTCAATTAATTTCTTGGTGACGTAACGTGACAAAAAGTGTACTTGTCTTTGAAGGTGCCCATATTAAGCTCCAACAAAAAATGCAACAAATAAACCAGAGTACCGAAACGCTCGCTCATTCTTCAGTCATGAGCGGGCGTGAAAATTTAAAAATTTTCTACAAATTCATCCTCATGAGGGTGAGGAAAAACAAAAAATTCATATGTGATTTTTCAGATATGAAAAATTTGAAAAAATTCACGTTAAAATTCTTCACAAGGAAAAAAATGCGATTAGCCTAACCATTTCCAGCGGGAAAATCAAGTAGTAAAGAGGCCTTATAGAAGGCCTTTTTGCAGACATAAGATCTCCCAGCCGCATTCCAAGTTTATTACCAATTAGCAAGGTGTGTCATTAGAGACCAACACCTTGCACTTTTGCATATATTTTAAACACTTCTGGAAGGGCTTCTAAAAAGATTTAAGAATAAAGATTTATCCAAGTTTAATTTTTGTTGCTAATAAAACGAAGTGAGTATATTAATAACTAAACTTGCAACACGCTCCAAAATACCTACTAATAAAACGATTGCGACAGGCCTTATCTTAGAATAGAAAATTTGAGTTTGTAAAATATTAAATAAAAACCTTTCTAAAAGACCTTTTCAAAAAAGGCAGAGTGGAATAAGTAAAAGTTTACTAAAAATTCAATTGTAAACATTCTTAAAGGCCTAAAAAATATTCGCTTGCAATTTTCCCCGCCGGGCAGCACGCTTAGTCCGTGTTTTTTTTTTTTTTTTTGTAAAATTATTATTATTATTTCTTGACTCGTTAACCAAAATGTGTGTGTTGTTTTTTTTGTAGGCAAATATTATTGAAATAAAAAAAACTAAGAGAACTGCACATATCGTCATCTTAAATGCAGAATATTGTAACATAAAATTTCATAAGTTTACATGAGAGGCAAGAAACGTTGTAAAATATAAATTATATGAGATATTAGAGTTATATTAAATATTTAGAATAAAAATGCGATAACTGATTTTTTTTTTTGATAAAAAAATATTATTTTTATTGTTATTTTTTTAGTTATGTGTGTTACGTTATTTTAATTTGTAATTCTCTGAAGCAAAAGGACGAATCATCAACGAAAGTATGATAGTATTAAGTTAAACAATCATTTAAAACATTAAATAATTAAATATGTCTGTTAAATTACAGGTATAATAGAATATAAAGATAATGTACATGGTTATAAATGCAATACTGCGTTTAAACAATAAATTTAAATATGGTTAAATGCACATATAAAAATAATAGTCACACAATTAATATGCAGCATCATTAGGATTGCGTTGACATGTTGAAATAAGTTTGCTTTTCTGATGCAGTGCAGGCAGTACTGCGTTTGAGAACGTAGAGATGTTATATTATTAGAGATATTATTATGACATATTATTTAAAGTTTTTTATTTCTAATTAGAAGTGGATTAAACTAAAAAAAAGTTCTTCATTAAATTTAAATATAAATTGATTTTTAAAATCAAACTTTTCCATTGTAACTAACGTGTATTTTGATCTCCGTATAATGAATTTCCTCAATTGAATTTTTCTTTACAATCAAACTTTTCCATTGTAACTAACGTGTATTTTGATCTCCGTATAATGAATTTCCTCAATTGAATTTTTCTTTACAATAAACAAGTTTTGTAAAAAATTTGACTCATATACATATATGTATGCATATTTGTCTCCATATAAGGAATTATTTCAAAAAAAATTCTGCAAGAAGTAAATTTTAATTAGTTAATTTCTGAAAAATTTAAATAAGAAGAATGAAAGAGTTTATCAATTAAAAGTAGTATTGGTAGCAGCCCGCGTATTCAGTGAACGAAAAAAAAATACTATTAGCATTTAATAAAAGCGTAAAAGTATTAACACAAAATTTAGCTAAACAATTTATATTCCAGCACTTGACAAGAAATGCTATTATTCTAAAGATGTAGAAGACAAGTAATTTATTATTTAACACAAAAGGCCTTATAACAGTCTTTTTGAGGATATTGATGAAGGACGACTTGGAAGAATGCAATCCTAACAAAAAATAACAGATTATTTTAAATAAACCTCGAAAAAAATATCTCTATTGTATTATAAACTTTCTTTAGTAATAATGTAGATATATTCTGATCCAATAGCAACAGATTCATTATAGGGAAATTCGACTATATTAAAATTTATTAAATGTATGTACATACTATATAAACTCATAAGGTTGGAAACGAAATAAATTATGGGAAAATCATATCATAAAAATAATGGCAGTCTGCTGGAAGCAAAAAAACTAAGGTCCTGCAGATGGTACTAATTATTCTTGGAAATTCATAGCGTATGGGAGTGCAATGGGTTAAGCTGTGAAATTTCTAACAGTCCAATGTAGAAGAAGCTAATAGTCATACTTTTTTTTTTTTTTTTTTTTTTTTTTTGTTGGGACCAGCACTCAGGGGATGACCCCTACTAATGCAATGCATTGTGTTGGAACTAGGAAAATAGGTTATGGGAAGGAGGAAAGAGGGAGTAGTGTTTGTGAACATTCGACTTGAACTTTTTCATGTTGTAAGTGAGAGGGAAGACTTCAGCAGGAAGGTTATTCCACATACGAACAGTCCGGCCAAAAAACGAATTTTCCCTGTAATGCGTTGTACGATTCACCGGCCAATCGACCACAAAAGGATGTGCTCTTGAGGAAAAACGTGTATTACGAACAAAGCTATGGGTTTCGGGAACCAAATCCCTAATTTCATCAGAACACATCCCGTTGTAGTAACGATAAAATAGGCAAGTACAACCCACATTGCGACGGTGCTCAAGGGAGTCAATAGAATTGGATACCCTACTGTCGCCAATGAGAACCTTCGCCCTCTCCTGCACGCGGTCGAGAAGCTCCAAAATAGACTTTGAAGCACCGGCCCACACATGAGAGTTGTATTCCATTCGCGGTCGGATATAGGTGGTATAAATAGTAAGGAGATCAGATGGAGTGAAGTATATCTTACACCGTTTCAAAAAACCGAGGCACTTGAATGCTTCTTTCGACACCTTGAATATATGTTCTGTCCATCGGACATCACATTGTATCCTCATGCCCAGAACATCAAGAGATTCTGTTTCCTCAATATTTATACCACCCATACATACAGATGAGGCACCTTGATCCGTCGCGCGTTTATGCGTTAGTACGCAACATTGGGTCTTTCGGGCATTAAATTCGACCATATTCGCACGACCCCATTCTGAGATTATGTCTAGGTCACGGCCAAGCGTATCATTCATGTTCTGTCTCATAGCACAAACATCGGACACGCCTGGTCTGTAACCAAATGAATACGAATGGCAAAGGTTGCTGTCATCTGCAAAAGAATAGATAGGGTTGGAAGTTTGACATAAGAGGTCATTTAGAAAAATAAGAAATAGAGTAGGAGAAAGAACGGAGCCTTGCGGTACCCCTGAATGAATCTTGAACTCGTTTGATGAAACCCCATCTATAACAACCCGTATAGTGCGATCTCTGAGAAAGTCCGATATAAATCGAGAGAAATTATCACCGACACCAAATGCAACAAGTTTAGACAAGAGTGCACCATGCCAGACTCTGTCAAACGCCTTGGAAATATCTAAAGCAATTACCTTACTTTCGCCAAAATGGTGAATGGAACGACACCATTTTTCTTATAACAGGGCCAGTAGGTCTCCAGTAGAACGACCTCTACGAAAGCCATACTGGCGGTCGCTTAGTAGGTAATTAGACTCTAAAAATTTTACAAGATGGTGATTTACCATACTCTCCATAACTTTGGAAAGTGCCGAACAAATTGCAATTGGGCGGTAATTTTCAGGGTTATTAGCCACTCCTTTTTTAGGAATTGGTGTTACATTAGCAACTTTCCAGCAGACGGGAAATTCACCAGCATGGTATAGAGTGCTGAAAAGATTTGCTAAAGGACGAGCTAGCGTCGAAGAGCACTGCTTCAAGACCAGTGCATGTATACCATCCGGGCCAGGAGACTTGTTTATGTCGAGATCCGCAAGAACCTTTTTAACAGCTCGAGCCCGAAAAAATATTTTAGGCATAGTTACGGATACTTTTTCGAGTTCGGGTAGTGGTTGATTGCTATCTGGTAAGTTAGAATTATTTGCGAATAATTCGGCAAAACAATTAGCCTTATCAACCAGGTTCGTGAATGTTTGGCCATCCTTTAAAAGAGTTGGTATTGAAGAACTAGCATTAACCCTTACTCTTTTAACGAATGACCAGAAGCTTTTACTGCCCCGGGGAGCAGTAAGAACTTCAGCACGAAGACGTTGCTCGTGAAGAGTTTTTTCCCGTCTTAGCACTTTGGCACACGACGACCTTGCCATTTTGCGTAGCAATTCAGTGTCAGCGGTTTTATTGACACGCCAATTTCTGAATGCTTCCTCTCTGGATCTGACTGCTGATTTGCACGTCTGATTAAACCAAGATTTGGACCTAGGTTTATTCGAAGCATTTTTAACTGGAATGAACATTTTCATTCCTAGCATAATAACATTTTCAACCATTTTCGCCATGGCATTGACGTCATTGTCAAGGAAACAAAGTTTCCAATTAAAATGCAGAAAAAAGTCGTTGAGTTCAACCCAACGTGCTTTTCCGTAAACAAATTTTGATCGTTTCATAGCCTGTCGTGAAACGTTACGAAGTTCGGATAACGGAAAAGAGGCAGAAATGGTGCAATGATCCGAGTTACCGAGAGGTGCTAGAACTTCAACTTCGTACTTTTGAGGGTGCGAAGAGAGGAATAGGTCAAGGGTATTGTGTTGGTGCCCATCAACACATGGAATATGTGTTGGTTCATTCACCAGTTGCACGAGGTGATTATGTGCAGCAAATAGCTCAACATATTGGCCTTCATAGGTTGTACGGCCCGAGTGGTGAAGCCAAGAAGAATTGTGGACATTGAAATCACCAGCAACGATTTCACTGTCCGGACAATTCTCAAGAATCTTCGATATTGAGTCGGAAAGGGAGTCGAAGCGCGATAATGTGATATCCCTTCCCGCGTTTGGACTTCTGTAAAGAAACCCGAAATGCAAAAAGTGCGTATTGATTTTGAATTTAACCCAAAGACAGTTAAATTCCGCATCAAACATGCCCACTGGTTGCTGGCATTGATACACAACTTCATTGCGTATATATATAGCAAGACCCCGATGAAGATGAAATAGGGATAGAAGGTGATACCCAGGAATCTGAAAATCCAGTGGATCAGAATTTTCAGACACCTGTGTTTCACATTAGGCGAAAACATCCGGCCGATGGAGACAAACGTGAGCGTATACAGAAAAAAAAATCGTTCTCAGCCCACTTATGTTACAGAAGTCGATTCGAAACCGACCTCTCATCACAACACAAAAAAATTCAAATAAAATAAAATACTTAATAGAGGTTTTGCAATACATATATATATGTGGATTCGGTTTATATTAATTTTATAGCACTGTCTTTCTTTTTTGCTTATGCAATAATTTGCAGTTTGATCACTTATTCCCCTAACACGTTCAGAGTATGAAACAGAATACCCATTTTTGACGTAAAAAGTGAATGTGTTCGTAAAAATATATCGAACACTCTGCTAATTTTTTTTATACCCTCCACCACCACTGTGGTGAATGAGGGTATATTAAGTTTGTCATTCCGTGTGAAACTTTTTTATTATACATCTAAGACCCCATAAAGTATATATATTCTGGGTCCTTGAGTAATTCTAAGTCGATTTAGCCATGTCCGCCCTCGCCTGGGTAACAATCTTGTCGAGATGCGAGGGCTTAAGTGCACTCTACGGTTCTGATCTACTGAGGTGATGTATCTCGATACGTCTTCGCAGGAGGTCATGAATACTGAAGGAGTGGACGACTAAAGGTTACTCATCTTGTCAGGATAATGAGGCGGTGGTGGTAACTATACACTATCCGGTCCATTATCAGTACATATATCACGTCATGCCAGCCCGCGGGTTCGCCCCTTGTAAGGTGGGGGCTTTACCAGTGGTTGGTGCGCGACATATGCACTTTTAAGGTCAACGTGAAGGTAGCAGTGCCGAGGGCCTGGGTGGCTAGTTAGTGCAAAAAGAAACTAGTCGTTAACAGCTCCCCTCAGCGTCATGGCAAAGCGCTGTTGTATGTCAGTTGCCTAGTCTGCGCACGCCGTCACTGTGCGGATGGTCCGACTTTACGGCCTACTCGTGGGAACAAAAATGAATGAACAAAAATTTAAGTAATAAATTTAATTTAAAAGGACAGAAAGAGGACGCGACGGACGAGGTGATCGACCAGGGTAGAGTCGAGGGTCGAACGGACGTCACGGTCGGGGAGTCGGTCAGTGCTTGTGTGGGGGGTCTGACCCTATTGGCTGTTCATTGCAGCATCATTGGGCAGGAGAGACAAGTGCTGACCGACCTACAGGTGGACAGTCTTCTGGAACTGTCGAGTGACTCCTGTGGTGAAACCGGGGCTACTCAGGGGTTGAAGCGGCTGACTCTGATCTCTGACGAGGAGCAGGATACTGCAAGTATATCTGCTCACAGTCAGACTACAGAGCCTGTCCCTTCCACCGGTGAGGCCAGGGGACACCAAAGGGGACACTCGGGAGAAGAATGTCCACAACTTGTTCGGCAGGGCGCCGTGGAGGAGATGCCAAGTGCCCCTCCACGTGGTATTAACAACACCGGCCGAACGAAGGAGGAGCAGGCGCGGAGCGGGACAAGGAACTCTCTGGTGTATCTGGATAAGATGGCGAAGAGAGATCCTTCAACGTTCTCCGCGAGGGACAGGTACCTGCTGAGACGGCACCGACAAAGCGTCGCTAAGTTCGAAAGAATTTACGGCCCTGTCAGTACCGTTCTGGTCCTCTCCCTGGAAGAAGCAGGTGGATGCAGCTTCCAACCCTGACACTGCTCAGAAGAGTAAAGGGCTGGTGGCTTCATCAACCTGCCGCAGGGTAGGCAACATAGAGGGTGCTGCCCCAATGGCCAAGGCGCTCATGTCTTCGGAACGAGCTGCGGAGGGCAAAGGAGTCAGATCTGGAGATGATCAGCCTTCTTCATCGAACAAGAGAACGAAGAAGTCGACGAGCCTGGATAACCATCTTCAGGTAGACGTCATCGATAGGAATGATCCAGATGGGAGGATCAGTACCGATCTATGGCAGTTGGTTGAAGGTAGGCTCATCGACGAATTGGCCGTATTTAGTGGCAAAGAGGAGGATGTATCCTTCAATGGGGCAGACTGGGCTAAGGGAGTGAAGACTGTCAACTGTGGTAACAAGAATTCCTTGGAATTCTTAAGAACCACGGTTCCGGTATCCGAAACATGACAGGACCAAAGAAGCTGCTAGTGGTGCAAATAAACCTGCACCATTGTGAAGCAGCTTCAGCCGAACTAGCAACTTTCCTCAACAACACTCGGACGGACGTAGCCCTAATCCAAGAGCCTTGGATAAACAAAAATAAGGTTTGCGGGTTAAAGGTTACGGGATACACTCTTTTTGTCCCGTCCACAGAGGACAAGGTAAGAACGTGTATACTGGCGAGGAATGAATTGAATTTTCTAATATCTCATTCTTTTAGGTGCGGTGACTTAAACGTCGTTAATAGAGAAGCCAAAGGTAAGCGTACCCTTACACTGGCTTCGGTGTATATGCCGTACGAGGCAGTAGATCCACCTGGCGCAAAGGTGGAAGAGCACATCATAACCAATGGGGGAGCGCTGATATTAACAAAAGAGATGAGTTAATGTTTGATTTTATAACTACTAACAATCTTATTATCTGTAATATGGGTAACACTCCGACGTTCAGAAATAAGGATAGGCAGGCAGTTATAGATCTGACATTAGTGAACCGCGACGAGCAACTTGTTGCGGATTGGAGTGTGGCAACGGACTGTACTTTCTCAGACCATAGCCGTATAACCTTTGCACTGAATTTCGACCTGTCTAGGGTTAATCCGTTTAGGAACCCGAGGAGGACGAATTGGGACTTCTTTAAAGAAAGGGTCCACTCTGGGTTGGCGCAATGGGCCCTGTGCGACTTGCTGCCAACTGAGGTGGAAGGTGATGTGAGCAGATTTACACATCTGCTAAGAGAGAGCTATGAGCTGTCTTGCCCGGTAACTTTTCCGGGTAGGCGTTAACAGCCCAAATGGTGGACCAGGGAACTTCAGGTTCAAAGGTCGACGGTAAGAAGGCTGTTTAACAGGGCCAAGCTCACGGGAGCATCGAGTGATTGGAACACCCATAAGGTGCATTTCAATAAGTATAAGGCGGATCTTAAAAGGGCAAAGAGGCTCTCATGGAGGCAGTTCTGTGAATCCATTGATGTCAACGTGTTGTCTAGATTCCGACGGATTTTATCCAAGGATCCTAGGACCCTGGGGTATGTCCAAAGGAATGACGGCTCATGGACTGAGTCTAGCTCTGAGACCCTAACCTTGCTCATGGAGACGCACTTTCCTGGGTGCACGGAAGACGGAGGTATGAACGATAGTCAAGGGGACGGAATATCTGTGATATCGAGTCATGAGTCCGCCTGCGTCGAGGAAATAGTCACAAGGGAGAAGCTTAAGTGGGCTGTCAATACCTTCGACCCATATAAATCACCGGGTCCAGACGGTATTTTTCCGGCCATGCTCTGCAATATCCTGGACGACGCATTATTTCTGCTAGTGCCTCAGTGGGAGGTATCTGCCTAGGGGGTGGAGAGAGGTCAGGGTAATTTTTATACCCAAGGCTGGTAGGGCAGGCCACTCGAAGCCGGGAGATTTAAGGCCTATTAGTCTGTATCATTCTTATTGAAGACACTCGAGAGACTGGTAGACCTCTATCTTAGGAGTAATATTGGTACCCACCTCATTAGCAGCGCTCAACATGCCTACCTTAAGGGTAAATCTGTTGAGAGTGCGCTACACGAGGTGGTGGGTTGCATTGAGCACGGCCTGAGGCATAAGGAATATACTCTCGCCGCGTTCCTGGACATAGAAGGAGCCTTCAATAACATTAGGATTGAGGCGATCAAGGATTCCTTAGTGGAGCTGGGAGTTCAGGGTTTTCTGGTGGAGTGGATAGTCTGCATGCTTGACAGCAGGATTATAAACTCGAGCCTGGGGGATCATAGGGTAAGGAGGAAGGTTACCAGGGGGACACCACATGGGGGGGTTCTATCTCCTCTACTATGGTTGCTCGCGGTCAACGGTATTCTCAGAACATTTGATTCCAAGGGTATGAAAGCCGTCGCCTATGCGGATGACATAGTTCTACTGGTCAGGGGAAAGTTTCTGTCCACGATCAGTGAAATTATGCAGGTGATGTTGGGCGAACTCTCGGATTGGGCAAAATATAGAGGGCTGGGGGTAAACCCGGCGAAGACTGAGCTGGTTCTTTTTACCAGAAGGTACAGGATAGAAGGTTTTAAGGGGCCAGTGTTAGATGGCGTCGAGCTAACTCTATCTGACTCTGCTTAGTACTTGGGTAACTTCCTCGACTGTAAACTGTCTTGGAGAAGAAACACCCAGGAGAGGATGAAGAGGACTCAATGCCTACTACACATGCAGAAACTCCATCGGTAAGAATTGGGGACTGAGACCGGATATGGTAAACTGGATTTACACATCGGTGGTTAGACCTATTCTTACCTATGGATGCACTGTTTGGTGGGATGCGTTGAGAGTGGACAGCTATAGGAAGATGCTTAACAAGGCCCAGAGGAGTGCATCACTTGGCATCACTGGTGCAAGGAGAAGCACGCCGCAGGCGGCGTTGGACATCCTACTACATTTGTCCCCCATTGAACATTAT
This sequence comes from Pollenia amentaria, assembly GCA_943735925.1. Classification (NCBI taxonomy): domain Eukaryota; kingdom Metazoa; phylum Arthropoda; class Insecta; order Diptera; family Polleniidae; genus Pollenia; species Pollenia amentaria. The sequence continues at coordinate 92,719,937 of OX031007.1, forward strand.
GCGAAGAGTGTGGCTGCCAGGAACTTACTTAGACTCTACGAGTCTTCGTTGATTAGACCTGGGCGAGATGACCACACAAGGATTCTATACGAAGTGGGTATGCTTGATCAGGAAAGGGTTCCGGGGGGAATCTCGGATCATAGGAGTATGACCTTGGGCTTCGGTGTAACACCACCGGTGGAGTTCCCGGATAGGGAAGTTTGGCGTGGTTCCAACGGACTGTTTGAGGGGTGGGCAGTATATACGGACGGGTCCAAGATGGACACTGGCACTGGTGCTGGTGTTTTTATTGCTGACACTGACGTGAAAATGTCATTCAGACTCCCGGATGAGTGCAGTGTCTTCCAGGCTGAGATCCTAGCGATCTGGAGGGCAACGGAAGTGATACTGGATCACATCGTGGGGGGATCTGTTGTGACAATCTACGTCGATAGTCAGGCTGCGCTAAGGGCATTGACAAATCACACGGTGCGATCGTGCCTGGTTGCTCGGTGTAGGAATGCTCTGAGAGCTCATGTTGGCATTCACAATAAGGCTGTGTTGGGTACCAGGACACTGCAAGGTGGATGGCAACGAGGTGGCGGACGAACTCGCGTGAGGGGGTTCGAATCTGTCCTTAGAGGTAAGGGACAGAGGGGTAAAACCCCCCTTATGTCACTACTATGGGGTGTTGCGGGAAAGATTTCGTGATGCCGTTAACCGGTCCTGGAGGGATAGAACGGATTGCAGGGTGTCAAGGGCCTTATGGCCCGGATTGGACGCAGGTGCAACCAGGGTTCTATTAGGACTGGATAGGAGTAGTCTCAGGACTCTGATAGGGTTCCTGACGGGGCATTGTTCTGTTAGGGCTTTTATGGGTAAATGGGACATTGCGAGACCGGACTTCTGCAGGTTGTGCGGAGATGCCGAGGAGCTGGAGACGGTTGAGCATGTATTGTGCCACTGTCCTAGGATGCACGGCCCCAGGGAGAAATGGCTAGGGGCTAGGTTTCACGACGAACTGGGGTGTATCGCTGGATGTAATCCAACCGATCTGCTGGGGTTTGTCAGGGAAGTAGGACGGCTGTTTCTGTTGGGGGGGCCGTAGGGGAATTTGTCCTGCGCTTCTACAAATATACCGAACCTTAGGTCTATTTTCTACTATTCTTCTTTACTTCTCTTTTTTCCTTTTTTCTCCTCTACTGAAGGGATTCACAATGGACCTCATTGGTCTCCGAGTGGAGTTGCGCCCTTGGGCGCATAACCCTTCTTAACCTAACCTAACCTAGACATGTCCGTCTGTCCGTCTGTTGAAAACACGCTCACTTTCGAAAAACGCAAAGGAAAAGAACAAACTCTAACTTGTAGTTATCCTAAGCAGTTTGGGATTGAAATCCAGCAACATCGGTTTAGTAGGATCAGAACTATGAATCAAAATGTGGAACCACTACCCAAAAAAAATTGATAATTTTGATACAAAAACTAACATAAATGGTGGAATAATGCACGGAATGACATACAATTTTGCACGAATTCGCTTTATACGACTGCAAATCATACTGTTACATTTCGTGAAGATCGGTCCATAAAACCGCAATAAATAACGCTAGCATACTTAAATTTGGTACGTCACAGTTTTATAATACGTCAAATCACACTGTAAAATTTTTTGAAGATCGGCCCATAATTTACACTAGGTCCCATATAAACCCTACTCCCGGAAAACCGTTTAGTACGCCTAAAACCGTAATAAATAATGCTATCAAATGGAAATTCGGTACGTCACAGTTTTATATAACGAGAAATCACACTGCCAAATTTCGTGAAGAGTGGTCCATAATTTACCCTAGGCCCCATATAAACCCTACTCCCGGAAAACCGTTTAGTACGCCTAAAACCGTAATAAATAATGCTATCAAATTGAAGTTCGGTGCGTCACAGTTTTATAGGACGAGAAATCACACTGCCAAATTTCGTGAAGATTTGTCCATAATTTACCATAGGCCCCATATAAACCCTACTCTCGGAAAATAGTTTATTGCGCCTAAAACCAAATAAAGCCCACTTTGGGATTTATAGATATTGCGGTGAAATTTTTTACTTAAATTCATATGGCAAGAAAAACTATCATGCAAGTTTGTGAAATTTACTGTTAACGCTAAAACTAATTGCACTGCTATATTGAAATTTATTCTAATTTATTTTTTGTAATACCAGAAATCAGTCTTCAGAATTTTGGGATGATTTGTTCATAATTTACCATAGGTCCAACACAAATAACGCTCCTAAAAATCATTTTAGTCCGGCTAAAACTGTTACGAATAATGATATTTTACTCAAGCCAGTTCAAAGTTCTTACAAGAAACGAATAACATTTTCTTATTGTCGGTCAATAATTTAATTCAGGTCTAAGCCGCAACCAATTTTTATGCTGACGTTCGTTTTTGTGAAGCTTAATTAATAACATATATGTATTTATCATATAGAGCCAACTCCTGTCGATGGAGGGTACAGCCGAATATAGCACTCTAACTTGTTTTAATTAAGATTATTCATTATGTTGTCTAAGGAAATTATATACTTAATGTTGTGCTTGTCGCAATGAAAGTTAAACACAACCTTGTAATTTAATTAAATATTATTTTATTTAATTGATAAAGGATTTTACTAACTAATTAAAATACACGAAGTTCAAAAAGCACGCGTCTCGAAAGTTCGCTGAGACTCTATCTGTTCCTTTAATTGACAGCCGCAGTATCAAGATGATGCCAGATCATCAAACGATGTCAGGGTTTACACCTAACACTTAATGATAAGCCATTTTTGATTTTGTTAATAGCTTGGATATTTTTTAAAATGGAAGTTTAAATTTTTTATTAAATATTTAACGTAAATCGTAATCAATAAAAAAGTATATTTCAAAATTTTCAATGATACATTGCTTTGCATTTTAGCAAACCATATGTATACTATTGCAAAAAAAATGTTTATGCTTTAAAAAGGGTCGGTCCTTTTCTTAAGCAGACATAAAGGCAAAACTTATTGAAAAAAAAACTCCAAGTAAATACCTACGTGTATTTTGTTATTTTAACAGTTTTGGTTTTACCAACAAAAACGGTGGTTCGTTGATATCATTTTTCTTAAGAATATAACAAATATTTGAAATTAAAGTAAAAAAGGTTTGTTTTGCTAAAAATTATACGTAACAGCAAATGTGACATCAGGTACAATCGAACTTCCCTATAATAAATCTGCATGGGACCATAAAGTCACTTCATTTACGTTAAAAAAAAGCAACAATTTTACAACTTTGGTTTTTGTTCAAATGTATTTTGCTTGTAGATTTGTAATTTGTAGTTTTGAGAAACAGCGCCCTTATTTGTTCAATAAGTTTTGCCTTTATGTCTGCTTAAGAAAAGGACCGACCCTTTTAAAAATATTAAAAAAATTTTGCAACAGTATACATATGGTTTGCTAAAATGCAAAGCAATGTATCATTGAAAATTTTGAAATATACTTTTTTATTGATTACGATTTACGTTAAATATTTAATAACAAATTTAAACTTCCATTTTAAAAAATATCCAAGCTATTAACAAAATCAAAAATGGCTTATCATTAAGTATATAATTTCCTTAAACAACATAATGAATAATCTTAATTAAAAAAAAATTAGCAGAGTATTTGATATATTTTTACGAACACATTCATTTTTTTTACGTCAAAAATGGGTATTCTGTTTCATACTCTGAACGTGTTAGGGGAATAAGTGATCAAACTGCAAATTATTGCATACGCAAAAAGAAAAACAGTGCCATAAAATTAATATAAGCCGAATCCACATACATATTTATATGTATTGCAAAACCTCTATTAAGTGTGACTATTAGCTTCTTCTACATTGGACTGTTAGAAATTTCACAGCTTAACCCATTGCACTCCCATACGCTATGAATTTCCAAGAATAAATAGTACCATCTGCAGGTCCTTAGTTTTTGCTTTTAGCAGACTGCCATTATTTTTATGATATGATTTTTCCATCATTTATTTCGATTCCAACCTTATGATTTTATATATGTACATATATACTTTTTAATAAATGTTTATATATGTACATATAGAAAGTTTATAATACAATAGAAATATTTTTTCGACGTTTATTTAAAATAATCTGGTATTTTTGTTAGGATTGCATTCTTCCAAGTCGTCCTTCATCAATATCCTCAAAAAGATTGTTATAAAGCCTTTTGTGTTAAATAATAAATTACTTGTCTTCTACATCTTTAGAATAATAGCATTTCTTATCAAGTACTGAAATATATAGAGCAATTCCATATGAAAACGATCAAAATTGGCAAATTTTTGGACGACCCCTCTCCGATTTTAAAATAAATAGTCTCAATCGATTGCCCAGCAAAAAATAATGTACCTACATATTTTTTTTTTTTTTTATAGTGACTGGTTTAGTGGTGGTGTACACCACTGTCATGTGAAAAATTGAAGAATTCTTCATAAGGGACCTCATTGAAATTTGTTTTAAAAAAAAACTACTAAAGCGATAGCAACGAGTGATAGCTCGTTGGAAAGGTATTGAATCAGGCTTTAATAAAAATAAAATTTTCCTAATTTTTCTTAGAAATTTACCTTTAAATTTTCCCAAGAAAATTTAATTTTCCGATTTTCCACAGAAGCTCTTAAATTTTCCGGCTAATTTTTTTTTTTTTGGATTCCTCATAATTTTTGCTTTAAGAATCAGCAATAAAAAAATGGGCCCCGACTCCTTGTTTTAACAGGAGAAGAGCATTTAAGAGACCACCTTGTTAAAAATACATATTAAAAATTACACTGTGCACGAAATTGACACTTTTTTTTCGTGACAAGCTGGGCACCTGGCGTTTTAACATAATTCGGGTACGCTGAATCCAGTGGTGCCCTCGGTTTTTTAAGATTGGCTCTGGTTTTCGAGATATACCGTTATTTCTAAAATGGAGGAGGTTGCACAACATATGTTCGCGTAACTCAAAAACGCTTTAGCTTATTGAAAAAACTTAAAAAACCGAAATTCCGCAATAAAATTTTCTTTGAGAAAAGTAAAACTTCGTTCTAATATCCGCATTTGTTTTAGAAACATAATTTTTTTTTTGAAAAAAAAAATAATTTTTTTTATCAAAATTTTTAAATTTTTGTTTTTTAAAAATTCATAAAAAATTGAAAAATGCAGCGAGGCTTCTAATTTTTTGCAGGCATATAAAAAACGAAGCTGCAAACAAAACAAGCCATAAGCGATTAAAATCTGTTAGCAACTTTTGATTTTATTCACAAAAGTCGACAAATTTTGATTAATTTAAGAATCTTAAATATTAATTTAATTATTAATTTAATTTAATTAAATCTTAAATATTAATTTAATTATTAATTTAAGAATCTTAAATTAATCAAAATTTGTCGACTTTTGTGAATAAATTCAAAAGTTGCTAACAGATTTTAATCGCTTATGGCTTGTTTTGTTTGCAGCTTCGTTTTTTATATGCCTGCAAAAAATTAGAAGCCTCGCTGCATTTTTCAATTTTTTATGAATTTTTAAAAAACAAAAATTTCAAAATTTTGATAAAAAAAATTATTTTTTTTTTCAAAAAAAAAATTATGTTTCTAAAACAAATGCGGATATTAGAACGAAGTTTTACTTTTCTCAAAGAAAATTTTATTGCGGAATTTCGGTTTTTTAAGTTTTTTCAATAAGCTAAAGCGTTTTTGAGTTACGCGAACATATGTTGTGCAACCTCCTCCATTTTAGAAATAACGGTATATCTCGAAAACCAGAGCCAATCTTAAAAAACCGAGGGCACCACTGGATTCAGCGTACCCGAATTATGTTAAAACGCCAGGTGCCCAGCTTGTCACGAAAAAAAAGTGTCAATTTCGTGCACAGTGTAATTTTTAATATGTATTTTTAACAAGGTGGTCTCTTAAATGCTCTTCTCCTGTTAAAACAAGGAGTCGGGGCCCATTTTTTTATTGCTGATTCTTAAAGCAAAAATTATGAGGAATCAAAAAAAAAAAAAATTAGCCGGAAAATTTAAGAGCTTCTGTGGAAAATCGGAAAATTAAATTTTCTTGGGAAAATTTAAAGGTAAATTTCTAAGAAAAATTAGGAAAATTTTATTTTTATTAAAGCCTGATTCAATACCTTTCCAACGAGCTATCACTCGTTGCGATCGCTTTAGTAGTTTTTTTTTAAAACAAATTTCAATGAGGTCCCTTATGAAGAATTCTTCAATTTTTCACATGACAGTGGTGTACACCACCACTAAACCAGTCACTATAAAAAAAAAAAAAAATATGTAGGTACATTATTTTTTGCTGGGCAATCGATTGAGACTATTTATTTTAAAATCGGAGAGGGGTCGTCCAAAAGGTGATCGCTTTCATATGGAATTGCTCTATAATTGTTTAGCTAAATTTTGTGTTAATCCTTTTACGGCTTTATTAAATACTAACTGCCTATTTCACTAAATGCGAACGTACGCTTTCGTTCGCACAACTATATGTAAAACAAAAACAAATTCTCAAGAATTTGTTTTTGTTTCATATGTATTTGTGCGAAAGAAAGCGTTCTTTCGACATCGTGAAATTGGCACTAATAGTATTTTTTTTAGGATAAGTGCTTCTTTATACAACATTTTCTTTCACTGAATACGCGGGCTGCTATCAATACTACTTTTAATTGAAAAACTCTTTTATTCTTCTTATTTAAATTTTTCAGAAATTAACTAATTAAAATTTACTTCTTGCAGAAGTTTTTTGAAATAATTCCTTATATGGAGACAAATATGCATATATGTATATGAGTCAAATTTTTTACAAAACTTGTTTATTGTAAAGAAAAATTCAATTGAGAAAATTCATTATAAGGACATCAAAATACACGTTAGTTATAATGGAAAAGTTTTTAAAATCAATTTAAATTTAATGAAGTAATTTTCTTAGTTTAATCCACTTCTAATTAGAAATAAAAAACTATAAATAATATGTCATAATAATATCTCTAATAATATAACATCTCTACGTTCTCAAATGCAGTACTGCCTGCACTGCATCAGAAAAGCAAACTTCTTTCACCATGTCAACGCAATCCTAATGATGCTGCATATTAATTGTGTGACTATCATTTTTATATTTACTATCAAATTTATTGTTTAAACGCAGTATTGCATTTATAACCATGTACATTATCTATATATTCTATTATACCTGTAATTTAACAGAAATATTTAATTATTTAATGTTTTAAATGATGGTTTAACTTAATACTATCATACTTTCGTTGATGATTCGTCGTTTTGCTTCAGAGAATTACGAATTAAAATAACGTAACACACATAACTAAATAAATAACAGTAAAAATAATATTTGTTTATCAAAAAAAAAAAAATCGGTTATCGCATTTTTATTCTAAATATTTAAAATTGCTTTTATATCTCAATTAATTTCCATTTTACAACGTTTTTTGCTTCTCATGAACACTGTGATGTTATATTATTCTGCATTTAAGATGACGATATGTGCAGTTCTTTTAGTTTTTTTTTTTTTTTTTAATTATATTTGCCTACAAAAAATTCAACACACTTTGTCTTGTTGGGTCTTGAGGGCCGTGAAACTGATGAGGGACAAAATTTATAGGGGCTCGGAGGTCACTATATACGTCGACAGCCAGGTGGTCATTATGGCCGTAAGGGACTGTTACGTGAACTCCAATCTAGTTGACGGTTGCAGGAGGGCGCTGGAGGGAGCCTTAGGAGAGTATATGTTGAGATTGTGCTGGGTGCCTGGTCACTGCAACATAAACGGCAACGAGATTGCTGATGAGTTGGCGAGACAGGGCTCAGAGATGGAGGATCCTAATCATATGGAGGCGGTTAGGCCTCCAATAGGATTCTACTTTGGGAAGATTAGGGAATGGATTCAGGATGCGACCAATAGGGCCTGGGGGAACCGAACGGACTGCCGGGTATCACGGACGCTGTGGCCGGTGCTTAGGAAGTCCGACTCGGAGTTGTTGCTAGGCAGAAGTAGGGTCTGCGTGAGGACCAATATTAGGAATCATCACGGGTCATTGCATGATAGGCAGGATGGCGATGAGGTTGGGATCCGACGTGTCGGATATGTACGGGTTGTGTGAGGACCCGGAGGAGCTGGAGACGGTTGAACACATTTTGTGCCGCTGTCCCAGGCTACAGTGCAGCAGGCTGAGGTGGCTGGGCAGCAGATTCCTAGGCGAATTAGGCGACGTCCCGAGCTGTGGGCTCGAGAGCCTAATAGGATTCGTAATGGGGATGGTCTGGCTGCGCAGCAGGAGACTGGGAGCTAACCGCACATAGGGCGGATTGGTGTTGTGTTGAGTGAGGCTTTTCTCTCGGGTTTGGTGAGATCTTCTTTTTCTTATCTATCCTTATCTTTTCTAATGCTTTTGCTGTTTCTCTTCACCTTCTTGTTCAGCTATTTATCTATAAACAAGGCATCACAATGGACCATATTGGTCTCTGGGTGAGGGTGTGAAGGAGACTTCACACCAGCCTTTCTACCTACCTACCTACCTTGTCTTGTTGCCTTTAACAAAAACAAAATACACACAAAGGCATTTCGTGCTGTGGTCATGCAAACTGTCGAGCAACAACAACATTACTGGTGAGGAGCGTTAAGAAAATTTTTGGTTTCCTCATTCTTCATGACTGAGGAAAGGCAAAAATTTATTTTTCCTCACACTTATGAATGAATTGGCAAAAAAATTAACAATTCATTCATGGTTGTGAAAAACATTACTTGTTTTAAATTCATCATTCATAAAAAAAATTCATGAATGGTTAAATATGAGCGATCATATACATATGAATTTATAGGAACTCTGAAATAAACATAAAAAAAACTGTTTCAATGTCGTTACTTTTTTTTAACACCTTAAATCACCCAAATCAGATTTTAAAAATACTTATTTCTCAAAATAACAATATTAAAATTTTATTTAAGTATTATTTTTTACAGGTTGCAGAAGAAAAAAAATCATATATTAAAAAAAAACACCTCCTTCAAAATTTTAGAATTTTCAAAGAACAGTTTGAGGAATTACATAAAAAAAAATCAGCCAAAAAAAAATTAGGTTTTGAATTAGTCCATTTTTAAAATTTAATATTTTGTAGATATTACAAAAAATTTTTTTTAATATATTATTTGTAGCCGCAAGTATTCTCTTTAAAATGACATACACATGGCCCAATTAGTAGGTCTGCGCGAAACGCCTGCTGATTTCTTGAAGAGTTGTATTTTTCATCATCATACATAGGCATAAATGGCCAAAATGTCAAAAGTTGTTTACATTTTTGAAATTGTTTACTATTTTTAATATGCTTTTTCATTTTGAGAAATTTTTTTTTAATGTGATAATACAATTGAAATTTAAAAATTGTGAACAACAATTTTAAATACATAAGTATAATAATGAAAAAATGTGTAATAATATTAAAATCATAGTATAGAACATTAAAATGCGTTATTGTGTTGTATGTAAAACACATTTTGCAAGTTATTTCATGGTATTATCTGAAATCTTCTACATTTAATATCATTTTGAACGTGATGCATTTTATTATCATTCTTTATTAATATAAATACTATTAAGACACGAGATTTTTTCAATATATTTCATTCCACACTTTTCTGTAATTTTCATTTCTTCAACTTCAGGCTCTTCTTTAGTTATAGAACCGAGCATAGACACTGATGTCAACATTTTTCTTTTAAAAACAGATTTAGTAATTTCCACAGACGAACATGTTGACATAAGGGACACCTCTTCTATATCTGGTACAGCACTTGCTTTGCTTTCTTCACACCCATATGTAGGCGGCGCAGCAAAAATGCAGTCTTTAATGTTCCTTTTATATGATAATCTCCAGATTAATTTTTGTTTATTAAATTGTTCATATCAAATAGAGCCAAGATTTCACTTATGGCTGCTAGGGGTTTGTAACATTCCGTGGGCATGGTACTTGCGGCATTACATTGAAGTTGCTACATCATCACTGGGGAGGTGACGAAAAATTTTTTCCATTGTGTCCGCATTTTACTTTTTTTATTTATTATTAACATACATACATATGTTTTTTTATAAAATTTTTAAACACAAACAGCAAATCCTGCTAGTATTTTGCAAAATGTATTTACATATATTGTTTCTATACATAAAATACAGGAAGACTCTTCCCATTGGGAATATATGGTCTCTATATCATATAAAAATATAATCAATGTTTAGGTTTTACCATTTTTATATCCTTTAAGGATTTTTAGGACACGCATAATTGATGCATCTAGTTAAAATGTTTAGCCAAAACGCATTTTGATTGCATCAAATGACCTTAAATGGCTTGAAACATTAAAATTTACCATTTTGTTCAGTTAAAATATGCCCACTTCACTATTTGTTCAAGATAAGCACTTTTGTAATTAAAAACACAAATTACTTCTGCGGTTAATTTTGACAAAACTGAAATGTGCCGCGAGAATTTTGCAAAAATTCAAAAAACTATAAAGCGAATAGCGGAATAATGTGAGAAACAAACATAAAGAAGAGTTAGCGCAATCGATACATGCAGGTCTATTTGACATTGGTCAAATAGAAGTTAAAATATGGAGTCCGAAATCCACCCGCACAATCGATGCATCACGGTCTGAAAGGGATACTTGGCTTCAATACTTGAATTCAAGTATAATTATTTCGTGTTTGAGACTGGAATTTCACTGTAAATCAATGCTTGAATTTTACTGTATTTACATTGTTGTGTTTGACTGGATTTCCAGTACCCGTTTTACTGGAGTATGCTATTGAATTCCACTGTAATTCAAGTATAATTCAAGGCTTGAAAATGGAAAACAGGACTGGAATTACACTTGATTTATACTTTTATTCCATCAAAATTGCTTATTGGGGAGTTTAAAAAAATGTGTGTACGAATAAAATTTTTTATAATAAAAAAAGAATAAATAAGTTTTGGAAAAATCTATAAGTAAAAAATGAAAAATAAAATAAGAATAAAAAATAAAATGAATAGCTACATTCCGTCAATCCTTTAGAAAGCAAATCAAAAAAGAACTCAAATTTTAATTGCAAATTTATTGGAGCCACATTGTCTCTGGGTAAGTTCTATAGAAATACCAACCAAGCCCAACGTAATGTGGTAATATGCTCAAATACTACCGATGATTATATTTGTCAAAATTGCTATTGTTTCATTAGCAATTCCTAAAGTCAATGTCAAGTCGTCCATCAGGTGAAAATGTAAATCTAATTGAAAAAACTTACTGTGGTGATGACCGTGTTTGAGAAATATATTTTCTTGTACCTTCTGTTTTATTTAACTTTGTTGCGCAATACCCTTATTATAGAGATTGCTTCAATCTTTACAGATTTTCAAAACTTGTTAAGTATATCAGCAGAGCAAAACTATTCCGTCTTGGAGAACAAAAAAATTAAGTGAAGAAAATAAAATCTTCACACACTTCACACAAGAATTCGTTGCACTTAAGAAAACCGTGGAGAATTCCCTGATTGTGTTGAAATACCAAAAGCTTTTAATTTCCATTCAACCTCAGTTAGAATTGCCTACGGTAGAAGATGAAGAAATAAGAATCAAACTAGTGAGTCTTAAATTATAAGAATATTGTTTCTGTTTTCATTTACTAAATTAATTTAATTTAAGATAGCCAGATTTAACAAGAACCATTAGATAAGTGAACGATCCGCAAAAAAATTATCAAAGCTGAAAAACTCAAAAGAGAAGTTTTAAGAAATTAAAAAGTATTGAAATAATTAAAAGTTAATTTTATTAACATGTATCTGTAATATGAACTTTTATATAAAATAAATAAAAAAAAAATAGATTAGTTTACATATAATTCTCAATTAACTATTAAAAGATTTTGTTTGTTGTGCTTAATTCCCTTTTTTAATAATTGATAACAAATACTTAAATTTATTGTTGGACGATAAGCTGTTCCTAGGCGCATTTCACTGGTTGCTTAGGCCAGATCATCAGGAAACGTTCTCTTAAATAATTTTAGAAAAGCCAAAGCTATCAGCAAACAAGACTACAGAGGGAATGAGAATTACCTAAAAACACTCAAAAAGTATTTTTACAACGAAATCAAAGCTTAAACAAAATACCAAACAATAAATCAGTGATGAGTTTATCTTTTCTTACATTTCCCGCTACAATTATTTGGAATTCTCCCAACATTAATTGTAGTTGTTAGTGGGTAAAGAAAAAACATATTAAAAACAAAAACAAAGTGCTTTTATTGTTTTCGCAAGAAATCAAAATAACAACAATTTGCTCGTTCAGTTTTTTAAGCACGTGCACTTGCAAAAATTTATTATCAAAGTTGTTTGTGGGAATACTATTATTTATTAAAAGATTTTGTTTGTTGTGCTTAATTCCCTTTTTTAATAATTGATAACAAATACTTAAATTTATTGTTGGAGAATTAGCTGTTAATATGCGCATTTCACAGGTTGCTTAGGCCAGATCATCAGGAAACGTTCTCCTAAATAATTTTAGAAAAGACAAAGCTATCAGCAAACAAGACTACAGAGGGAATGAGAATTACCTACAAACACTCAAAAAGTCTTTTTTGCAACGATATCAAAGTTTAAACAAAATACCAAACAATAAATCAGTGATGAGTTTATCTTTTCTTACATTTACCGCTACAATTATTTGGAATTCTCCCAACATTAATTGTAGTTGTAAGGGGGTAAAGAAAAAACATATTAAAAACAAAAACAAAGTGATTTTATTGTTTTCGCAAGAAATCAAAATAAAAACAATTTGCCCGTTCAGTTTTTTAAGTTGTTTGTGGGAATAATATTATTTATTAAAAGACTTTGTAGCAGGAAATATAAGAAAAGATAAACTCATCACAGATTTATTGTTTGGTATTTTGTTTAAGCTTTGATATCGTTGCAAAAAAGACTTTTTGAGTGTTTGTAGGTAATTCTTATTCCCTCTGTAGTCTTGTTTGCCGATAGCTTTGGCTTTTCTAAAATTATTTAGGAGAACGTTTCCTGATGATCTGGCCTATGCAACCAGTGAAATGCGCATAGGAACAGCTTATCCTCCAACAATAAATTTAAGTATTTGTTATCAATTATTAAAAAAGGGAATTAAGCACAACAAACAAAATCTTTTAATAAATAATAGTATTCCCACAAACAACTTTGATAATAAATTCTCAATTAACTTTATTTCACATTTTGAAAGACTAGAAATTCTTCTAGATTTGTGAGAAATCTGCGCGATTAGTCGGTTAGAATTATTTTCGACAATCTTGCAGATATGTCAGAAAACAATAAGAATGTCGGCAAATATATCAGAATTTTCCATGCATTTTTCGTTAGATTTCTATTAGATATCTATCAGAAATGCCGACAAAAAATCAGAACTTCCCACGAGATATCTGTTAGAATTTGTGTCAACCACTTAATACAATTCCGAATTCTTTACCGGCGTTTCTCTTAGATATCTGAAAGACGTCGGAATATTTTGCTGGCTGGGAAGACAGTTTGGAAGTGTACATTTATTAGTGAAAAGGTTTGAGTATATTGCAACTGTCTTGCCAGTACTGGCAAATGTAAACACCGTGTAACGCGAAAACTATGCCTTTGCGCCACTTTTTTCATTTAATATTTTCTTCTTACTTTTCAATTTTCTATCACCCTAGGCACTTGTTTTTTTTTTCTTTGGAGCTGCCTCGGTAAACTATATTTAAGCCGAAATCAATTTAGAGATTATGAAAACGACTATTGATGTCAGTTTTGTTTTCATAATTATTTTAAATCACATATTACAGGTACATATGCGATTTAAACATCGTTTATTATACCATGGTTTAAGGGATCAATTTGATCTAATTATTAATTAATTTGCAAACAGCTTTACCCGAAACTTTTATAATTTTAAATAAAGATAATACAATACATAAGTGACGCTCTTCATTGCGCTATACAATAATCATAAAAGTTACAATTGTAATTTTTATTACATATCTTACATACAAGGTCACCGTTTTATTTTAACAATTTTATATACCTTTTTCTTCCGAGTTCCATCTAAGTTATGATTTCTTGAGAATTAATTTTTATTGAACTGTAAATATTACAAAATAAATTACATTTGTACAATTTATAGATCTTTTAACAACTTTTAACACCAAAACAGGGATTCGACTTTAAAAAAAATAAATCGAGTATCTACGGCCTTGCCAACATATACTAAAACAGGGTGGCTGTAATAATTTAAGTTTTGGGAGTGTAGAGCCTATAATGATATTATTATGTAAAGCAGACCATACACGATTCAATTCAATTGTCAACTGAGTCGGTTGTTGTCCAAATCAAAGCGTGCATGGCCTTGTCAGTTGATTAGTTTGACGGTTGTCGAGTTGGTTGAAGAAAAATCAAAAGATTTTGATTTTTTCAAGTTGACTACTAAATCTTTCAATTCGATTTTACTGTGTGTGCTCAAGTCTCTTGATCAGCTGTCAAAATCTATGTAAAAAAAAATCTAAATTTGACAGTTGAATTAAAATCTTTCAATTCAGTTGAAGAAGTGTGTGGCCAAGTATCAATTCAGTTGAAAGACTCAGTTGACAACTGAATTGAACCGTGTATGGGGCGCATAACACGTATTAACGAATAGAGATAAATTCGTTGAACACGATATGTATTTTGCAGTGTGCTTGTTAAATTGTCCACTGCATAGAAGCCATGTAATATTCTTTTGTAAATTTCAGCCTGCAATTAAAGGCCTTTTCGACTAAACTACAGTTTACGTGGTACCAAAAAAAAAATTGTTTTATTTATTTTTATTTTATTGTAACTAAAACTGCTCTGTATAGGTGGCCTTCGGCCGGGCGCAGGACTTCTCTCCACTTTGGTATAACAAATACCGGATTCGCAAACTAAAGCTTCTCTACATCGGGAGATTGATGTTTTTAAACTTTAGGTAGTATTCTACCATATTCCGATACCTCCTAGTTTGACTGGCATAAATCAGCAACGAAAAATGTCAACGCCACAAGATTGCAGTGTTTTATTTTTTTCCACTGCTTAGCGATGCAACTTGCCTTTCTTTTGTTGTGTGTTGTATAAATAATTCTCTACATTTGAGGTGGCCACCAGTTAAAGTCGGTTTAATTTAAAATATACTTTAATTACGACTATAGTAGCAAAATTATTATTTATATTTATTAAAAGCATATTTTTATTTTAAAGTTGTTTTTAAAAAGAACCGACTTTAGCGTTTGAATACGATTATGGGCCATTAAGATACCCACAGACGATGTAACATTTGTCGAAACACGTGTTACTACATATGTTTCAGTTTTTACCACAGACGATGACTACTTCAAAACAAAAAAAAGTTTTTATTTATTTTGTTTTTATACCTATCATACTTTATGTCACATAAACTTGGAAAAATTTATATTCAATTATAATTGTTTTCAATTCTCAAAATTTGCCATTTTCCGATTTCTTCTTTATATTTTTTTCTCCGAGAGTTGCAAAAGCACCTAACACAGGGTGTCTGGGATTTGCTTTATAAAATTTAGTCAACTTTTTTGTGTAAGCGTGAAAATTGTTTGAGTAATTATTTAGCGCGAAAAAATTTAATAAGTTTCGGCTTAAATCTAGTTTACCAACCCCAAATAAAAAAAATTAAATAAGTTTATAGAAAATTGAAACATATGATGACAATATTAAACGGAAAAAGTCTCGGAAACGCATAGTTTTCGAGTTTTGAACCTTTGAAGCTTATATATATATATATACATATATATATATATATATATATATATATATGTATGCAAATGAAAATATGCGATTTTCCCCTACATTACTGAACATCAAAATGTTACGGAAGTGCACTAGGTAAATGCCGTTTATTCAATAAAAAGTGAACAAATTTCCTTAAGTAACAAACACCGTCTTCGCTAACTAAATCTATTTCGGATAGCCGGCATATGGCCGGGCGCAAATACTTTCTTCTCAATGGTATAACAAACACCGGCTTCGCTTCTTCCTAAAAACTCTTGTATTTTCGCAAACATATCCCCAATTCTTAATGGGTTTAGACTTTTTAAGTAAATTTTGCATATCCAGAAAGATATACTTCAGAGGTCCTTAATTTACTTGAAAACTACGCGTTTCCAAGACTTTTTCAATTCAATGTTTTCTTTTTATTTTTAAATTTTCTATCGCCCTAGGTAATTTTTGTTGTTTGGAGTTACGTTGGTAAACGGCATTTGATTCTGTGTTTCTGTGTAAAACAAAGTAAAATATTATTTTAAATAAAATTTCTAATTTCAGCAAAATGGAATTTACGTGGACTAGAGATAATGCTCAAGCATTAATAGAACTCTATGAACAACACGAATGTTTGTATAACGTGCGTTGTAAAAATTATATTAATAGAGATATTAAGGCAGCTGCCTTAAACTCTATTTTAGAAATCATGAGACAAAGGTGTCCTTCGATTTCCTTAGAAGTTATTAAAAAGAAGTTTAAGGGACTTCGTTCTCAGTATGCAGCAGAGTTAAAAATACTTCAAAGTCGAAGAAAGTCTGGTATGGGAGCAGAAGAGGAGTATGTGCCAAAGCTGTGGTGTTTTAAACAGCTATCATTTTTAAAATCTTTTTTGAAAATGAGAGAAAGCGTTTCCAATACGGTAAATTAATTTTAAATACATGTACTTGAATAGCTATTCTGTAAATGTAAATTTATTTTATTTGTTTCAGGATGGTATGACGGATAGCTTTATCGAAGACTCCTCCGAATCCGAAACTCCAATCAAAAAGAAGCCAAACAAACGGACTTTTGAAGATGGCCTAATGAGCTACAAGTAGTCCTAGAAAAAAAAAAGAGAAAGGAAATGCACATATGATTGGTTGGGGAAAAAGGTAGTGTCGGTGTTGGATGAAATAGAGAGTGATGAAAAACCAAAGGTCGTATGGGAAATTGAAGGCGTACTTAACAAGTACTGGCAAAAGTCATACAATAAAAAGCAAGTAGGCAACTCTTCTGAGTTATTAAGTCAGGCTTCTACATCGACAATGCCTGCTTACACCTTGTCATCCACGACAACCAGCCCTACTGATATACTCCAGCTCTCAATGGAAGGGGTTTTTGAGGACGAAAATGATCTCTTCTAACATTTATTTATTTATTTCTTACATTACTTATAACCTAGTCACTTTAAAATGTGTACCTAAACAGTATATTTTCACTTCTTTATGCAACGAATGTACAAATTACATACATACTAATGTATATTTTTTATTAGTTAATTATATTTTTTGTAGGAAAATACATATGGATCTTAAATGAATTGCTTTAATTTTAAAAATGTTTTATATTAAAATTTATGAATTGCCTTTTCTTTTTACTTTTTTTTTTGAGTTAAATAAAAAATGTAAATAAATATATTTAGTTTAATTTTTTAATTGTCAGAGGTATGGATAGGGTAAACATAGCTGTTAATAGAATTGTCTGCTTCTAAATTTGTATACCCACACCACAATAGAAATACTAGAGAAATTAAATTAAGGTTTTTATAGTGGGTAGTAGGGAATAGTAGTGAATGGAGTAAATCGATTTTCAATTGGAATCGAAATCGATTAACCATTCTCTAATTGGCACAAGTACTAAGAAAATGGGGCGTATCGGTCCATAATGACCACAAAGCATAATAATGACTGACTACACTTTCTAACTTGTTTTTATATGGGAACCTTCAATTTAATTGCAACTAGTTTAAATACAAATTAATAAAAAAAAACACAATTACATATGTATGTAGATGTTTGCATATTTAATTATTTATTTCTTTATAATATCGAATTTTTATCAATATCCGACTACAAATAATTGAAAAGTTAAACTTTAAAATAATCTAGTTTAAAGCAAATATTTTTTTCACAAGCACACACATTTTCAATCAAGCAAACCTTTGCAAATTTAACATATTCATTTTTATTTTTTTAAATTGTTGCTCTGATTGTAAACGAAGCTTTAATTTTTTCAGCAAAAATTTAACTTTAGTTTTTTAAGAAATTTAGTCTACATCTACTTAAGCAACAATTCGTATGAAAGTATTTTATTAAGTGTTAGGAATCTTTTCTTTAGCACATGTGTGCTTATTTCATGTACTGTACGTTCCCCTTCTCTGTAGGTCTTGTACAATCTGTTGGTAACCCTAACACCGTTTTGACATTTCTACTTTTTACTTTATAATACTCCTTTTTTTATCGGTCCCTTTCTATGGTTATCTATCCTCTTTAAGGTTTTTTTTTGATCATACCATTGGAAAGGAACCGTTATTTTCCATTTGGATGATGCCATTTTAGAGAATAATTTTGTCACGTAGGCAGGAGATACATAAAGGAAGGAAAAATTAAAAACGTGGCAGTTGTGAAAAAGTTTTTAATTCGACCAGTAGTGGATACGTGTTGCGAGGCAATTTAAAATAAAATTAAAATTTTCTAAAACCAAAAAGGAAACTGTGAAACTTAACTAAGAGTGAAAATTAACTAAAGATTTAATAAAAATTCTTAAAAATAAAACAAAATGTTAATAAAGTTAATTAAAGTTAAGTTAAAAGCAACAAAACTAAAAATATGTTAATTTTCTCGATCAACCAAAAGAATAAAATTTTGCCAGTAATAAGGGGTTTAGAGAAATTTTCAGTGCTTTGAAGTTGTGTTGAATAGAAGAAGAAAAAAAAATTTGCTTAAAATTATTATTTAATCGTAGTACACTATTTGTTATTGAATAAAAAAATAAATAAAGTGCAAAATTAAAATTCAAATAATAAAGTAAAACAAAACTTAGAATAAAGAAATCTTGAAAATCCCAGTTAAAATATCGTTGGTTTGTTTGAATGATTTGAGATGGTGAAGCGCTGACAAGAATTGTTCAAAGGAAAAACACAAACAAAAACTTGGGAAGATTGTAACCAGCGTGGCCATAATTTCTTTTAACTGTATCCTAAGAAAAATGGAAAAAAAAACAAGAAAACCCCAGAACAAAATATATATATGACTATATAAATAAAATTTGAACGTTTTGATTAACAAATTTAAATGTGTGTTTTTGAAAAACGCGAAGAAATGAACGCCAAAAGAAAAGTTTACTCAAATTACATCAACAACAACTAGAATATCATCCGTGACTGAACGATGTATTGAATGACTTAAAACAAATTGATTTAAATAATAACTAGAATTATATTTGATTAAATTGAAGTTTGAATGATGAACCACACGAAATTGTTTTGTAAAGAATAAAAGAAAGAAAAACACAAATTTTTTGTAAAACCAAAGTTTTAATATAACACC
Organism: Pollenia amentaria; assembly: GCA_943735925.1. Classification (NCBI taxonomy): domain Eukaryota; kingdom Metazoa; phylum Arthropoda; class Insecta; order Diptera; family Polleniidae; genus Pollenia; species Pollenia amentaria. The sequence goes on from OX031007.1 coordinate 92,739,362, forward strand.
TGGGAAAAAACCCCATATGTGAAATATAAATAAATAGAACAAATTGAAATAAAAAGCAAAAGACAAATTAAAACAAATAAGTAAAAAAAAAAAACGACAGTTAACAACAACCTTAAGCAAGGTCTTCTTCGGATCCGGTCCCATCGACCGTCGTCCGCAGTCATCGTCATCGTACGTCCATCATCAGCATAAGCTCCTCATCTTTATTCACCCCTTCAACATCATCTATATTCTCGTGTCAGGTTTAGTCATACATTTATTTAAGATATATCATGCTAATTACCTATGTAGTTATTTAATTATAATTCTTTTTTTATGCTAAGATTACTAACCCTACATTAATTTTATTAAAATGAATTATATTTTAAAAATGAAACACTAAATTCTTTTTCTTTGAGAGAGACAGGTAAAGCATAGGTATGGTAGGTATACCGCAGTGAAACTTTAATGGGGCAGCGTGAGACATTGGGTACCCACGTTGCCAATGGCGTAGTTCCATTGAACTCTTGGGAGGGAATTAATGTACCCAGAATGACATTACCATCCAGTCATTCCACTTTTGCATAGTTTCAGACCGCATAGTTATTGGTTTTTGTTTTCCTGCTCATTTCGTTTTGGTGATTTTAAGGCATTTATTTTTATGCTTACGCGGCGAAGACTTGGGTCAAGAACCTCATCACCTCTGGCAGAGCTAGCCGTTTCACCCTTTTTTATGCCTTAAGCCCAGTTTTTGTAATTTCATCTGAATACCGAAAATTTTAAATATTTTTATAGCCCGCGCGTAACATAAATGGCGCCCAACGCAAAAGCCAAGAACAACCAATGTTTTTTTTGAATCAACGTAATCTGGTTTCATCGATTATTAATTTGGTTGAAGACCATTTGTAAGTTGCTGTCAAATAATATTCAATGAACCTTGATACACTGATTTATGCTGGTTAACAGGAAAGTTTGCAAAAGTATTTCATCCTTTTGGCGGGATATCTAGTTTATTATTGTATGAACAGTGACCACTTCAAAAGAATGAAAAGGTCAGTGAATCCTTTTATTTCTGTTAACATCCAATTCAATTCTATCATATTAGAGATTTGTAAGTTAAAAATTTGTAAAGATCTATAATCTGGCTGATTTTACGACAAGTGTTTTGATACGATAATTTGAGTTTAGTTTATCATGCATTTTATAAGTTCGAATCTCGGGTCGAATCACAAAGTTGACTAGATTTATTACAATAAAATAATTGATAAACTAAGTACACATGCCTTTAAATTTTGTGGAAAAGGTTTCTAGATCTCAACATAAAGCACAATAGACTTTATTTCATATTGTCAGTAGCTGAAATATAAGGTCATTGTGTTGCAGTTTGGGCAAGACTATATAGATTATAGTAAAATTCTGTATTTTGTCGGTCCAAACATACAAGTAACTGCGGTATTACTAAATACTAACTATGCTTTGCCTGAATCTCTCATCGTATATTATGCATTTAACACAACTTTAAGCTCCAACTATATAAAGTATATAATACCCATATACATCCAATATATTCTTAGTTCTGATTTTTTTTTGTTGCTTTTGACAATTTATTTGCTTGAGAATTAAATTGCTTCTGCACAACCTGCCGTGGTTTTTTTTTAAATTTAGTTTAACGAAAGGGAAAATAGCTAAGTACGATAGATCGGGAGCACAACTGTAATACACATTTTCATGACGGGGAGACATGATATGTCTTTGCGCAGCAAGATAAGCGTTTCTAAAGCTTCAGGTTCGTCACGCGGTCGTGGCAAAAGTATATGTTCATCTCCAAGTAGGTCATTAGAAAATCTTGATAGTACGGCACCGCCATCGCGGCCTTTAGTTGTTCATAGTCCTGTTCGTCGCTCAAGTGAGCCTACCATATTTTGCCAAGAATCTAGTTCTGGTGAAAATACTGAGCCGGTTTCTAATTCAGTACAATTTGTGGGGGATTCTAACCCTTCTATTATAACTGAGACTGTTGACGTGTCCACCTGTCCTTCGGAATCTATTGATCAGACTACCACCTTACAGGGATTTTCAATTAGTCAGGTTTCTTGTCACCTTTCCACAGGAATGGCGAATGTAAATAAAGGGGCGGATAACACCGCACAGAATGAGATTTTAACAGTTTTACGCGGTATCCAGCAAGAGCAGGCTAAAATTAATGGCGAGTTAGGCTCTCTAAGAGCAACCGTCTCCAATATGACGCAGAGAACTCCGGCTGGGGTGAGTTCAGATTCTACAGGGGGAATTACCACTCCACCAGAGTCCCGTCAAAGACGTTTAGATGGACCTGATCATGGCTTATCGGAAAGTCGAAGCACCAAATTTGATTTGGAGAAGTGGAAGCTTAAATTTGACGGTACAGGTAGTGTTGAGGATTTTCTTTTCAAAATAGACATTCTGGTTGAAAGGACTTGCTGTCCAGTGGGGCAATTGGAAGCAAACTTCCAAACTTTTTTATCTGGGAAAGCAGAAACATGGTATTGGGACTTTATAAAAACAAACAATGACCCTCCATATCGACTTTTAAAACACGCTATCTCTAAAGAGTTTGCAACTCTCGAGAATGACGATGACATTTTATTGAAATTAAGCCTAAGAAAACAAAATCCAAAAGAGTCTTACGATGATTTCCATTCGTTTATGGTGGCTCTCAACTCTCGGATGTCCGAGTCTCTTTCGGAAAGTAGACTTATGAAAATTATCCGGAAAAACGTTAAACCCGAATTGAGGTGTATGTTGTTTAGCGCTACCCCAAAAGACCTTTACGGTCTAAGGGATATTGCCAGAGAGGCAGAAAAGGTACTTAGGGAGGACAAAACTTCTTCAAAAAGTTCTACTCGACAGGTTAACGCCTTGGGAATTGACTCCGTTGAGGAAGAGGAAAGCGACTTCGAGTCTGACCCTCAAATTGAGGCCATGCAGATTTCACGTCGGCCAATTAAGCCTGATTACTCGCGTATAAAGTGCTGGAACTGTCTATCGCTAGGACATTCGTACATTTATTGTCCGGAGGAAAACAGGTTCCTTTTTTGTTTTAAATGTGGCGAGCGTGGAGTTGCCACCCCTAATTGCCGAAATATTCACTCGGGAAATCGGAAGCGGAGCGAGATGGCCACCGGGGACTCTCGTTCCTTGCCCCAATCCCCGAGTATGTAAAAGACCCAAAGATTAGTCTCCCACAGGGAGATGACTCCAGGTCCATGTTCTCGGGACATACTTTAAGTAATTCACCTGATTTGTCTAAAAACCTACAGCCTGATTGTACCCTTTTGATGAAAATTCGTAAAGACCGTGAGCGATTTAGAAAAAGAAAATATTACCGGAAGCAAATAGAATCTTCGCTTTTATGTAGCTCCTTCGACGATCGACCTTTTGCAAATGTAAAAATTTTAAATGAAAATTTTTATGGATTGCTTGACTCCGGGGCAAGTGTTTCGGTTTTGGGGAAAAATAGCGTCACCTTCATTAAACGAAAAGGGATACAGTTAAAACCATTTAAATCTTTTATTTCAACCGCCGATGGCTCAAAAAACGACGTTCTAGGTCATTGTAATTTACCAGTTTTTTATAAGGGCGTAATGCGCAATATTGACTTTTATGTGGTTCCCTCGCTTAGTCAAGAGGTCTATTTGGGCTTAGATTTTTGGCGAAACTTCGCTATAGCCCCTAACATCATACCAGCCGTAGACTCACTCGATTTAGATCCTAGGGACAAGAAAGATAATACTTTTCACAAGCTTAGCGCCGAAATGCAATTACTTCTCGATTCTGTCATTTCTGAATTTCCTGCTTTTGAAAAACTAGGCTTAGGCCGTACCCATCTTTTAAGTCACGATATTGACACAGGTGACTCGGCGCCTATAAAGTGCAAGCACTATCCTCTTTCGCCGCCTAGACAAGCGGAGGTTTATAAAGAGCTAGATCGTCTGTTGGAAATGGGGGTAATCGAAGAATCAAACTCACCGTGGTGTTTTCCTGTGGTTAATGTGAGAAAACCAGGTAAAGTTCGCCTGTGTTTGGATTCGAGGAAACTAAATACCGTTACTACCCCATATTAACGGCCTTCTAAGCAGACTGAAGGATACACACTTTATAAGTGGAATTGACTTAAAAGATGCATTTTTCCAAATTCCTTTGACAGAATCATCCAAGGAAAAGACAGCTTTCGCTGTACCTGGTAGGCCCCTCTACCAATATCGTGTCATGCCGTTCGGGCTTTGTAATGGTCCTCAAGCGATGAGCAGGCTGATGGACAAATGTATACCCTCTCGCTTGAGGGAAAACGTCTTTGTTTACTTGGACGACCTATTGGTATGTAGTGCCACTTTTGAGGACCACCTAAGAATTCTGCGTGAGGTGGCAAAATGTTTAAGAACTGCTGGTCTGACGATTAACGTCGCTAAGAGCAAATTTTGTCAAGCCGAGATAAAATATTTGGGATATCGCATTGGTCAAGGTTGTTTAAAGGTTGACCCAGATAAGGTTTCTGCAATCGTGGACTTTCCCATACCGAAAACTCCTCGCCAAGTACGCCGATTCGTGGGTATGGCGAATTGGTATCGCGCTTTCGTCAGCAATTTTGCTGATATTGCTGGCCCACTCACAGACTGCTTAAAACGCGATAGAGGAAAATTTCACCTAACGGATGAAGCCATTGACAGCTTTGAAAAACTTAAAAGAGCTTTAAGCTCTGCCCCTGTTCTTGCCCAGCCCGACTTTTCGAGGGAATTTATCATTCAGTGCGATGCGTCTAAAGTAGGCGTTGGTGGAGTTTTATATCAGGTAGATGACAAAGGTAGAGATAGGCCCATAGCTTTCGTTTCGCAAAAGCTTAATCGTGCTCAGCGTAACTACACGGTCACTGAGTTAGAGTGCCTAGCTGCGGTAATAAGTGTAAAAAGATTTAGGGCATACGTAGAGGGACTACCTTTCAAGATAATTACCGATCATTCTAGCCTAAAATGGCTCATGAGCCAACGGGACCTGAGCGGCAGACTTGCTCGCTGGAGCCTGAAATTACAGGGTTTCAATTTCCAGATGGAACATCGGAAGGGTTCGCTTAACGTTGTCCCTGACGCCTTATCGCGGTTTGATGTAGATGCCATAGAGATTGGTAGCAGTTTTCCTGAAATAGATTTGACTTCGGCTGAATTTGATTGTCCTGAGTATAAATCTCTTATGAGTACTATTGTTGAAAACAGTGAAGCGTTACCTGACGTTCGTCTGTCGGATAAGGTCATTTTGAAAAGAGTAAAGTTTCGTCAGGGGGTCGAAAACGAGGAAGAAAGTCTTTGGAGGATATGGCTTCCAGTAGCTCTAAGGGAAAGGGCGATTCAGTTAGGTCATGATTCTAGTTGTCACGGTGGTTATTTTAAAACACTCTCTCGAGTGCGCCAGAAATATTATTGGCCAGCCATGGCACGGGACATCAAAATATTTGTTGCCAAATGTGATGCTTGCAAAACCATAAAAAGTCCAAACCAAATCCAGCGGCCACCTATGGGTGATGCGTTTATCACTGTCCGTCCACTACAGCGCATTTACTGCGATTTTCTTGGCCCGTATCCGTGTTCCAAAGCGAAAAATTCGCACATATTCATTGCCATTGACCATTTTACAAAATTCCTATTTCTACAACCTTTAAAGTCAGCTACATCGATAAACGTCATTGAATTTTTTCAAAACCATGTCTTTAACACTTTCGGTGTACCTCAATACGTCCACAGCGACAATGCTAAGCAATTTATCTCCCATGAAATGCAAGAATTTTTCAATTCGTATGGCATTACACATATACGAACAGGTCTTTACTCACCACAGGCAAATGCTTCGGAACGAGCCAATCGCGAGATTATCTCCAAAATACGTTTTTATCTTAAATCAGAATCTCACCATCTGAACTGGGACCTATGTATACCCCGTATTCTTGCCACATTAAGAAGTGATTACCACACCTCAATTCAATGCAGCCCCTACTATGCCATGTTTGGTCAGAACATGTGTATGCATGGCGCAGCTTATCCACTTCTGGATAAATTGAATATGCTGGTTGATGACACTATAGTTAGGAGAACGGACAAATTGTCCAGTATTAGGGAAAAGATTTTGCGGAACTTGGAAATGGTTCATGATAGGGCAACAAAGGTGTACAATACCAGGACAAGGTCGGTAAAATACCGTGTAGGACAGGAAGTTTACCGAAAGAATCACGGTCTCAGTAATTTTAAAAGGGGAATCAATTCCAAATTTAACCCAAAATATATAAAATGTCGAATTCGTGCCATAGTTGGTAATGCTCTGTATGATGTGGAAGATCTACAGGGTAAATTAATAGGAAGGTATCATGCTGCCGACCTTAGACAGTAACTCCTTCTAAGCCATATTTCTTTTAAACAGGAAAAAATTGCTTGCCCGGCTGATTATTGGTAGAGCTCAGGGTCATGGGTCGTGCCACACGCTTGTGCCTATGGATTAATTGCTGAAAATATTATTTTCCTGTTCGTTAATCGATGGGACATTTTCATAACGAAGCAGTTTTGTTAGGAATCTTTTCTTTAGCACATGTGTGCTTATTTCATGTACTGTACGTTCCCCTTCTCTGTAGGTCTTGTACAATCTGTTGGTAACCCTAACACCGTTTTGACATTTCTACTTTTTACTTTATAATACTCCTTTTTTTATCGGTCCCTTTCTATGGTTATCTATCCTCTTTAAGGTTTTTTTTTTGATCATACCATTGGAAAGGAACCGTTATTTTCCATTTGGATGATGCCATTTTAGAGAATAATTTTGTCACGTAGGCAGGAGATACATAAAGGAAGGAAAAATTAAAAACGTGGCAGTTGTGAAAAAGTTTTTAATTCGACCAGTAGTGGATACGTGTTGCGAGGCAATTTAAAATAAAATTAAAATTTTCTAAAACCAAAAAGGAAACTGTGAAACTTAACTAAGAGTGAAAATTAACTAAAGATTTAATAAAAATTCTTAAAAATAAAACAAAATGTTAATAAAGTTAATTAAAGTTAAGTTAAAAGCAACAAAACTAAAAATATGTTAATTTTCTCGATCAACCAAAAGAATAAAATTTTGCCAGTAATAAGGGGTTTAGAGAAATTTTCAATGCTTTGAAGTTGTGTTGAATAGAAGAAGAAAAAAAAATTTGCTTAAAATTATTATTTAATCGTAGTACACTATTTGTTATTGAATAAAAAAATAAATAAAGTGCAAAATTAAAATTCAAATAATAAAGTAAAACAAAACTTAGAATAAAGAAATCTTGAAAATCCCAGTTAAAATATCGTTGGTTTGTTTGAATGATTTGAGATGGTGAAGCGCTGACAAGAATTGTTCAAAGGAAAAACACAAACAAAAACTTGGGAAGATTGTAACCAGCGTGGCCATAATTTCTTTTAACTGTATCCTAAGAAAAATGGAAAAAAAAACAAGAAAACCCCAGAACAAAATATATATATGACTATATAAATAAAATTTGAACGTTTTGATTAACAAATTTAAATGTGTGTTTTTGAAAAACGCGAAGAAATGAACGCCAAAAGAAAAGTTTACTCAAATTACATCAACAACAACTAGAATATCATCCGTGACTGAACGATGTATTGAATGACTTAAAACAAATTGATTTAAATAATAACTAGAATTATATTTGATTAAATTGAAGTTTGAATGATGAACCACACGAAATTGTTTTGTAAAGAATAAAAGAAAGAAAAACACAAATTTTTTGTAAAACCAAAGTTTTAATATAACACCTGGGAAAAAACCCCATATGTGAAATATAAATAAATAGAACAAATTGAAATAAAAAGCAAAAGACAAATTAAAACAAATAAGTAAAAAAAAAAAAACGACAGTTAACAACAACCTTAAGCAAGGTCTTCTTCGGATCCGGTCCCATCGACCGTCGTCCCCAGTCATCGTCATCGTACGTCCATCATCAGCATAAGCTCCTCATCTTTATTCACCCCTTCAACATCATCTATATTCTCGTGTCAGGTTTAGTCATACATTTATTTAAGATATATCATGCTAATTACCTATGTAGTTATTTAATTATAATTCTTTTTTTATGCTAAGATTACTAACCCTACATTAATTTTATTAAAATGAATTATATTTTAAAAATGAAACACTAAATTTTTTTCTTTGAGAGAGACAGGTAAAGCATAGGTATGGTAGGTATACCGCAGTGAAACTTTAATGGGGCAGCGTGAGACATTGGGTACCCACGTTGCCAATGGCGTAGTTCCATTGAACTCTTGGGAGGGAATTAATGTACCCAGAATGACTTTACCATCCAGTCATTCCACTTTTGCATAGTTTCAGACCGCATAGTTATTGGTTTTTGTTTTCCTGCTCATTTCGTTTTGGTGATTTTAAGGCATTTATTTTTATGCTTACGCGGCGAAGACTTGGGTCAAGAACCTCATCACCTCTGGCAGAGCTAGCCGTTTCACCCTTTTTTATGCCTTAAGCCCAGTTTTTGTAATTTCATCTGAATACCGAAAATTTTAAATATTTTTATAGCCCGCGCGTAACATAAGTTTTAAATGAAAATCAGGTATGCGATGGAAAATTATCGTTTTCAAAATTATCGTTTTTCGTATTTGTGATGAATTTCAACATATTTTAAAACCCAATTCTGAAACTATTTGTTCAAAATACAGTTTAATCAACATATGTATATAATATACATAAGTATATTTTATAAGAATATAGTCAGTAAAAAAGAGGAAACTGTATTAAAAATCAATTTTTAAAAACACAATATCGTTTTCCATCACATACCTGAATATAAGTTTTAGGAAATAATGAGGTAATTCACGTCACAAGTTATGGAAGTTGTGACGTGAATGACTTAAATAAGTGGTTTATTTTTTAAATCCCTTCACCTTACGTTTAAAAATTTTTCATATAAAATTTTTTGAATTTTATAAAATTTGTATGAAAATAGTTTTTAATTAGGGTGAATTGTTTTACAAAATAAGGAGATAAATATGTAATATTATAATATTAATTATTGTAAAATTTCCAAACGTATAACCGGAGCTAATAAAACCCAGAATTTTTCATTACTGCCAATCTAATCTGCCTTCGTTGCTAAAATATTCTGCAAATTCTCTGCGAGTATTTTCTATCGGACCTTTTCGCGGATTATAAGGAACCATTTTTTTATCACACGATCTTGGAGTTGATGCATTAATTGTATTGTTCAAGTACGTGGTATCGTAATCTAAAAGGAAATTGTGAAGAACACAACATGCCAAGACCACTTTTTCGACTGTTTCGACTTTTAAGTTGATTTTTGTTAAAAATATCCGGAACCTATTGGAAAGCATTCCAAATGAATGCTCTACAACATGCCTTGCCCGCGATATTCTGCTGTTGAACATCTTTTTTTTGTTGCAAGAAGTATGATAGGGGTAAGGCTTCATAATATGCTTATTTAAAGGAAAAGCATCGTCTGCTACCACCACGTAAGGTAGATTACGTTGTCTTCCCACCATTGAGTCCTTAGGTAAACTTACTTCGTCCTCTAAAGTCTTCTTGAGATGACTCCGCTGAAAAAGTGCTGCGTTGTTATTTCTACCATTACTTCCGACATCAACATATACAAATTTACAACGGGCGTCAACCAGTGCTAGTAATATAATGCTGTTGGTATGTTTGTAATTATAATAATATGCCCCGTCTTTTCGTGGTGGTTGAAAATTTATGTGTTTTCCATCCAGTGCACCGAGACAATTCGGAAACTGCCACTGAAGGTCGAACTCCTTGGCAATGCATTCCCATTCTTCGGGACTGGATGGAAACTGTAAATATAAAATTATAATACCTGTAAACCAAAAAAAATCTAATTGCATACCTTTAAGTAATCTTCTCGCAAATTTCGATACAGTGCTTCGCAAACAATAGGCACTATTTTACAAAAAGATGATGGAGAAATCATTGACGAGTAGTTCATACTCCTGTAGGATTCACCAGTTGCAAGAAATCGCAGGGTTATTGCTAATTTTTCTGCCACAGAAATCGATTCCCTAAAACTGCTATCAGCTTTATATATTTCTGGCGTTATTAGCTCTGCAAGCTTAGTAAAATGGTCCTCATCCATCCTAAGAAAATTTCGATAGGAGTTACTATCCGTCAAAAGGAGCTCTTTAGTTAAAAAAGCAAAGGACCCATTTACTTTTCGATTTCTTCGCCATGAATGAATCCATAATTTTTTAGATTTTTCTTTCTTTTTTGTTACAAGAAGGCGCATAATCCTTACAAGATCTGATAAAACATTAAGTTTGAAAATGTATATTTATTTTATATCGCATATTTGTTTATTAATTACCCAAAGCCATTTCTTCACCTTCGTCGGATTCAGAATCTTCGAATGCTAATTTTGCGCAATATAATAATTTTTCTATTTTTTTTTATCTAAATTCATCTTTTTTTAATTTTACAAAAATGTTTGGCAATTTAAATTTGCAAAATAACACCACAGACTATTATAATAAACACTACAAGAAAAAGCCGCCAAACTTTACGAATGAAGAAAAGAAAGAAACAAGTATAAAATTTCTGTCTGACTTCTAATGTTTCATATGTAAACGCTACAGGTAAGATTAAAAGAGAATTCAAAAAATGTCCGGCAAGAAATGTCCCTAGTGTAAATTGGGACTTACTAAAACCATCATAAGAGAAGTAAAGGGCATAATAAACCACACAAATTGCTTGGCAAACATGCACTTTGTTTTTGCTTCTGTTTGCCAATAAACTACACAATCATATATCGTACAAACATTAATTTTTCATTTTTGTTTTGCTTTCAATCAATGCTGACGACGATTGTGCGGCGGCAATTTTGCCCGCTATTTGTTAAAAACCCCGAAGAAATATAAAAGAAAGAAAAATAATTTGAAGTAAAGAGTGCTCTAAACAAAAAACTGTTTGGGGTAAACAATGCTGGTAAAAAAATTAGAATTTACGGCTGTAAATAATTTTATTGCTTCTTCTTCTACATCTTTACTCTGCAAAGTTTTCGCTGAAATGATTAGTTTTAGCACTAGACACAACAAAAAGTTTGACAAATATCAAACATGTCTGCCAAATATTAAAAAATTTTAATATTTCTACAAACATTGCTTCAAATGATTGTCCAAACAGCAAACATCCCAATTAACAACACAAAATATTTGTACAAACGTATGATTTTGACATGTTTGCCAAGCTATTTGTGAGGTTTATTATGCCCTTAAGAAATGGAATTAAAACCGCTAGTTTGACCTAAAAATAGCTAATTTGCCATTATTTATTATCAAATTAAAAAACAGGGCCGTAAACACAACAAATATAACAACCCTGCTTTTTGTAACGCGTGTGAACAAATCAATACCGAAATCAACCGCAATGAAGAACATTTTTTTTTGACCACGTGCTATTATTATTGTTTTGAAAACAACAGCACGTGCGTGACTAACAATAACATTACATGCAAAATTATATCAGAAAACAATACGAACACCATATTATTCATAAAAAATTAAAAAATTAATTAAAATATGAAAAAATCTTTAAAATTAGCAGTTTAAAATGTTTGAAAAATTATTCAAAAATGCTGTTATATGAATAAAATCTACAAATTTGCCGGTTTATAAAATCCGATAACTGATTTTGATAGCACGTTACTAGGGCTATTAAGGCCGCCAGTTCTCACTTTCGACAAATCAAAACTTTAGGGGGTATTCCATATTAAAGAAAAAAAAATTCAAAAATTTACCAAAAAGTTGTTACATGAATAAAATCTACAAATTTGCCGGTTTATAAAATCCGATAACTGATTTTAAAAGCACGTTACTAGGGCACTTAAGGCCGCCAGTTGTCACTTTCGACAAATCAAAACTTTAGAGGGTATTCCATATTAAAGAAAAAAAATTCAAAAATTTACCAAAAAGTTGTTACATGAATAAAATCTACAAATTTTCCGTTTTATAAAATCCGATAATTGATTTGAAAGCACGTTACTAGGGCTATTAAGGCCGCTAGTTGTCACTTTCGACAAACCAAAACTTTAGGTGGTATTCCATATTAAAGGAAACAAATTCAAAAATTTACCAAAAAGTTGTTACATGAATAAAATCTACAAATTTGACGGTTTATAAAATCGGATAACTGATTTTGAAAGCACGTTACTAGGGCTATTTAGGCCGCCAGTTGTCACTTTCGACAAATCAAAACTTTAGGGGGTATTCCATATTAAAGAAAAAAAATTCAAAAATTAACCAAAAAGTTGTTACATGAATAAAATCTACAAGTTTCCCGGTTTATCAAATCCGATAACTGATTTTGAAAGCACGTTACTAGGGCTATTAAGGCCGCCAGTTGTCACTTTCGGCAAATCAAAACTTTAGGGGGTATTCCATATTAAAGAAAAAAATTAAAAAATTTACCAAAAAGTTGTTACATGAATAAAATCTACAAATTTTCCGGTTTATAAAATCCTCTAACTGATTTTGAAAGCACGTTACTAGGGCTATTAAGGCCGCCAGTTGTCACTTTCGACAAACCAAAACTTTAGGGGGTATTCCATATTAAAGAAAAAAAATTCAAAAATTTACCCATATGTTGTTACATGAATAAAATCTACACATTTGCCGGTTTATAAAATCCAATAACTGATTTTGATAGCACGTTACAAGGGCTATTAAGCCGCCAGTTGTCACTTTCGACAAATCAAAACTTTAGGGGGTATTCCATATTAAAGAAAAAAAAATTTAAAAAATTTACCAAATAGTTGTTACATGAATTAAATCTACAAATTTGCCGGTTTATAAAATCCGATAACTGATTTTGAAAGCACGTTACTAGGGCACTTAAGGCCGCCAGTTGTCACTTTCGACAAATCAAAACTTTAGAGGGTATTCCATATTAAAGAAAAAAAATTCAAAAATTTACCAAAAAGTTGTTACATGAATAAAATCTACAAATTTTCCGTTTTATAAAATCCGATAATTGATTTTGAAAGCACGTTACTAGGGCTATTAAGGCCGCCAGTTGTCACTTTCGACAAATCAAAACTTTAGGGGGTATTCCATATTAAAGAAAAAAAATTCAAAAATTTACCAAAAAGTTGTTACATGAATAAAATCTACAAATTTGCCGGTTTATAAAATCCGATAACTGATTTTGAAAGCACGTTACTAGGGCTATTAAGGCCGCCAGTTGTCACTTTCGACAAATCAAAACTTTAGGGGGTATTCCATATTAAAGAAAAAAATTCAAAAATTAACCAAAAAGTTGTTACATGAATAAAATCTACAACTTTCCCGGTTTATCAAATCCGATAACTGATTTTGAAAGCACGTTACTAGGGCTATTAAGGCCGCCAGTTGTCACTTTCGGCAAATCAAAACTTTAGGGGGTATTCCATATTAAAAAAAAAATTAAAAAATTTACCAAAAAGTTGTTACATGAATAAAATCTACAAATTTTCCGGTTTATAAAATCCTCTAACTGATTTTGAAAGCACGTTACTAGGGCTATTAAGGCCGCCAGTTGTCACTTTCGACAAATCAAAACTTTAGGGGGTATTCCATATTAAAGAAAAAAAAATTCAAAAATTTACCATAAAGTTGTTACATGAATAAAATCTACAAATTTCCCGGTTTATAAATCCGATAACTGATTTTGAAAGCACGTTACTAGGGCTATTAAGGCCGCCAATTGTCACTTTCGACAAATCAAAACTTTAGGTGGTATTCCATATTAAAGAAAAAAAATTCAAAAATTTACCAAAAAGTTGTTACATGAATTAAATCTACAAGTTTGCCGGTTTATCAAATCCGATAATTGATTTTGAAAGCACGTTACTAGGGCTATTAAGGCCGCCAGTTGTTACTTTCGGCAAATCAAAACTTTAGGGGGTATTCCATATTAAAGAAAAAAAATTCAAAAATTTACCAAAAAGTTGTTACATGAATAAAATCTACAACTTTGCCGCTTTATAAAATCCGCTAACTGATTTTGAAAGCATGTTACTAGGGTTATTAAGGCCGCCAGTTGTCACTTTCGACAAATCAAAACTTTAGGGGGTATTCCATATTAAAGAAAAAAATTAAAAAATTTACCAAAAAGTTGTTACATGAAAAAAATCTACAAATTTCCCGGTTTATAAAATCCTCTAACTGATTTTGAAAGCACGTTACTAGGGCTATTAAGGCCGCCAGTTGTCACTTTCGACAAACCAAAACTTTAGGGGGTATTCCATATTAAAAAAAAAAATTCAAAAATTTACCCATATGTTGTTACATGAATAAAATCTACTCATTTGCCGGTTTATAAAATCCAATAACTGATTTTGATAGCACGTTACTAGGGCTATTAAGCCGCCAGTTGTCACTTTCGACAAATCAAAACTTTAGGGGGTATTCCATATTAAAGAAAAAAAAATTTAAAAAATTTACCAAATAGTTGTTACATGAATTAAATCTACAAATTTGCCGGTTTATAAAATCCGATAACTGATTTTGAAAGCACGTTACTAGGGCACTTAAGGCCGCCAGTTGTCACTTTCGACAAATCAAAACTTTAGAGGGTATTCCATATTAAAGAAAAAAAATTTACCAAAAAGTTGTTACATGAATAAAATCTACAAATTTTCCGTTTTATAAAATCCGATAATTGATTTTGAAAGCACGTTACTAGGGCTATTAAGGCCGCCAGTTGTCACTTTCGACAAATCAAAACTTTAGGGGGTATTCCATATTAAAGAAAAAAAATTCAAAAATTTACCAAAAAGTTGTTACATGAATAAAATCTACAAATTTGCCGGTTTATAAAATCCGATAACTGATTTTGAAAGCACGTTACTAGGGCTATTAAGGCCGCCAGTTGTCACTTTCGACAAATCAAAACTTTAGGTGGTATTCCATATTAAAGAAAAAAAATTCAAAAATTAACCAAAAAGTTGTTACATGAATAAAATCTACAAGTTTCCCGGTTTATCAAATCCGATAACTGATTTTGAAAGCACGTTACTAGGGCTATTAAGGCCGCCAGTTGTCACTTTCGGCAAATCAAAACTTTAGGGGGTATTCCATATTAAAAAAAAAATTAAAAAATTTACCAAAAAGTTGTTACATAAATAAAATCTACAAATTTTCCGGTTTATAAAATCCTCTAACTGATTTTGAAAGCACGTTACTAGGGCTATTAAGGCCGCCAGTTGTCACTTTCGACAAATCAAAACTTTAGGGGGTATTCCATATTAAAGAAAAAAAAATTCAAAAATTTACCATAAAGTTGTTACATGAATAAAATCTACAAATTTCCCGGTTTATAAATCCGATAACTGATTTTGAAAGCACGTTACTAGGGCTACTAAGGCCGCCAATTGTCACTTTCGACAAATCAAAACTTTAGGTGGTATTCCATATTAAAGAAAAAAAATTCAAAAATTTACCAAAAAGTTGTTACATGAATTAAATCTACAAGTTTGCCGGTTTATCAAATCCGATAATTGATTTTGAAAGCACGTTACTAGGGCTATTAAGGCCGCCAGTTGTTACTTTCGGCAAATAAAACTTTAGGGGGTATTCCATATTAAAGAAAAAAAATTCAAAAATTTACCAAAAAGTTGTTACATGAATAAAATCTACAACTTTGCCGCTTTATAAAATCCGCTAACTGATTTTGAAAGCATGTTACTAGGGTTATTTAGGCCGCCAGTTGTCACTTTCGACAAATCAAAACTTTAGGGGGTATTCCATATTAAAGAACAAAATTCAAAAATTTACCAAAAAGTTGTTACATGAATAAAATCTACAAATTTCCCGGTTTATCAAATCCGCTAACTGATTTCGAAAGCACGTTACTTTGGCTATTAAGGCCGCCAGTTCCCACTTTCGACAAATCAAAACTTTAGGGGGTATTCCATATTAAAGAAAAAAAATTTAAAAAATTTACCAAAAAGTTGTTACATGAATAAAATCTACAAATTTGCCGGTTTATAAAATCCGATAACTGATTTTGAAACCACGTTACTAGGGCACTTTCGACAAATCAACACTTTAGGGTATATTCCATATTAAAGAAAAAAAATTCAAAAATTTACCAAAAAGTTGTTACATGAATAAAATCTACAAATTTGCCGGTTTATACAACCCGATAACTGATTTTGAAAGCACGTTACTAGGGCTATTAAGACCGCCAGTTGTCACTTTCGATAAATCAAAACTTTAGGGGGTATTCTATATTAAAGAAAAAAATTCAAAAATTTACCAAAAAGTTGTTACATGAATAAAATCTACAAATTTCCCGGTTTATCAAATCCGCTAACTGATTTCGAAAGCACGTTACTTTGGCTATTAAGGCCGCCAGTTCCCACTTTCGACAAATCAAAACTTTAGGGGTATTCCATATTAAAGAAAAAAAATTTAAAAAATTTACCAAAAAGTTGTTACATGAATAAAATCTACAAATTTGCCGGTTTATAAAATCCGATAACTGATTTTGAAACCACGTTACTAGGGCACTTTCGACAAATCAACACTTTAGGGTATATTCCATATTAAAGAAAAAAAATTCAAAAATTTACCAAAAAGTTGTTACATGAATAAAATCTACAAATTTGCCGGTTTATACAACCCGATAACTGATTTTGAAAGCACGTTACTAGGGCTATTAAGGCCGCCAGTTGTCACTTTCGGCAAATCAAAACTTTAGGGGGTATTCCATATTAAAAAAAAAATTCAAAAATTTACCAAAAAGTTGTTACATAAATAAAATCTACAAATTTTCCGGTTTATAAAATCCTCTAACTGATTTTGAAAGCACGTTACTAGGGCTATTAAGGCCGCCAGTTGTCACTTTCGACAAATCAAAACTTTAGGGGGTATTCCATATTAAAGAAAAAAAAATTCAAAAATTTACCATAAAGTTGTTACATGAATAAAATCTACAAATTTCCCGGTTTATAAATCCGATAACTGATTTTGAAAGCACGTTACTAGGGCTACTAAGGCCGCCAATTGTCACTTTCGACAAATCAAAACTTTAGGTGGTATTCCATATTAAAGAAAAAAAATTCAAAAATTTACCAAAAAGTTGTTACATGAATTAAATCTACAAGTTTGCCGGTTTATCAAATCCGATAATTGATTTTGAAAGCACGTTACTAGGGCTATTAAGGCCGCCAGTTGTTACTTTCGGCAAATAAAACTTTAGGGGGTATTCCATATTAAAGAAAAAAAATTCAAAAATTTACCAAAAAGTTGTTACATGAATAAAATCTACAACTTTGCCGCTTTATAAAATCCGCTAACTGATTTTGAAAGCATGTTACTAGGGTTATTTAGGCCGCCAGTTGTCACTTTCGACAAATCAAAACTTTAGGGGGTATTCCATATTAAAGAACAAAATTCAAAAATTTACCAAAAAGTTGTTACATGAATAAAATCTACAAATTTCCCGGTTTATCAAATCCGCTAACTGATTTCGAAAGCACGTTACTTTGGCTATTAAGGCCGCCAGTTCCCACTTTCGACAAATCAAAACTTTAGGGGGTATTCCATATTAAAGAAAAAAAATTTAAAAAATTTACCAAAAAGTTGTTACATGAATAAAATCTACAAATTTGCCGGTTTATAAAATCCGATAACTGATTTTGAAACCACGTTACTAGGGCACTTTCGACAAATCAACACTTTAGGGTATATTCCATATTAAAGAAAAAAAATTCAAAAATTTACCAAAAAGTTGTTACATGAATAAAATCTACAAATTTGCCGGTTTATACAACCCGATAACTGATTTTGAAAGCACGTTACTAGGGCTATTAAGACCGCCAGTTGTCACTTTCGATAAATCAAAACTTTAGGGGGTATTCTATATTAAAGAAAAAAATTCAAAAATTTACCAAAAAGTTGTTACATGAATAAAATCTACAAATTTCCCGGTTTATCAAATCCGCTAACTGATTTCGAAAGCACGTTACTTTGGCTATTAAGGCCGCCAGTTCCCACTTTCGACAAATCAAAACTTTAGGGGTATTCCATATTAAAGAAAAAAAATTTAAAAAATTTACCAAAAAGTTGTTACATGAATAAAATCTACAAATTTGCCGGTTTATAAAATCCGATAACTGATTTTGAAACCACGTTACTAGGGCACTTTCGACAAATCAACACTTTAGGGTATATTCCATATTAAAGAAAAAAAATTCAAAAATTTACCAAAAAGTTGTTACATGAATAAAATCTACAAATTTGCCGGTTTATACAACCCGATAACTGATTTTGAAAGCACGTTACTAGGGCTATTAAGACCGCCAGTTGTCACTTTCGATAAATCAAAACTTTAGGGGGTATTCTATATTAAAGAAAAAAAATTCAAAAATTTACCAAAAAGTTGTTACATGAATAAAATCTACAAATTTTCCGTGTTATAAAATCCGATAATTGATTTTGAAAGCACGTTACTAGGGCTATTAAGGCCGCCAGTTGTCACTTTCGACAAATCAAAACTTTAGGGGGTATTCCATATTAAAGAGAAAAAAATTCAAAAATTTACCAAAAAGTTGTTACATGAATAAAATCTACAAATTTCCCGGTTTATAAATCCGATAACTGATTTTGAAAGCACGTTACTAGGGCTATTAAGGCCGCCAATTGTCACTTTCGACAAATCAAAACTTTAGGTGGTATTCCATATTAAAGAAAAAAAATTCAAAAATTTACCAAAAAGTTGTTACATGAATTAAATCTACAAGTTTGCCGGTTTATCAAATCCGATAATTGATTTTGAAAGCACGTTACTTTGGCTATTAAGGCCGCCAGTTCCCACTTTCGACAAATCAAAACTTTAGGGGGTATTCCATATTAAAGAAAAAAAATTTAAAAAATTTACCAAAAAGTTGTTACATGAATAAAATCTACAAATTTCCCGGTTTATCAAATCCGCTAACTGATTTCAAAAGCACGTTACTTTGGCTATTAAGGCCGCCAGTTCCCACTTTCGACAAATCAAAACTTTAGGGGGTATTCCATATTAAAGAAAAAAAATTTAAAAAATTTACCAAAAAGTTGTTACATGAATAAAATCTACAAATTTGCCGGTTTATAAAATCCGATAACTGATTTTGAAACCACGTTACTAGGGCACTTTCGACAAATCAACACTTTAGGGTATATTCCATATTAAAGAAAAAAAATTCAAAAATTTACCAAAAAGTTGTTACATGAATAAAATCTACAAATTTGCCGGTTTATACAACCCGATAACTGATTTTGAAAGCACGTTACTAGGGCTATTAAGACCGCCAGTTGTCACTTTCGATAAATCAAAACTTTAGGGGGTATTCTATATTAAAGAAAAAAATTCAAAAATTTACCAAAAAGTTGTTACATGAATAAAATCTACAAATTTTCCGTGTTATAAAATCCGATAATTGATTTTGAAAGCACGTTACTAGGGCGATTAAGGCCGCTAGTTGTCACTATCGACAAACCAAAACTTTAGGGGGTATTCCATATTAAAGGAAAAAAATTCAAAAATTTACCAAAAAGTTGTTACATGAATAAAATCTACAAATTTGCCGGTTTTTAAAATCCGATAACTGATTTTGAAAGCACGTTACTAGGGCTATTAAGGCAGCCAGTTGTCACTTTCGACAAATCAAAACTTTAGGGGGTATTCCATATTAAAGAACAAAATTCAAAAATTTACCAAAAAGTTGTTACATGAATAAAATCTACAAATTTGCCGGTTTATAAAATCCTCTAACTGATTTTGAAAGCACGTTACTAGGGCTATTAAGACCTCCAGTTGTCACTTTCGATAAATCAAAACTTTAGGGGGTATTCTATATTAAAGAAAAAAATTCAAAAATTTACCAAAAAGTTGTTACATGAATAAAATCTACAAATTTTCCGTGTTATAAAATCCGATAATTGATTTTGAAAGCACGTTACTAGGGCTATTAAGGCCGCCAGTTGTCACTTTCGACAAATCAAAACTTTAGGGGGTATTCCATATTAAAGAAAAAAAATTCAAAAATTTACCAAAAAGTTGTTACATGAATAAAATCTACAAATTTCCCGGTTTATAAATCCGATAACTGATTTTGAAAGCACGTTACTAGGGCTATTAAGGCCGCCAATTGTCACTTTCGACAAATCAAAACTTTAGGTGGTATTCCATATTAAAGAAAAAAAATTCAAAAATTTACCAAAAAGTTGTTACATGAATTAAATCTACAAGTTTGCCGGTTTATCAAATCCGATAATTGATTTTGAAAGCACGTTACTTTGGCTATTAAGGCCGCCAGTTCCCACTTTCGACAAATCACAACTTTAGGGGGTATTCCATATTAAAGAAAAAAAATTTAAAAAATTTACCAAAAAGTTGTTACATGAATAAAATCTACAAATTTCCCGGTTTATCAAATCCGCTAACTGATTTCAAAAGCACGTTACTTTGGCTATTAAGGCCGCCAGTTCCCACTTTCGACAAATCAAAACTTTAGGGGGTATTCCATATTAAAGAAAAAAAATTTAAAAAATTTACCAAAAAGTTGTTACATGAATAAAATCTACAAATTTGCCGGTTTATAAAATCCGATAACTGATTTTGAAACCACGTTACTAGGGCACTTTCGACAAATCAACACTTTAGGGTATATTCCATATTAAAGAAAAAAAATTCAAAAATTTACCAAAAAGTTGTTACATGAATAAAATCTACAAATTTGCCGGTTTATACAACCAGATAACTGATTTTGAAAGCACGTTACTAGGGCTATTAAGACCGCCAGTTGTCACTTTCGATAAATCAAAACTTTAGGGGGTATTCTATATTAAAGAAAAAAATTCAAAAATTTACCAAAAAGTTGTTACATGAATAAAATCTACAAATTTTCCGTGTTATAAAATCCGATAATTGATTTTGAAAGCACGTTACTAGGGCTATTAAGGCCGCCAGTTGTCACTTTCGACAAATCAAAACTTTAGGTGGTATTCCATATTAAAGAAAAAAAATTCAAAAATTTACCAAAAAGTTGTTACATGAATAAAATCTACAAATTTGCCGGTTTATAAAACCCGATAACTGATTTTGAAAGCACGTTACTAGGGCTATTAAGGCCGCCAGTTGTCACTTTCGACAAATCAAAACTTTAGGTGGTATTCCATATTAAAGAAAAAAAATTCAAAAATTTACCAAAAAGTTGTTACATGAATTAAATCTACAAATTTGCCGGTTTATAAAACCCGATAACTGATTTTGAAAGCACGTTACTAGGGCTATTAAGGCCGTCAGTTGTCACTTTCGACAAACCAAAACTATAGGGGGTATTCCATATTAAAGAAAAAAAATTCAAAAATTTACCCATATGTTGTTACATGAATAAAATTTACAAATTTGCCGGTTTATAAAATCCTCTAACTGATTTTGATAGCACGTTACTAGGGCTATTAAGGCCGCCAGTTGTCACTTTCGACAAATCAAAACTTTGGGGGTATTCCATATTAAAGAAAAAAAATTCAAAAATTAACCAAAAAGTTGTTACATAAATAAAATCTACAAGTTTCCCGGTTTAGCAAATCCGATAACTGATTTTGAAAGCACGTTACTAGGGCTATTAAGGCAGTCAGTTGTCACTTTCGACAAACCAAAACTTTAGGGGGTATTCCATATTAAAGAAAAAAAATTCAAAAATTTACCCATATGTTGTTACATGAATAAAATTTACAAATTTGCCGGTTTATAAAATCCAATAACTGATTTTGATAGCACGTTACTAGGGCTATTAAGGTTGCCAGTTGTCATTTTCGACAAATCAAAAATTTACCAAAAAGTTGTAACATAAATAAAATCTACAAATTTGCCGGTTTTTAAAATCCGATAACTGATTTTGAAAGCACGTTACTAGGGCTATTAAGGCCGCCAGTTGTCACTTTCGACAAATCAAAACTTTAGGGGGTATTCCATATTAAAGAAAAAAAATTCAAAAATTTACCAAAAAGTTGTTACATGAATAAAATCTACAAATTTGCTGGTTTATAAAATCCGATAACTGATTTTGAAGGCACGTTACTAGGGCTATTAAGGCCAGTAGTTGTCACTTTCGACAAATCAAAACTTTAGGGGGTATTCCATATTAAAGAAAAAAAATTCAAAAATTTACCAAAAAGTTGTTACATGAATAAAATCTACAAATTTGCCGGTTTATAAAATCCGATAACTGATTTTGAAAGCACGTTACTAGGGCTATTAAGGCCGTCAGTTGTCACTTTCGACAAACCAAAACTTTAGGGGGTATTCCATATTAAAGAAAAAAATTCAAAAATTTACCAAAAAGTTGTTACATGAATAAAATCTACAAATTTACCAGTTTATAAAATCCGCTAACTGATTTTGAAAGCACGTTATTAGGGCTATTAAGGCCGCCAGTTGTCACTTTCGACAAATCAAAACTTTAGGGGGTATTCCATATTAAAGAAAAAAAATTTTAAAAAATTTACCAAAAAGTTGTTACATGAATAAAATCTACAAATTTGCCGGTTTATAAAATCCGATAACTGATTTTGAAAGCACGTTACTAGGGCTATTAAGGCCGCCAGTTGTCACTTTCGACAAATCAACACTTTAGGGTATATTCCATATTAAAGAAAAAAAAATTCAAAAATTTACCAAAAAGTTGTTACATGAATAAAATCTACAAATTTTCCGTGTTATAAAATCCGATAATTGATTTTGAAAGCACGTTACTAGGGCGATTAAGGCCGCTAGTTGTCACTATCGACAAACCAAAACTTTAGGGGGTATTCCATATTAAAGGAAAAAAATTCAAAAATTTACCAAAAAGTTGTTACATGAATAAAATCTACAAATAACCCGGTTTATCAAATCCGATAACTGATTTTGAAAGCACGTTACTGGGGCTATTAAGGCCGCCAGTTGTCACTTTCGGCAAATCAAAACTTTAGGGGGTATTCCATATTAAAGAAAAAAAATTCAAAAATTTACCAAAAAGTTGTTACATGAATAAAATCTACAAATTTGCCGGTTTATAAAATCCGCTAACTGATTTTGAAAGCACGTTACTAGGGCTATTAAAACCGCCAGTTGTCACTTTCGACAAATCAAAACTTTAGGGGGTATTCCATATTAAAGAAAAAAAATTAAAAAATTTACCAAAAAGTTGTTACATGAATAAAATCTTCAAATTTCCCGGTTTATCAAATCCGATAACTGATTTTGAAAGCACGTAACTAGGGCTATTAAGGCCGCCAGTTGTCACTTTCGACAAATCAAAACATTAGGGGGTATTCCATATTAAGGAAAAAAAATTAAAAAATTTACTAGAAAGTTGTTACATGAATAAAATCTACAAATAACCCGGTTTATCAAATCCGATAACTGATTTTGAAAGCACGTTACTAGGGCTATTAAGGCCGCCAGTTGTCACTTTCGACAAATCAAAACGTTAGGGGGTATTCCATATTAAAGAAAAAAATTCAAAAATTTACCAAAAAGTTGTTACATGAATAAAATCTACAAATTTGCCAGTTTATAAAATCCGCTAACTGATTTTGAAACCACGTTACTAGGGCTATTAAGGCCGCCAGTTGTCACTTTCGACAAATCAAAACTTTAGGGGGTATTCCATATTAAAGAAAAAAATTAAAAAATTTACCAAAAAGTTGTTACATGAATAAAATCTTCAAATTTCCCGGTTTATCAAATCCGATAACTGATTTTGAAAGCACGTAACTAGGGCTATTAAGGCCGCCAGTTGTCACTTTCGACAAATCAAAATTTTAGGGGGTATTCCATATTAAAGAAAAAAAATTAAAAAATTTACCAAAAATTTGTTACATGAAGAAAATCTACAAATTTGCCGCTTTATATAATCGAATAACTGGTTTTGAAAGCACGTTACTAGGGCTATTAAGGCCGCCAGTTGTCACTTTCGACAAATCAAAACGTTAGGGGGTATTCCATATTAAAGAAAAAAATTCAAAAATTTACCAAAAAGTTGTTACATGAATAAAATCTACAAATTTGCCAGTTTATAAAATCCGCTAACTGATTTTGAAACCACGTTACTAGGGCTATTAAGGCCGCCAGTTGTCACTTTCGACAAATCAAAACTTTAGTGGGTATTCCATATTAAAGGAAAAAAAATTCAAAAATTAACCAAAAAGTTGTTACATGAATAAAATCTACAAGTTTACCGGTTTATCAAATCCGATAACTGATTTTGAAAGCATGTTACTACGGCTATTAAGGCCGCCAGTTGTCACTTTCGGCAAATCAAAACTTAAGAGGGTATTCCATATTAGAGAAAAAAAATTCAAAAATTTACCAAAAAGTTGTTACATGAATAAAATCTACAAATTTGCCGGTTTATAAAATCCGCTAACTGATTTTGAAAGCACGTTACTAGGGCTATTAAGGCCGGTAGTTGTCACTTTCGACAAATCAAAACTTTAGGGGGTATTCCATATTAAAGACAAAAAATTCAAAAATTTACCAAAAAGTTGTTACATGAATAAAATCTACAAATTTGCCGGTTTATAAAATCGGATAACTGATTTTGAAAGCACGTTACTAGGGCTATTAAGGCCGTCAGTTGTCACTTTCGACAAACCAAAACTTTAGGGGGTATTCCATATTAAAGAAAAAAATTCAAAAATTTACCAAAAAGTTGTTACATGAATAAAATCTACAAATTTACCAGTTTATAAAATCCGCTAACTGATTTTGAAAGCACGTTATTAGGGCTATTAAGGCCGCCAGTTGTCACTTTCGACAAATCAAAACTTTAGGGGGTATTCCATATTAAAGAAAAAAAATTCAAAAATTTACCCATATGTTGTTACATGAATAAAATCTACACATTTGCCGGTTTATAAAATCCAATAACTGATTTTGATAGCACGTTACTAGGGCTATTAAGCCGCCAGTTGTCACTTTCGACAAATCAAAACTTTAGAGGGTATTCCATATTAAAGAAAAAAAAATTTAAAAAATTTACCAAAAAGTTGTAACATGAATAAAATCTACAAATTTGCCGGTTTATAAAATCCGATAACTGATTTTGAAAGCACGTTACTAGGGCTATTAAGGCCGGCAGTTGTCACTTTCGACAAATCAACACTTTAGGGTATATTCCATATTAAAGAAAAAAAATTCAAAAATTTACCAAAATGTTGTTACATGAATAAAATCTACAAATTTTCCGTGTTATAAAATCCGATAATTGATTTTAAAAGCACGTTACTAGGGCGATTAAGGCCGCTAGTTGTCACTATCGACAAACCAAAACTTTAGGGGGTATTCCATATTAAAGGAAAAAAAATCAAAAATTTACCAAAAAGTTGTTACATGAATAAAATCTACAAATTTGCCGGTTTATAAAATCCGATAACTGATTTTGCAAGCACGTTACTAGGGCTATTAAGGCCGCCAGTTGTCACTTTCGACAAATCAAAACTTAAGGGGGTATTCCATATTAAAGAACAAAATTCAAAAATTTACCAAAAAGTTGTTACATGAATTAAATCTACAAATTTGCCGGTTTATAAAATCCGATAACTGATTTTGAAAGCACGTTACTTGGGCTATTAAGGCTGCCAGTTGTCAGTTTCGACAAATCAAAACTTTAGGGGGTATTCCATATTAAAGAAAAAAAATTCAAAAATTAACCAAAAAGTTGTTACATGAATAAAATCTACAAATTTGCCGGTTTATAAAATCCTCTAACTGATTTTGAAAGCACGTTACTAGGGCTATTAAGGCGGCCAGTTGTCACTTTCGACAAATCAAAACTTTAGGGGGTATTCCATATTAAAGAAAAAAAATTCAAAAATTTACCAAAAAGTTGTTACATGAATAAAATCTACAAATAACCCGGTTTATCAAATCCGATAACTGATTTTGAAAGCACGTTACTGGGGCTATTAAGGCCGCCAGTTGTCACTTTCGACAAATCAAAACTTTAGGGGGTATTCCATATTAAAGAAAAAAAATTCAAAAATTTACCCATATGTTGTTACATGAATAAAATCTACACATTTGCCGGTTTATAAAATCCAATAACTGATTTTGATAGCACGTTACTAGGGCTATTAAGCCGCCAGTTGTCACTTTCGACAAATCAAAACTTTAGGGGGTATTCCATATTAAAGAAAAAAAATTCAAAAATTTACCCATATGTTGTTACATGAATAAAATCTACACATTTGCCGGTTTAAAAAATCCAATAACTGATTTTGATAGCACGTTACTAGGGCTATTAAGCCGCCAGTTGTCACTTTCGACAAATCAAAACTTTAGGGGGTATTCCATATTAAAGAAAAAAAAATTTAAAAAATTTACCAAAAAGTTGTTACATGAATAAAATCTACAAATTTGCCGGTTTATAAAATCCGATAACTGATTTTGAAAGCACGTTACTAGGGCTATTAAGGCCGCCAGTTGTCACTTTCGACAAATCAACACTTTAGGGTATATTCCATATTAAAGAAAAAAAATTCAAAAATTTACCAAAAAGTTGTTACATAAATAAAATCTACAAATTTTCCGTGTTATAAAATCCGATAATTGATTTTGAAAGCACGTTACTAGGGCGATTAAGGCCGCTAGTTGTCACTATCGACAAACCAAAACTTTAGGGGGTATTCCATATTAAAGGAAAAAAATTCAAAAATTTACCAAAAAGTTGTTACATGAATAAAATCTACAAATAACCCGGTTTATCAAATCCGATAACTGATTTTGAAAGCACGTTACTGGGGCTATTAAGGCCGCCAGTTGTCACTTTCGGCAAATTATTATTCCATATTAAAGAAAAAAAATTCAAAAATTTACCAAAAAGTTGTTACATGAATAAAATCTACAAATTTGCCGGTTTATAAAATCCGCTAACTGATTTTGAAAGCACGTTACTAGGGCTATTAAAACCGCCAGTTGTCACTTTCGACAAATCAAAACTTTAGGGGGTATTCCATATTAAAGAAAAAAAATTAAAAAATTTACCAAAAAGTTGTTACATGAATAAAATCTTCAAATTTCCCGGTTTATCAAATCCGATAACTGATTTTGAAAGCACGTAACTAGGGCTATTAAGGCCGCCAGTTGTCACTTTCGACAAATCAAAATTTTAGGGGGTATTCCATATTAAAGAAAAAAAATTAAAAAATTTACCAAAAAGTTGTTACATGAATAAAATCTACAAATTTGCCGGTTTATAAAATCCGATAACTGATTTTGAAAGCACGTTACTAGGGCTATTAAGGCCGCCAGTTCTCACTTTCGACAAATCAAAACTTTAGGGGGTATTCCATATTAAAGAAAAAAAATTCAAAAATTAACCAAAAAGTTGTTACATGAATAAAATCTACAAATTTGCCGGTTTTTAAAATCCGATAACTGATTTTGAAAGCACGTTACTAGGGCTATTAAGGCAGCCAGTTGTCACTTTCGACAAATCAAAACTTTAGGGCGTATTCCATATTAAAGAAAAAAAATTCAAAAATTTACCAAAAAGTTGTTACATGAATAACATCTACAAATTTTCCGTTTTATAAAATCCGATAATTGATTTTGAAAGCACGTTACTAGGGCTATTAAGGCCGCTAGTTGTCACTTTCGACAAACCAAAACTTTAGGGGGTATTCCATATTAAAGGAAAAAAATTCAAAAATTTTCCAAAAAGTTGTTACATGAATAAAATCTACAAATTTGCCGGTTTAAAAAATCCAATAACTGATTTTGATAGCACGTTACTAGGGCTATTAAGCCGCCAGTTGTCACTTTCGACAAATCAAAACTTTAGGGGGTATTCCATATTAAAGAAAAAAAAATTTAAAAAATTTACCAAAAAGTTGTTACATGAATAAAATCTACAAATTTGCCGGTTTATAAAATCCGATAACTGATTTTGAAAGCACGTTACTAGGGCTATTAAGGCCGCCAGTTGTCACTTTCGACAAATCAACACTTTAGGGTATATTCCATATTAAAGAAAAAAAATTCAAAAATTTACCAAAAAGTTGTTACATAAATAAAATCTACAAATTTTCCGTGTTATAAAATCCGATAATTGATTTTGAAAGCACGTTACTAGGGCGATTAAGGCCGCTAGTTGTCACTATCGACAAACCAAAACTTTAGGGGGTATTCCATATTAAAGGAAAAAAATTCAAAAATTTACCAAAAAGTTGTTACATGAATAAAATCTACAAATAACCCGGTTTATCAAATCCGATAACTGATTTTGAAAGCACGTTACTGGGGCTATTAAGGCCGCCAGTTGTCACTTTCGGCAAATTATTATTCCATATTAAAGAAAAAAAATTCAAAAATTTACCAAAAAGTTGTTACATGAATAAAATCTACAAATTTGCCGGTTTATAAAATCCGCTAACTGATTTTTAAAGCACGTTACTAGGGCTATTAAAACCGCCAGTTGTCACTTTCGACAAATCAAACCTTTAGGGGGTATTCCATATTAAAGAAAAAAAATTAAAAAATTTACCAAAAAGTTGTTACATGAATAAAATCTTCAAATTTCCCGGTTTATCAAATCCGATAACTGATTTTGAAAGCACGTAACTAGGGCTATTAAGGCCGCCAGTTGTCACTTTCGACAAATCAAAATTTTAGGGGGTATTCCATATTAAAGAAAAAAAATTAAAAAATTTACCAAAAAGTTGTTACATGAATAAAATCTACAAATTTGCCGGTTTATAAAATCCGATAACTGATTTTGAAAGCACGTTACTAGGGCTATTAAGGCCGCCAGTTCTCACTTTCGACAAATCAAAACTTTAGGGGGTATTCCATATTAAAGAAAAAAAATTCAAAAATTAACCAAAAAGTTGTTACATGAATAAAATCTACAAATTTGCCGGTTTATAAAATCCGATAACTGATTTTGAAAGCACGTTACTAGGGCTATTAAGGCAGCCAGTTGTCACTTTCGACAAATCAAAACTTTAGGGCGTATTCCATATTAAAGAAAAAAAATTCAAAAATTTACCAAAAAGTTGTTACATGAATAACATCTACAAATTTTCCGTTTTATAAAATCCGATAATTGATTTTGAAAGCACGTTACTAGGGCTATTAAGGCCGCTAGTTGTCACTTTCGACAAACCAAAACTTTAGGGGGTATTCCATATTAAAGGAAAAAAATTCAAAAATTTTCCAAAAAGTTGTTACATGAATAAAATCTACAAATTTGCCGGTTTATAAAATCCGATAACTGGTTTTGCAAGCACGTTACTAGGGCTATTAAGGCCGCCAGTTGTCACTTTCGACAAATCAAAACTTTAGGGGGTATTCCATATTAAAGAACAAAATTCAAAAATTTACCAAAAAGTTGTTACATGAATAAAATCTACAAATTTGCCGGTTTATAAAATCCTCTAACTGATTTTGAAAGCACGTTACTAGGGCTATTAAGGCCGCCAGTTGTCACTTTCGACAAATCAAAATATTAGGGGGTATTCCATATTAAAGAAAAAAAATTAAAAAATTTACTAGAAAGTTGTTACATGAATAAAATCTACAAATAACCCGGTTTATCAAATCCGATAACTGATTTTGAAAGCACGTTACTAGGGCTATTAAGGCCGCCAGTTGTCACTTTCGACAAATCAAAACTTTAGGTGGTATTCCATATTAAAGAAAAAAAATTCAAAAATTTACCAAAAAGTTGTTACATGAATAAAATCTACAAATTTGCCGGTTTATAAAACCCGATAACAGATTTTGAAAGCACGTTACTAGGGCTATTAAGGCCGTCAGTTGTCACTTTCGACAAACCAAAACTATAGGGGGTATTCCATATTAAAGAAAAAAAATTCAAAAATTTACCCATATGTTGTTACATGAATAAAATTTACAAATTTGCCGGTTTATAAAATCCTCTAACTGATTTTGATAGCACGTTACTAGGGCTATTAAGGCCGCCAGTTGTCACTTTCGACAAATCAAAACTTTGGGGGTATTCCATATTAAAGAAAAAAAATTCAAAAATTAACCAAAAAGTTGTTACATGAATAAAATCTACAAGTTTCCCGGTTTAGCAAATCCGATAACTGATTTTGAAAGCACGTTACTAGGGCTATTAAGGCAGTCAGTTGTCACTTTCGACAAACCAAAACTTTAGGGGGTATTCCATATTAAAGAAAAAAAATTCAAAAATTTACCCATATGTTGTTACATGAATAAAATTTACAAATTTGCCGGTTTATAAAATCCAATAACTGATTTTGATAGCACGTTACTAGGGCTATTAAGGCCGGTAGTTGTCACTTTCGACAAATCAAAACTTTAGGGGGTATTCCATATTAAAGAAAAAAAATTCAAAAATTTACCAAAAAGTTGTTACATGAATAACATCTACAAATTTTCCGTTTTATAAAATCCGATAATTGATTTTGAAAGCACGTTACTAGGGCTATTAAGGCCGCTAGTTGTCACTTTCGACAAACCAAAACTTTAGGGGGTATTCCATATTAAAGGAAAAAAATTCAAAAATTTTCCAAAAAGTTGTTACATGAATAAAATCTACAAATTTGCCGGTTTATAAAATCCGATAACTGGTTTTGCAAGCACGTTACTAGGGCTATTAAGGCCGCCAGTTGTCACTTTCGACAAATCAAAACTTTAGGGGGTATTCCATATTAAAGAACAAAATTCAAAAATTTACCAAAAAGTTGTTACATGAATAAAATCTACAAATTTGCCGGTTTATAAAATCCTCTAACTGATTTTGAAAGCACGTTACTACGGCTATTAAGGCCGCCAGTTGTCACTTTCGACAAATCAAAACATTAGGGGGTATTCCATATTAAAGAAAAAAAATTAAAAAATTTACTAGAAAGTTGTTACATGAATAAAATCTACAAATAACCCGGTTTATCAAATCCGATAACTGATTTTGAAAGCACGTTACTAGGGCTATTAAGGCCGCCAGTTGTCACTTTCGACAAATCAAAAGTTTAGGTGGTATTCCATATTAAAGAAAAAAAATTCAAAAATTTACCAAAAAGTTGTTACATGAATAAAATCTACAAATTTGCCGGTTTATAAAACCCGATAACTGATTTTGAAAGCACGTTACTAGGGCTATTAAGGCCGTCAGTTGTCACTTTCGACAAACCAAAACTATAGGGGGTATTCCATATTAAAGAAAAAAAAATTCAAAAATTTACCCATATGTTGTTACATGAATAAAATTTACAAATTTGCCGGTTTATAAAATCCTCTAACTGATTTTGATAGCACGTTACTAGGGCTATTAAGGCCGCCAGTTGTCACTTTCGACAAATCAAAACTTTGGGGGTATTCCATATTAAAGAAAAAAAATTCAAAAATTAACCAAAAAGTTGTTACATGAATAAAATCTACAAGTTTCCCGGTTTAGCAAATCCGATAACTGATTTTGAAAGCACGTTACTAGGGCTATTAAGGCCGTCAGTTGTCACTTTCGACAAACCAAAACTTTAGGGGGTATTCCATATTAAAGAAAAAAATTCAAAAATTTACCAAAAAGTTGTTACATGAATAAAATCTACAAATTTACCAGTTTATAAAATCCGCTAACTGATTTTGAAAGCACGTTATTAGGGCTATTAAGGCCGCCAGTTGTCACTTTCGACAAATCAAAACTTTAGGGGGTATTCCATATTAAAGAAAAAAAATTCAAAAATTTACCCATATGTTGTTACATGAATAAAATCTACACATTTGCCGGTTTATAAAATCCAATAACTGATTTTGATAGCACGTTACTAGGGCTATTAAGCCGCCAGTTGTCACTTTCGACAAATCAAAACTTTAGGGGGTATTCCATATTAAAGAAAAAAAAATTTAAAAAATTTACCAAAAAGTTGTTACATGAATAAAATCTACAAATTTGCCGGTTTATAAAATCCGATAACTGATTTTGAAAGCACGTTATTAGGGCTATTAAGGCCGCCAGTTGTCACTTTCGACAAATCAACACTTTAGGGTATATTCCATATTAAAGAAAAAAAATTCAAAAATTTACCAAAAAGTTGTTACATGAATAAAATCTACAAATTTTTCGTGTTATAAAATCCGATAATTGATTTTGAAAGCACGTTACTAGGGCGATTAAGGCCGCTAGTTGTTACTATCGACAAACCAAAACTTTAGGGGGTATTCCATATTAAAGGAAAAAAATTCAAAAATTTACCAAAAAGTTGTTACATGAATAAAGTCTACAAATAACCCGGTTTATCAAATCCGATAACTGATTTTGAAAGCACGTTACTGGGGCTATTAAGGCCGCCAGTTGTCACTTTCGGCAAATCAAAACTTTAGGGGGTATTCCATATTAAAGAAAAAAAATTCAAAAATTTACCAAAAAGTTGTTACATGAATAAAATCTACAAATTTGCCGGTTTGTAAAATCCGCTAACTGATTTTGAAAGCACGTTACTAGGGCTATTAAAACCGCCAGTTGTCACTTTCGACAAATCAAAACTTTAGGGGGTATTCCATATTAAAGAAAAAAAATTAAAAAATTTACCAAAAAGTTGTTACATGAATAAAATCTTCAAATTTCCCGGTTTATCAAATCCGATAACTGATTTTGAAAGCACGTAACTAGGGCTATTTAGGCCGCCAGTTGTCACTTTCGACAAATCAAAATTTTAGGGGGTATTCCATATTAAAGAAAAAAAATTAAAAAATTTACCAAAAATTTGTTACATGAAGAAAATCTACAAATTTGCCGCTTTATATAATCGGATAACTGGTTTTGAAAGCACGTTACTAGGGCTATTAAGGCCGCCAGTTGTCACTTTCGACAAATCAAAACGTTAGGGGGTATTCCATATTAAAGAAAAAAATTCAAAAATTTACCAAAAAGTTGTTACATGAATAAAATCTACAAATTTGCCAGTTTATAAAATCCGCTAACTAATTTTGAAACCACGTTACTAGGGCTATTAAGACCGCTAGTTGTCACTTTCGACAAATCAAAGCTTTAGTGGGTATTCCATATTAAAGGAAAAAAAATTCAAAAATTAACCAAAAAGTTGTTACATGAATAAAATCTACAAGTTTACCGGTTTATCAAATCCGATAACTGATTTTGAAAGCATGTTACTAAGGCTATTAAGGCCGCCAGTTGTCACTTTCGGCAAATCAAAACTTAAGAGGGTATTCCATATTAGAGAAAAAAAATTCAAAAATTTACCAACAAGTTGTTACATGAATAAAATCTACAAATTTGCCGGTTTATAAAATCCGCTAACTGATTTTGAAAGCACGTTACTAGGGCTATTAAGGCCGGTAGTTGTCACTTTCGACAAATCAAAACTTTAGGGGGTATTCCATATTAAAGAAAAAAAATTCAAAAATTTACCAAAAAGTTGTTACATGAATAAAATCTACAAATTTGCCGGTTTATAAAATCGGATAACTGATTTTGAAAGCACGTTACTAGGGCTATTAAGGCCGTCAGTTGTCACTTTCGACAAACCAAAACTTTAGGGGGTATTCCATATTAAAGAAAAAAATTCAAAAATTTACCAAAAAGTTGTTACATGAATAAAATCTACAAAGTTACCAGTTTATAAAATCCGCTAACTGATTTTGAAAGCACGTTATTAGGGCTATTAAGGCCGCCAGTTGTCACTTTCGACAAATCAAAACTTTAGGGGGTATTCCATATTAAAGAAAAAAAATTCAAAAATTTACCCATATGTTGTTACATGAATAAAATCTACACATTTGCCGGTTTATAAAATCCAATAACTGATTTTGATAGCACGTTACTAGGGCTATTAAGCCGCCAGTTGTCACTTTCGACAAATCAAAACTTTAGGGGGTATTCCATATTAAAGAAAAAAAAATTTAAAAAATTTACCAAAAAGTTGTTACATGAATAAAATCTACAAATTTGCCGGTTTATAAAATCCGATAACTGATTTTGAAAGCACGTTACTAGGGCTATTAAGGCCGCCAGTTGTCACTTTCGACAAATCAACACTTTAGGGTATATTCCATATTAAAGAAAAAAAATTCAAAAATTTACCAAAATGTTGTTACATGAATAAAATCTACAAATTTTCCGTGTTATAAAATCCGATAATTGATTTTGAAAGCACGTTACTAGGGCGATTAAGGCCGCTAGTTGTCACTATCGACAAACCAAAACTTTAGGGGGTATTCCATATTAAAGGAAAAAAATTCAAAAATTTACCAAAAAGTTGTTACATGAATAAAATCTACAAATTTGCCGGTTTATAAAATCCGATAACTGATTTTGCAAGCACGTTACTAGGGCTATTAAGGCCGCCAGTTGTCACTTTCGACAAATCAAAACTTTAGGGGGTATTCCATATTAAAGAACAAAATTCAAAAATTTACCAAAAAGTTGTTACATGAATAAAATCTACAAATTTGCCGGTTAATAAAATCCGATAACTGATTTTGAAAGCACGTTACTTGGGCTATTAAGGCCGCCAGTTGTCACTTTCGACAAATCAAAACTTTAGGGGGTATTCCATATTAAAGAAAAAAAATTCAAAAATTAACCAAAAAGTTGTTACATGAATAAAATCTACAAATTTGCCGGTTTATAAAATCCTCTAACTGATTTTGAAAGCACGTTACTAGGGCTATTAAGGCCGCCAGTTGTCACTTTCGACAAATCAAAACTTTAGGGGGTATTCCATATTAAAGAAAAAAAATTCAAAAATTTACCAAAAAGTTGTTACATGAATAAAATCTACAAATAACCCGGTTTATCAAATCCGATAACTGATTTTGAAAGCACGTTACTGGGGCTATTAAGGCCGCCAGTTGTCACTTTCGGCAAATCAAAACTTTAGGGGGTATTCCATATTAAAGAAAAAAAATTCAAAAATTTACCAAAAAGTTGTTACATGAATAAAATCTACAAATTTGCCGGTTTATAAAATCCGCTAACTGATTTTGAAAGCACGTTACTAGGGCTATTAAAACCGCCAGTTGTCACTTTCGACAAATCAAAACTTTAGGGGGTATTCCATATTAAAGAAAAAAAATTAAAAAATTTACCACAAAGTTGTTACATGAATAAAATCTTCAAATTTCCCGGTTTATCAAATCCGATAACTGATTTTGAAAGCACGTAACTAGGGCTATTAAGGCCGCCAATTGTCACTTTCGACAAATCAAAACTTTAGGTGGTATTCCATATTAAAGAAAAAAAATTCAAAAATTTACCAAAAAGTTGTTACATGAATTAAATCTACAAGTTTGCCGGTTTATCAAATCCGATAATTGATTTTGAAAGCACGTTACTAGGGCTATTAAGGCCGCCAGTTGTTACTTTCGGCAAATCAAAACTTTAGGGGGTATTCCATATTAAAGAAAAAAAATTCAAAAATTTACCAAAAAGTTGTTACATGAATAAAATCTACAACTTTGCCGCTTTATAAAATCCGCTAACTGATTTTGAAAGCATATTACTAGGGTTATTAAGGCCGCCAGTTGTCACTTTCGACAAATCAAAACTTTAGGGGGTATTCCATATTAAAGAACAAAATACAAAAATTTACCAAAAAGTTGTTCCATGAATAAAATCTACAAATTTCCCGGTTTTTAAAATCCGATAACTGATTTCGAAAGCACGTTACTTTGGCTATTAAGGCCGCCAGTTCCCACTTTCGACAAATCAAAACTTTAGGGGGTATTCCATATTAAAGAAAAAAATTCAAAAATTTACCAAAAAGTTGTTACATGAATAAAATCTACAAATTTACCAGTTTATAAAATCCGCTAACTGATTTTGAAAGCACGTTATTAGGGCTATTAAGGCCGCCAGTTGTCACTTTCGACAAATCAAAACTTTAGGGGGTATTCCATATTAAAGAAAAAAAATTCAAAAATTTACCAAAAAGTTGTTACATGAATAAAATCTACAAATTTGCCGGTTTATAAAATCCGATAACTGATTTTGAAAGCACGTTACTAGGCCACTTAAGGCCGCCAGTTGTCACTTTCGACAAATCAAAACTTTAGAGGGTATTCCATATTAAAGAAAAAAAATTCAAAAATTTACCAAAAAGTTGTTACATGAATAAAATCTACAAATTTGCCGGTTTATAAAATCCGATAACTGATTTTGAAAGCACGTTACTAGGGCTATTAAGGCCGCCAGTTGTTACTTTCGGCAAATCAAAACTTTAGGGGGTATTCCATATTAAAGAAAAAAAATTCAAAAATTTACCAAAAAGTTGTTACATGAATAAAATCTACAACTTTGCCGCTTTATAAAATCCGCTAACTGATTTTGAAAGCATGTTACTAGGGTTATTAAGGCCGCCAGTTGTCACTTTCGACAAATCAAAACTTTAGGGGGTATTCCATATTAAAGAACAAAATTCAAAAATTTACCAAAAAGTTGTTACATGAATAAAATCTACAAATTTCCCGGTTTATCAAATCCGATAACTGATTTTGAAACCACGTTACTAGGGCACTTTCGACAAATCAACACTTTAGGGTATATTCCATATTAAAGAAAAAAAATTCAAAAATTTACCAAAAAGTTGTTACATGAATAAAATCTACAAATTTGCCGGTTTATACAACCCGATAACTGATTTTGAAAGCACGTTACTAGGGCTATTAAGACCGCCAGTTGTCACTTTCGATAAATCAAAACTTTAGGGGGTATTCTATATTAAAGAAAAAAATTCAAAAATTTACCAAAAAGTTGTTACATGAATAAAATCTACAAATTTTCCGTGTTATAAAATCCGATAATTGATTTTGAAAGCACGTTACTAGGGCTATTAAGGCCGCCAGTTGTCACTTTCGACAAATCAAAACTTTAGGGGGTATTCCATATTAAAGAAAAAAAAATTCAAAAATTTACCAAAAAGTTGTTACATGAATAAAATCTACAAATTTCCCGGTTTATAAATCCGATAACTGATTTTGAAAGCACGTTACTAGGGCTATTAAGGCCGCCAATTGTCACTTTCGACAAATCAAAACTTTAGGTGGTATTCCATATTAAAGAAAAAAAATTCAAAAATTTACCAAAAAGTTGTTACATGAATTAAATCTACAAGTTTGCCGGTTTATCAAATCCGATAATGGATTTTGAAAGCACGTTACTAGGGCTATTAAAACCGCCAGTTGTCACTTTCGACAAATCAAAACTTTAGGGGGTTTTCCATATTAAAGAAAAAAAATTCAAAAATTTACCAAAAAGTTGTTACATGAATAAAATCTACAAATAACCTGGTTTATCAATTTTGAAAGCACGTTACTGGGGCTATTAAGGCCGCCAGTTGTCACTTTCGACAAATCAAAACTTTAGGGGGTATTCCATATTAAAGAAAAAAAATTCAAAAATTTACCAAAAAGTTGTTACATGAATAAAATCTACAAATTTGCCGGTTTATAAAATCCGCTAACTGATTTTGAAAGCACGTTACTAGGGCTATTAAAACCGCCAGTTGTCACTTTCGACAAATCAAAACTTTAGGGGGTATTCCATATTAAAGAAAAAAAATTAAAAAATTTACCAAAAAGTTGTTACATGAATAAAATCTTCAAATTTCCCGGTTTATCAAATCCGATAACTGATTTTGAAAGCACGTATTTAGGGTTATTAAGGCCGCCAGTTGTCACTTTCGACAAATCAAAACTTTAGGTGGTATTCCATATTAAAGAAAAAAAATTCAAAAATTTACCAAAAAGTTGTTACATGAATTAAATCTACAAGTTTGCCGGTTTATCAAATCCGATAATTGATTTTGAAAGCACGTTACTAGGGCTATTAAGACCGCCAGTTGTTACTTTCGGCAAATCAAAACTTTAGGGGGTATTCCATATTAAAGAAAAAAAATTCAAAAATTTACCAAAAAGTTGTTACATGAATAAAATCTACAACTTTGCCGCTTTATAAAATCCGCTAACTGATTTTGAAAGCATGTTACTAGGGTTATTAAGGCCGCCAGTTGTCACTTTCGACAAATCAAAACTTTAGGGGGTATTCCATATTAAAGA
The DNA here is from genome assembly GCA_943735925.1 of Pollenia amentaria. Taxonomy (NCBI): domain Eukaryota; kingdom Metazoa; phylum Arthropoda; class Insecta; order Diptera; family Polleniidae; genus Pollenia; species Pollenia amentaria. The sequence continues at coordinate 92,777,447 of OX031007.1, forward strand.
ACAAAATTCAAAAATTTACCAAAAAGTTGTTACATGAATAAAATCTACAAATTTCCCGGCTTATCAAATCCGGTAACTGATTTCAAAAGCACGTTACTTTGGCTATTAAGGCCGCCAGTTCCCACTTTCGACAAATCAAAACTTTAGGGGGTATTCCATATTAAAGAAAAAAAATTTAAAAAATGTACCAAAAAGTTGTTACGTGAATAAAATCTACAAATTTGCCGGTTTATAAAATCCGATAACTGATTTTGAAACCACGTTACTAGGGCACTTTCGACAAATCAACACTTTAGGGTATATTCCATATTAAAGAAAAAAAATTCAAAAATTTACCAAAAAGTTGTTACATGAATAAAATCTACAAATTTGCCGGTTTATACAACCCGATAACTGATTTTGAAAGCACGTTACTAGGGCTATTAAGACAGCGAGTTGTCACTTTCGATAAATCAAAACTTTAGGGGGTATTCTATATTAAAGAAAAAAATTCAAAAATTTACCAAAAAGTTGTTACATGAATAAAATCTACAAATTTTCCGTGTTATAAAATCCGATAATTGATTTTGAAAGCACGTTACTAGGGCGATTAAGGCCGCTAGTTGTCACTATCGACAAACCAAAACTTTAGGGGGTATTTCATATTAAAGGAAAAAAATTCAAAAATTTACCAAAAAGTTGTTACATGAATAAAATCTACAAATTTGCCGGTTTATAAAATCCGATAACTGATTTTAAAAGCACGTTACTAGGGCTATTAAGGCCGCCAGTTGTCACTTTCGACAAATCAAAACTTTAGGGGGTATTCCATATTAAAGAACAAAATTCAAAAATTTACCAAAAAGTTGTTACATGAATAAAATCTACACATTTGCCGGTTTATAAAATCCGATAACTGATTTTGAAAGCACGTTACTTGGGCTATTAAGGCCGCCAGTTGTCACTTTCGACAAACCAAAACTTTAGGGGGTATTCCATATTAAAGAAAAAAAATTCAAAAATTTACCAAAAAGTTGTTACATGAATAAAATCTACAAATTTGCCGGTTTATAAAATCGGATAACTGATTTTGAAAGCACGTTACTAGGGCTATTAAGGCAGCCAGTTGTCACTTTCGACAAATCAAAACTTTAGGGGGTATTCCATATTAAAGAACAAAATTCAAAAATTTACCAAAAAGTTGTTACATGAATAAAATCTACACATTTGCCGGTTTATAAAATCCGATAACTGATTTTGAAAGCACGTTACTAGGGCTATTAAGGCCGCCAGTTGTCACTTTCGACAAATCAAAACTTTAGGGGGTATTCCATATTAAAGAAAAAAAATTCAAAAATTAACCAAAAAGTTGTTACATGAATAAAATCTACAAATTTGCCGGTTTTTAAAATCCGATAACTGATTTTGAAAGCACGTTACTAGGGCTATTAAGGCAGCCAGTTGTCACTTTCGACAAATCAAAACTTTAGGGCGTATTCCATATTAAAGAAAAAAAATTCAAAAATTTACCAAAAAGTTGTTACATGAATAAAATCTACAAATTTTCCGTTTTATAAAATCCGATAATTGATTTTGAAAGCACGTTACTAGGGCTATTAAGGCCGCTAGCTGTCACTTTCGACAAACCAAAACTTTAGGGGGTATTCCATATTAAAGGAAAAAAATTCAAAAATTTTCCAAAAAGTTGTTACATGAATAAAATCTACAAATTTGCCGGTTTATAAAATCCGATAACTGATTTTGCAAGCACGTTACAAGGGCTATTAAGGCCGCCAGTTGTCACTTTCGACAAATCAAAACTTTAGGGGGTATTCCATATTAAAGAACAAAATTCAAAAATTTACCAAAAAGTTGTTACATGAATAAAATCTACAAATTTGCCGGTTTATAAAATCCTCTAACTGATTTTGAAAGCACGTTACTAGGGCTATTAAGGCCGCCAGTTGTCACTTTCGACAAATCAAAACTTTAGGGGGTATTCCATATTAAAGAAAAAAAATTAAAAAATTTACTAGAAAGTTGTTACATGAATAAAATCTACAAATAACCCGGTTTATCAAATCCGATAACTGATTTTGAAAGCACGTTACTAGGGCTATTAAGGCCGCCAGTTGTCACTTTCGACAAATCAAAACTATAGGTGGTATTCCATATTAAAGAAAAAAAATTCAAAAATTTACCAAAAAGTTGTTACATGAATAAAATCTACAAATTTGCCGGTTTATAAAACCCGATAACTGATTTTGAAAGCACGTTACTAGGGCTATTAAGGCCGTCAGTTGTCACTTTCGACAAACCAAAACTATAGGGGGTATTCCATATTAAAGAAAAAAAATTCAAAAATTTACCCATATGTTGTTACATGAATAAAATTTACAAATTTGCCGGTTTATAAAATCCTCTAACTGATTTTGATAGCACGTTACAAGGGCTATTAATGCCGCCAGTTGTCACTTTCGACAAATCAAAACTTTGGGGGTATTCCATATTAAAGAAAAAAAATTCAAAAATTAACCAAAAAGTTGTTATATGAATAAAATCTACAAGTTTCCCGGTTTAGCAAATCCGATAACTGATTTTGAAAGCACGTTACTAGGGCTATTAAGGCAGTCCGTTGTCACTTTCGACAAACCAAAACTTTAGGGGGTATTCCATATTAAAGAAAAAAAATTCAAAAATTTACCCATATGTTTTTTACATGAATAAAATTTACAAATTTGCCGGTTTATAAAATCCAATAACTGATTTTGATAGCACGTTACTAGGGCTATTAAGGCCGCCAGTTGTCATTTTCGACAAATCAAAAATTTACCAAAAAGTTGTAACATAAATAAAATCTACAAATTTGCCGGTTTTTAAAATCCGATAACTGATTTTGAAAGCACGTTACTAGGGCTATTAAGGCCGCCAGTTGTCACTTTCGACAAATCAAAACTTTAGGGGGTATTCCATATTAAAGAAAAAAAATTCAAAAATTTACCAAAAAGTTGTTACATGAATAAAATCTACAAATTTGCTGGTTTATAAAATCCGATAACTGATTTTGAAGGCACGTTACTAGGGCTATTAAGGCCGGTAGTTGTCACTTTCGACAAATCAAAACTTTAGGGGGTATTCCATATTAAAGAAAAAAAATTCAAAAATTTACCAAAAAGTTGTTACATGAATAAAATCTACAAATTTGCCGGTTTATAAAATCCGATAACTGATTTTGAAAGCACGTTACTAGGGCTATTAAGGCCGTCAGTTGTCACTTTCGACAAACCAAAACTTTAGGGGGTATTCCATATTAAAGAAAAAAATTCAAAAATTTACCAAAAAGTTGTTACATGAATAAAATCTACAAATTTACCAGTTTATAAAATCCGCTAACTGATTTTGAAAGCACGTTATTAGGGCTATTAAGGCCGCCAGTTGTCACTTTCGACAAATCAAAACTTTAGGGGGTATTCCATATTAAAGAAAAAAAATTAAAAAATTTACCCATATGTTGTTACATGAATAAAATCTACAAATTTGCCGGTTTATAAAATCGGATAACTGATTTTGAAAGTACGTTACTAGGGCTATTAAGGCCGCCAGTTTTCACTTTCGACAAATCAAAACTTTAGGGGGTATTCCATATTAAAGAAAAAAAATTCAAAAATTAACCAAAAAGTTGTTACATGAATAAAATGTACAAATTTGCCGGTTTTTAAAATCCGATAACTGATTTTGAAAGCACGTTACTAGGGCTATTAAGGCAGCCAGTTGTCACTTTCGACAAATCAAAACTTTAGGGCGTATTCCATATTAAAGAAAAAAAATTCAAAAATTTACCAAAAAGTTGTTACATGAATAAAATCTACAAATTTTCCGTTTTATAAAATCCGATAATTGATTTTGAAAGCACGTTACTAGGGCTATTAAGGCCGCTAGTTGTCACTTTCGACAAACCAAAACTTTAAGGGGTATTCCATATTAAAGGAAAAAAATTCAAAAATTTTCCAAAAAGTTGTTACATGAATAAAATCTACAAATTTGCCGGTTTATAAAATCCGATAACTGATTTTGCAAGCACGTTACAAGGGCTATTAAGGCCGCCAGTTGTCACTTTCGACAAATCAAAACTTTAGGGGGTATTCCATATTAAAGAACAAAATTAAAAAATTTACCAAAAAGTTGTTACATGAATAAAATCTACAAATTTGCCGGTTTATAAAATCCTCTAACTGATTTTGAAAGCACGTTACTAGGGCTATTAAGGCCGCCAGTTGTCACTTTCGACAAATCAAAACTTTAGGGGGTATTCCATATTAAAGAAAAAAAATTAAAAAATTTACTAGAAAGTTGTTACATGAATAAAATCTACAAATAACCCGGTTTATCAAATCCGATAACTGATTTTGAAAGCACGTTACTAGGGCTATTAAGGCCGCCAGTTGTCACTTTCGACAAATCAAAACTTTAGGTGGTATTCCATATTAAAGAAAAAAAATTCAAAAATTTACCAAAAAGTTGTTACATGAATAAAATCTACAAATTTGCCGGTTTATAAAACCCGATAACTGATTTTGAAAGCACGTTACTAGGGCTATTAAGGCCGTCAGTTGTCACTTTCGACAAACCAAAACTATAGGGGGTATTCCATATTAAAGAAAAAAAATTCAAAAATTTACCCATATGTTGTTACATGAATAAAATTTACAAATTTGCCGGTTTATAAAATCCTCTAACTGATTTTGATAGCACGTTACTAGGGCTATTAAGGCCGCCAGTTGTCACTTTCAACAAATCAAAACTTTGGGGGTATTCCATATTAAAGAAAAAAAATTCAAAAATTAACCAAAAAGTTGTTACATGAATAAAATCTACAAGTTTCCCGGTTTAGCAAATCCGATAACTGATTTTGAAAGCACGTTACTAGGGCTATTAAGGCAGTCCGTTGTCACTTTCGACAAACCAAAACTTTAGGGGGTATTCCATATTAAAGAAAAAAAATTCAAAAATTTACCCATATGTTGTTACATGAATAAAATTTACAAATTTGCCGGTTTATAAAATCCAATAACTGATTTTGATAGCACGTTACTAGGGCTATTAAGGCCGCCAGTTGTCATTTTCGACAAATCAAAAATTTACCAAAAAGTTGTTACATGAATAAAATCTACAAGTTTCCCGGTTTAGCAAATCCGATAACTGATTTTGAAAGCACGTTACTAGGGCTATTAAGGCCGCCAGTTGTCACTTTCGACAAATCAAAACTTTAGGGGGTATTCCATATTAAAGAAAAAAAAATTCAAAAATTTACCAAAAAGTTGTTACATGAATAAAATCTACAAATTTGCTGGTTTATAAAATCCGATAACTGATTTTGAAGGCACGTTACTAGGGCTGTTAAGGCCGGTAGTTGTCACTTTCGACAAATCAAAACTTTAGGGGGTATTCCATATTAAAGAAAAAAAATTCAAAAATTTACCAAAAAGTTGTTACATGAATAAAATCTACAAATTTGCCGGTTTATAAAATCCGATAACTGATTTTGAAAGCACGTTACTAGGGCTATTAAGGCCGTCAGTTGTCACTTTCGACAAACCAAAACTTTAGGGGGTATTCCATATTAAAGAAAAAAATTCAAAAATTTACCAAAAAGTTGTTACATGAATAAAATCTACAAATTTACCAGTTTATAAAATCCGCTAACTGATTTTGAAAGCACGTTACTAGGGCTATTAAGGCCGCCAGTTGTCACTTTCGACAAATCAAAACTTTAGGGGGTATTCCATATTAAAGAAAAAAAATTCAAAAATTTACCCATATGTTGTTACATGAATAAAATCTACACATTTGCCGGTTTATAAAATCCAATAACTGATTTTGATAGCACGTTACTAGGGCTATTAAGCCGCCAGTTGTCACTTTCGACAAATCAAAACTTTAGGGGGTATTCCATATTAAAGAAAAAAAAATTTAAAAAATTTACCAAAAAGTTGTTACATGAATAAAATCTACAAATTTGCCGGTTTATAAAATCCGATAACTGATTTTGAAAGCACGTTACTAGGGCTATTAAGGCCGCCAGTTGTCACTTTCGACAAATCAACACTTTAGGGTATATTCCATATTAAAGAAAAAAAATTCAAAAATTTACCAAAAAGTTGTTACATGAATAAAATCTACAAATTTTCCGTGTTATAAAATCCGATAATTGATTTTGAAAGCACGTTACTAGGGCGATTAAGGCCGCTAGTTGGCACTATCGACAAACCAAAACTTTAGGGGGTATTCCATATTAAAGGAAAAAAATTCAAAAATTTACCAAAAAGTTGTTACATGAATAAAATCTACAAATAACCCGGTTTATCAAATCCGATAACTGATTTTGAAAGCACGTTACTGGGGCTATTAAGGCCGCCAGTTGTCACTTTCGGCAAATCAAAACTTTAGGGGGTATTCCATATTAAAGAAAAAAAATTCAAAAATTTACCAAAAAGTTGTTACATGAATAAAATCTACAAATTTGCCGGTTTATAAAATCCAATAACTGCTTTTGATAGCACGTTACTAGGGCTATTAAGCCGCCAGTTGTCACTTTCGACAAATCAAAACTTTAGGGGGTATTCCATATTAAAGAAAAAAAATTTTAAAAATTTACCAAAAAGTTGTTACATGAATAAAATCTACAAATTTGCCGGTTTATAAAATCCGATATTAAGGCCGCCAGTTGTCACTTTCGACAAATCAACACTTTAGGGTATATTCCATATTAAAGAAAAAAAATTCAAAAATTTACCAAAAAGTTGTTACATGAATAAAATCTACAAATTTTCCGTGTTATAAAATCCGATAATTGATTTTGAAAGCACGTTACTAGGGCGATTAAGGCCGCTAGTTGTCGCTATCGACAAACCAAAACTTTAGGGGGTATTCCATATTAAAGGAAACAAATTCAAAAATTTACCAAAAAGTTGTTACATGAATAAAATCTATAAATTTGCCGGTTTATAAAATCCGATAACTGATTTTGCAAGCACGTTACTAGGGCTATTAAGGCCGCCAGTTGTCACTTTCGACAAATCAAAACTTTAGGGGGTATTCCATATTAAAGAACAAAATTCAAAAATTTACCAAAAAGTGGTTACATGAATAAAATCTACAAATTTGCCGGTTTATAAAATCCGATAACTGATTTTGAAAGCAAGTCACTTGGGCTATTAAGGCCGCCAGTTGTCACTTTCGACACACCAAAACTTTAGGGGGTATTCCATATTAAAGAAAAAAATTTAAAAAATTTACCAAAAAGTTGTTACATGAATAAAATCTACAAATTTGCCGGTTTATAAAATCGGATAACTGATTTTGAAAGCACGTTACTATGGCTATTAAGGCCGCCAGTTGTCACTTTCGACAAATCAAAACTTTAGGGGGTATTCCATATTAAAGAAAAAAAATTCAAAAATTTACCAAAAAGTTGTTACATGAATAAAATCTACAAATAACCCGGTTTATCAAATCCGATAACTGATTTTGAAAGCACGTTACTGGGGCTATTAAGGCCGCCAGTTGTCACTTTCGGCAAATCAAAACTTTAGGGGGTTTTCCATATTAAAGAAAAAAAATTCAAAAATTTACCAAAAAGTTGTTACATGAATAAAATCTACAAATTTGCCGGTTTATAAAATCCGCTAACTGATTTTGAAAGCACGTTACTAGGGCTATTAAAACCGCCAGTTGTCACTTTCGACAAATCAAAACTTCAGGGGGTATTCCATATTAAAGAAAAAAAATTAAAAAATTTACCAAAAAGTTGTTACATGAATAAAATCTTCAAATTTCCCGGTTTATCAAATCCGATAACTGATTTTGAAAGCACGTAACTAGGGCTATTAAGGCCGCCAATTGTCACTTTCGACAAATCAAAACTTTAGGTGGTATTCCATATTAAAGAAAAAAAATTCAAAAATTTACCAAAAAGTTGTTACATGAATTAAATCTACAAGTTTGCCGGTTTATCAAATCCGATAATTGATTTTGAAAGCACGTTACTAGGGGTATTAAGACCGCCAGTTGTTACTTTCGGCAAATCAAAACTTTAGGGGGTATTCCATATTAAAGAAAAAAAATTCAAAAATTTACCAAAAAGTTGTTACATGAATAAAATCTACAACTTTGCCGCTTTATAAAATCCGCTAACTGATTTTGAAAGCATGTTACTAGGGTTATTAAGGCCGCCAGTTGTCACTTTCGACAAATCAAAACTTTAGGGGGTATTCCATATTAAAGAACAAAATTCAAAAATTTACCAAAAAGTTGTTACATGAATAAAATCTACAAATTTCCCGGTTTATCAAATCCGCTAACTGATTTCGAAAGCACGTTACTTTGGCTATTAAGGCCGCCAATTGTCACTTTCGACAAATCAAAACTTTAGGTGGTATTCCATATTAAAGAAAAAAAATTCAAAAATTTACCAAAAAGTTGTTACATGAATTAAATCTACAAGTTTGCCGGTTTATCAAATCCGATAATTGATTTTGAAAGCACGTTACTAGGGCTATTAAGGCCGCCAGTTGTTACTTTCGGCAAATCGAAACTTTAGGGGGTATTCCATATTAAAGAAAAAAAATTCAAAAATTTACCAAAAAGTTGTTACATGAATAAAATCTACAACTTTGCCGTTTTATAAAATCCGCTAACTGATTTTGAAAGCATGTTACTAGGGTTATTAAGGCCGCCAGTTGTCACTTTCGACAAATCAAAACTTTAGGGGGTATTCCATATTAAAGAACAAAATTCAAAAATTTACCAAAAAGTTGTTACATGAATAAAATCTACAAATTTCCCGGTTTATCAAATCCGCTAACTGATTTCGAAAGCACGTTACTTTGGCTATTAAGGCCGCCAGTTCCCACTTTCGACAAATCAAAACTTTAGGGGGTATTCCATATTAAAGAAAAAAAATTTAAAAAATTTACCAAAAAGTTGTTACATGAATAAAATCTACAAATTTGCCGGTTTATAAAAGGCACTTTCGACAAATGAACACTTTAGGGTATATTCCATATTAAAGAAAAAAAATTCAAAAATTTACCAAAAAGTTGTTACATGAATAAAATCTACAAATTTGCCGGTTTATACAACCCGATAACTGATTTTGAAAGCACGTTACTAGGGCTATTAAGACCGCCAGTTGTCACTTTCGATAAATCAAAACTTTAGGGGGTATTCTATATTAAAGAAAAAAATTCAAAAATTTACCAAAAAGTTGTTACATGAATAAAATCTACAAATTTTCCGTGTTATAAAATCCGATAATTGATTTTGAAAGCACGTTACTAGGGCGATTAAGGCCGCTAGTTGTCACTATCGACAAACCAAAACTTTAGGGGGTATTCCATATTAAAGGAAAAAAATTCAAAAATTTTCCAAAAAGTTGTTACATGAATAAAATCTACAAATTTGCCGGTTTATAAAATCCGATAATTGATTTTGAAAGCACGTTACTAGGGCTATTAAGGCCGCCAGTTGTTACTTTCGGCAAATCAAAACTTTAGGGGGTATTCCATATTAAAGAAAAAAAATTCAAAAATTTACCAAAAAGTTGTTACATGAATAAAATCTACAACTTTGCCGCTTTATAAAATCCGCTAACTGATTTTGAAAGCATGTTACTTGGGTTATTAAGGCCGCCAGTTGTGACTTTCGAAAAATCAAAACTTTAGGGGGTATTCCATATTAAAGAACAAAATTCAAAAATTTACCAAAAAGTTGTTACATGAATAAAATCTACAAATTTCCCGGTTTATCAAATCCGCTAACTGATTTCGAAAGCACGTTACTTTGGCTATTAAGGCCGCCAGTTCCCACTTTCGACAAATCAAAACTTTAGGGGGTATTCCATATTAAAGAAAAAAAATTTAAAAAATTTACCAAAAAGTTGTTACATGAATAAAATCTACAAATTTGCCGGTTTATAAAATCCGATAACTGATTTTGAAACCACGTTACTAGGGCTATTAAGACCGCCAGTTGTCACTTTCGATAAATCAAAACTTTAGGGGGTATTCTATATTAAAGAAAAAAATTCAAAAATTTACCAAAAAGTTGTTACATGAATAAAATCTACAAATTTTCCGTGTTATAAAATCCGATAATTGATTTTGAAAGCACGTTACTAGGGCGATTAAGGCCGCTAGTTGTCACTATCGACAAACCAAAACTCAAAAATTTTCCAAAAAGTTGTTACATGAATAAAATCTACAAATTTGCCGGTTTATAAAATCCGATAACTGATTTTGCAAGCACGTTACTAGGGCTATTAAGGCCGCCAGTTGTCACTTTCGACAAATCAAAACTTTAGGGGGTATTCCATATTAAAGAACAAAATTCAAAAATTTACCAAAAAAATGTTACATGAATAAAATCTACAAATTTGCCGGTTTATAAAATCCTCTAACTGATTTTAAAAGCACGTTACTAGGGCTATTAAGGCCGCCAGTTGTCACTTTCGACAAATCAAAACTTTAGGGGGTATTCCATATTAAAGAAAAAAAATTAAAAAATTTACCAGAAAGTTGTTACATGAATAAAATCTACAAATAACCCGGTTTATCAAATCCGATAACTGATTTTGAAAGCACGTTACTAGGGCTATTAAGGCCGCCAGTTGTCACTTTCGACAAATTAAAACTTTAGGTGGTATTCCATATTAAAGAAAAAAAATTAAAAAATTTACCAGAAAGTTGTTACATGAATAAAATCTACAAATAACCCGGTTTATCAAATCCGATAACTGATTTAGAAAGCACGTTACTAGGGTTATTAAGGCCGCCAATTGTCACTTTCGACAAATCAAAACTTTAGGTGGTATTCCATATTAAAGAAAAAAAATTCAAAAATTTACCAAAAAGTTGTTACATGAATTAAATCTACAAGTTTGCCGGTTTATCAAATCCGATAATTGATTTTGAAAGCACGTTACTAGGGCTATTAAGACCGCCAGTTGTTACTTTCGGCAAATCAAAACTTTAGGGGGTATTCCATATTAAAGAAAAAAAATTCAAAAATTTACCAAAAAGTTGTTACATGAATAAAATCTACAACTTTGCCGCTTTATAAAATCCGCTAACTGATTTTGAAAGCATGTTACTAGGGTTATTAAGGCCGCCAGTTGTCACTTTCGACAAATCAAAACTTTAGGGGGTATTCCATATTAAAGAACAAAATTCAAAAATTTACCAAAAAGTTGTTACATGAATAAAATCTACAAATTTCCCGGTTTATCAAATCCGCTAACTGATTTCGAAAGCACGTTACTTTGGCTATTAAGGCCGCCAGTTCCCACTTTCGACAAATCAAAACTTTAGGGGGTATTCCATATTAAAGAAAAAAAATTTAAAAAATTTACCAAAAAGTTGTTACATGAATAAAATCTACAAATTTTCCGGTTTATAAAATCCGATAACTGATTTTGAAAGCATGTTACTAGGGCTATTCAGGCCGCCAGTTGTCACTTTCGGCAAATCAAAACTTAAGAGGGTATTCCATATTAGAGAAAAAAATTCAAAAATTTACCAAAAAGTTGTTACATGAATAAAATCTACAAATTTGCCGGTTTATAAAATCCGCTAACTGATTTTGAAAGCACGTTACTAGGGCTATTAAGGCCGGTAGTTGTCACTTTCGACAAATCAAAACTTTAGGGGGTATTCCATATTAAAGAAAAAAAATTCAAAAATTTACCAAAAAGTTGTTACATGAATAAAATCTACAAATTTGCCGGTTTATAAAATCCGATAACTGATTTTGAAAGCACGTTACTAGGGCTATTAAGGCCGTCAGTTGTCACTTTCGACAAACCAAAACTTTAGGGGGTATTCCATATTAAAGAAAAAAATTCAAAAATTTACCAAAAAGTTGTTACATGAATAAAATCTACAAATTTACGAGTTTATAAAATCCGCTAACTGATTTTGAAAGCACGTTATTAGGGCTATTAAGGCCGCCAGTTGTCACTTTCGACAAATCAAAACTTTAGGGGGTATTCCATATTAAAGAAAAAAAAATTCAAAAATTTACCCATATGTTGTTACATGAATAAAATCTACAAATTTCCCGGTTTATCAAATCCGCTAACTGATTTCGAAAGCACGTTACTTTGGCTATTAAGGCCGCCAGTTCACACTTTCGACAAATCAAAACTTTAGGGGGTATTCCATATTAAAGAAAAAAAATTTAAAAAATTTACCAAAAAGTTGTTACATGAATAAAATCTACAAATTTGCCGGTTTATAAAATCCGATAACTGATTTTGAAAGCATGTTACTAGGGCTATTCAGGCCGCCAGTTGTCACTTTCGGCAAATCAAAACTTAAGAGGGTATTCCATATTAGAGAAAAAAAATTCAAAAATTTACCAAAAAGTTGTTACATGAATAAAATCTACAAATTTGCCGGCTTATAAAATCCGCTAACTGATTTTGAAAGCACGTTACTAGGGCTATTAAGGCCGGTAGTTGTCACTTTCGACAAATCAAAACTTTAGGGGGTATTCCATATTAAAGAAAAAAAATTCAAAAATTTACCAAAAAGTTGTTACATGAATAAAATCTACAAATTTGCCGGTTTATAAAATCCGATAACTGATTTTGAAAGCACGTTACTAGGGCTATTAAGGCCGTCAGTTGTCACTTTCGACAAACCAAAACTTTAGGGGGTATTCCATATTAAAGAAAAAAATTCAAAAATTTACCAAAAAGTTGTTACATGAATAAAATTTACAAATTTACCAGTTTATAAAATCCGCTAACTGATTTTGAAAGCACGTTATTAGGGCTATTAAGGCCGCCAGTTGTCACTTTCGACAAATCAAAACTTTAGGGGGTATTCCATATTAAAGAAAAAAAATTCAAAAATTTACCCATATGTTGTTACATGAATAAAATCTACACATTTGCCGGTTTATAAAATCCAATAACTGATTTTGATAGCACGGTACTAGGGCTATTAAGCCGCCAGTTGTCACTTTCGACAAATCAAAACTTTAAGGGGTATTCCATATTAAAGAAAAAAAATTTTAAAAATTTACCAAAAAGTTGTTACATGAATAAAATCTACAAATTTGCCGGTTTATAAAATCCGATATTAAGGCCGCCAGTTGTCACTTTCGACAAATCAACACTTTAGGGTATATTCCATATTAAAGAAAAAAAATTAAAAAATTTACCAAAAAGTTGTTACATGAATAAAATCTACAAATTTTCCGTGTTATAAAATCCGATAATTGATTTTGAAAGCACGTTACTAGGGCGATTAAGGCCGCTAGTTGTCGCTATCGACAAACCAAAACTTTAGGGGGTATTCCATATTAAAGGAAACAAATTCAAAAATTTACCAAAAAGTTGTTACATGAATAAAATCTATAAATTTGCCGGTTTATAAAATCCGATAACTGATTTTGCAAGCACGTTACTAGGGCTATTAAGGCCGCCAGTTGTCACTTTCGACAAATCAAAACTTTAGGGGGTATTCCATATTAAAGAACAAAATTCAAAAATTTACCAAAAAGTGGTTACATGAATAAAATCTACAAATTTGCCGGTTTATAAAATCCGATAACTGATTTTGAAAGCACGTCACTTGGGCTATTAAGGCCGCCAGTTGTCACTTTCGACACACCAAAACTTTAGGGGGTATTCCATATTAAAGAAAAAAATTTAAAAAATTTACCAAAAAGTTGTTACATGAATAAAATCTACAAATTTGCCGGTTTATAAAATCGGATAACTGATTTTGAAAGCACGTTACTATGGCTATTAAGGCCGCCAGTTGTCACTTTCGACAAATCAAAACTTTAGGGGGTATTCCATATTAAAGAAAAAAAATTCAAAAATTTACCAAAAAGTTGTTACATGAATAAAATCTACAAATAACCCGGTTTATCAAATCCGATAACTGATTTTGAAAGCACGTTACTGGGGCTATTAAGGCCGCCAGTTGTCACTTTCGGCAAATCAAAACTTTAGGGGGTTTTCCATATTAAAGAAAAAAAATTCAAAAATTTACCAAAAAGTTGTTACATGAATAAAATCTACAAATTTGCCGGTTTATAAAATCCGCTAACTGATTTTGAAAGCACGTTACTAGGGCTATTAAAACCGCCAGTTGTCACTTTCGACAAATCAAAACTTCAGGGGGTATTCCATATTAAAGAAAAAAAATTAAAAAATTTACCAAAAAGTTGTTACATGAATAAAATCTTCAAATTTCCCGGTTTATCAAATCCGATAACTGATTTTGAAAGCACGTAACTAGGGCTATTAAGGCCGCCAAATGTCACTTTCGACAAATCAAAACTTTAGGTGGTATTCCATATTAAAGAAAAAAAATTCAAAAATTTACCAAAAAGTTGTTACATGAATTAAATCGACAAGTTTGCCGGTTTATCAAATCCGATAATTGATTTTGAAAGCACGTTACTAGGGCTATTAAGACCGCCAGTTGTTACTTTCGGCAAATCAAAACTTTAGGGGGTATTCCATATTAAAGAAAAAAAATTCAAAAATTTACCAAAAAGTTGTTACATGAATAAAATCTACAACTTTGCCGCTTTATAAAATCCGCTAACTGATTTTGAAAGCATGTTACTAGGGTTATTAAGGCCGCCAGTTGTCACTTTCGACAAATCAAAACTTTAGGGGGTATTCCATATTAAAGAACAAAATTCAAAAATTTACCAAAAAGTTGTTACATGAATAAAATCTACAAATTTCCCGGTTTATCAAATCCGCTAACTGATTTCGAAAGCACGTTACTTTGGCTATTAAGGCCGCCAATTGTCACTTTCGACAAATCAAAACTTTAGGTGGTATTCCATATTAAAGAAAAAAAATTCAAAAATTTACCAAAAAGTTGTTACATGAATTAAATCTACAAGTTTGCCGGTTTATAAAAGGCACTTTCGACAAATGAACACTTTAGGGTATATTCCATATTAAAGAAAAAAAATTCAAAAATTTACCAAAAAGTTGTTACATGAATAAAATCTACAAATTTGCCGGTTTATACAACCCGATAACTGATTTTGAAAGCACGTTACTAGGGCTATTAAGACCGCCAGTTGTCACTTTCGATAAATCAAAACTTTAGGGGGTATTCTATATTAAAGAAAAAAATTCAAAAATTTACCAAAAAGTTGTTACATGAATAAAATCTACAAATTTTCCGTGTTATAAAATCCGATAATTGATTTTGAAAGCACGTTACTAGGGCGATTAAGGCCGCTAGTTGTCACTATCGACAAACCAAAACTTTAGGGGGTATTCCATATTAAAGGAAAAAAATTCAAAAATTTTCCAAAAAGTTGTTACATGAATAAAATCTACAAATTTGCCGGTTTATAAAATCCGATAATTGATTTTGAAAGCACGTTACTAGGGCTATTAAGGCCGCCAGTTGCTACTTTCGGCAAATCAAAACTTTAGGGGGTATTCCATATTAAAGAAAAAAAATTCAAAAATTTACCAAAAAGTTGTTACATGAATAAAATCTACAACTTTGCCGCTTTATAAAATCCGCTAACTGATTTTGAAAGCATGTTACTAGGGTTATTAAGGCCGCCAGTTGTGACTTTCGAAAAATCAAAACTTTAGGGGGTATTCCATATTAAAGAACAAAATTCAAAAATTTACCAAAAAGTTGTTACATGAATAAAATCTACAAATTTCCCGGTTTATCAAATCCGCTAACTGATTTCGAAAGCACGTTACTTTGGCTATTAAGGCCGCCAGTTCCCACTTTCGACAAATCAAAACTTTAGGGGGTATTCCATATTAAAGAAAAAAAATTTAAAAAATTTACCAAAAAGTTGTTACATGAATAAAATCTACAAATTTGCCGGTTTATAAAATCCGATAACTGATTTTGAAACCACGTTACTAGGGCACTTTCGACAAATCAACACTTTAGGGTATATTCCATATTAAAGAAAAAAAATTCAAAAATTTACCAAAAAGTTGTTACATGAATAAAATCTACAAATTTGCCGTTTTATACAACCCGATAACTGATTTTGAAAGCACGTTACTAGGGCTATTAAGACCGCCAGTTGTCACTTTCGATAAATCAAAACTTTAGGGGGTATTCTATATTAAAGAAAAAAATTCAAAAATTTACCAAAAAGTTGTTACATGAATAAAATCTACAAATTTTCCGTGTTATAAAATCCGATAATTGATTTTGAAAGCACGTTACTAGGGCGATTAAGGCCGCTAGTTGTCACTATCGACAAACCAAAACTCAAAAATTTTCCAAAAAGTTGTTACATGAATAAAATCTACAAATTTGCCGGTTTATAAAATCCGATAACTGATTTTGCAAGCACGTTACTAGGGCTATTAAGGCCGCCAGTTGTCACTTTCGACAAATCAAAACTTTAGGGGGTATTCCATATTAAAGAACAAAATTCAAAAATTTACCAAAAAAATGTTAGATGAATAAAATCTACAAATTTGCCGGTTTATAAAATCCTCTAACTGATTTTAAAAGCACGTTACTAGGGCTATTAAGGCCGCCAGTTGTCACTTTCGACAAATCAAAACTTTAGGGGGTATTCCATATTAAAGAAAAAAAATTAAAAAATTTACCAGAAAGTTGTAACATGAATAAAATCTACAAATAACCCGGTTTATCAAATCCGATAACTGATTTTGAAAGCACGTTACTAGGGCTATTAAGGCCGCCAGTTGTCACTTTCGACAAATTAAAACTTTAGGTGGTATTCCATATTAAAGAAAAAAAAAAAAAAATTTACCAAAAAGTTGTTACATGAATAAAATCTACAAATTTGCCGGTTTATAAAACCCGATAACTGATTTTGAAAGCACGTTACTAGGGCTATTAAGGCCGTCAGTTGTCACTTTCGACAAACCAAAACTATAGGGGGTATTCCATATTAAAGAAAAAAAATTCAAAAATTTACCCATATGTTGTTACATGAATAAAATTTACAAATTTGCCGGTTTATAAAATCCAATAACTGATTTTGATAGCACGTTACTAGGGCTATTAAGGCCGCCAGTTGTCACTTTCGACAAATCAAAACTTTGGGGGTATTCTATATTAAAGAAAAAAAATTCAAAAATTAACCAAAAAGTTGTTACATGAATAAAATCTACAAGTTTCCCGGTTTAGCAAATCCGATAACTGATTTTGAAAGCACGTTACTAGGGCTATTAAGGCAGTCAGTTGTCACTTTCGACAAACCAAAACTTTAGGGGGTATTCCATATTAAAGAAAAAAAATTCAAAAATTTACCCATATGTTGTTACATGAATAAAATTTACAAATTTGCCGGTTTATAAAATCCAATAACTGATTTTGATAGCACGTTACTAGGGCTATTAAGGCCGCCAGTTGTCATTTTCGACAAATCAAAACTTTAGGGGGTATTTCATATTAAAGAAACAAATTCAAAAATTTACCAAAAAGTTGTAACATGAATAAAATCTACAAATTTGCCGGTTTTTAAAATCCGATAACTGATTTTGAAAGCACGTTACTAGGGCTATTAAGGCCGCCAGTTGTCACTTTCGACAAATCAACACTTTAGGGTATATTCCATATTAAAGAAAAAAAATTCAAAAATTTACCAAAAAGTTGTTACATGAATAAAATCTACAAATTTTCCGTGTTATAAAATCCGATAATTGATTTTGAAAGCACGTTACTAGGGCGATTAAGGCCGCTAGTTGTCACTATCGACAAACCAAAACTTTAGGGGGTATTCCATATTAAAGGAAAAAAATTCAAAAATTTACCAAAAAGTTGTTACATGAATAAAATCTACAAATTTGCCGGTTTATAAAATCCGATAACTGATTTTGAAAGCACGTTACTAGGGCTATTAAGGCCGCCAGTTGTCACTTTCGACAAATCAACACTTTAGGGTATATTCCATATTAAAGAAAAAAAATTCAAAAATTTACCAAAAAGTTGTTACATGAATAAAATCTACAAATTTTCCGTGTTATAAAATCCGATAATTGATTTTGAAAGCACGTTACTAGGGCGATTAAGGCCGCTAGTTGTCACTATCGACAAACCAAAACTCAAAAATTTTCCAAAAAGTTGTTACATGAATAAAATCTATAAATTTGCCGGTTTATAAAATCCGATAACTGATTTTGCAAGCACGTTACTAGGGCTATTAAGGCCGCCAGTTGTCACTTTCGACAAATCAAAACTTTAGGGGGTATTCCATATTAAAGAACAAAATTCAAAAATTTACCAAAAAAATGTTACATGAATAAAATCTACAAATTTGCCGGTTTATAAAATCCTCTAACTGATTTTAAAAGCACGTTACTAGGGCTACTAAGGCCGCCAGTTGTCACTTTCGACAAATCAAAACTTTAGGGGGTATTCCATATTAAAGAAAAAAAATTAAAAAATTTACCAGAAAGTTGTTACATGAATAAAATCTACAAATAACCCGGTTTATCAAATCCGATAACTGATTTTGAAAGCACGTTACTAGGGCTATTAAGGCCGCCAGTTGTCACTTTCGACAAATTAAAACTTTAGGTGGTATTCCATATTAAAGAAAAAAAAAAAAAAATTTACCAAAAAGTTGTTACATGAATAAAATCTACAAATTTGCCGGTTTATAAAACCCGATAACTGATTTTGAAAGCACGTTACTAGGGCTATTAAGGCCGTCAGTTGTCACTTTCGACAAACCAAAACTATAGGGGGTATTCCATATTAAAGAAAAAAAATTCAAAAATTTACCCATATGTTGTTACATGAATAAAATTTACAAATTTGCCGGTTTATAAAATCCAATAACTGATTTTGATAGCACGTTACTAGGGCTATTAAGGCCGCCAGTTGTCACTTTCGACAAATCAAAACTTTGGGGGTATTCTATATTAAAGAAAAAAAATTCAAAAATTAACCAAAAAGTTGTTACATGAATAAAATCTACAAGTTTCCCGGTTTAGCAAATCCGATAACTGATTTTGAAAGCACGTTACTAGGGCTATTAAGGCAGTCAGTTGTCACTTTCGACAAACCAAAACTTTAGGGGGTATTCCATATTAAAGAAAAAAAATTCAAAAATTTACCCATATGTTGTTACATGAATAAAATTTACAAATTTGCCGGTTTATAAAATCCAATAACTGATTTTGATAGCACGTTACTAGGGCTATTAAGGCCGCCAGTTGTCATTTTCGACAAATCAAAACTTTAGGGGGTATTTCATATTAAAGAAAAAAAATTCAAAAATTTACCAAAAAGTTGTTACATGAATAAAATCTACAAATTTTCCGTGTTATAAAATCCGATAATTGATTTTGAAAGCACGTTACTAGGGCGATTAAGGCCGCTAGTTGTCACTATCGACAAACCAAAACTTTAGGGGGTATTCCATATTAAAGGAAAAAAATTCAAAAATTTACCAAAAAGTTGTTACATGAATAAAATCTACAAATTTGCCGGTTTATAAAATCCGATAACTGATTTTGAAAGCACGTTACTAGGGCTATTAAGGCCGCCAGTTGTCACTTTCGACAAATCAACACTTTAGGGTATATTCCATATTAAAGAAAAAAAAATTCAAAAATTTACCAAAAAGTTGTTACATGAATAAAATCTACAAATTTTCCGTGTTATAAAATCCGATAATTGATTTTGAAAGCACGTTACTATGGCTATTAAGGCCGCCAGTTGTCACTTTCGACAAATCAAAACTTTAGGGGGTATTCCATATTAAAGAAAAAAAATTCAAAAATTTACCAAAAAGTTGTAACATGAATAAAATCTACAAATTTGCCGGTTTTTAAAATCCGATAACTG